>WOVY01001123.1:0-32057 GCA_013436015.1 Rhipicephalus annulatus | reverse complement strand
AGAGGTATGACTACTTGGAAGTAGGTATGAAAAGCTAAAGCGGATAGGTGGTAGTGGTGAGGTAGGAGTCGTGTGAATCCCAGCGGTTTAGTCACGGTGGCGGCGCCGACTTGGTGGGATATACGGCAACGGCAGCTCTGCGTCTCTAAGTGTTATTTATAACGCGTGTCGAAACCCCCCACTCCCACAGAGCCTTGTCACGGCCCCGCGGCGCACCGCCGGATACATTTCGGAGCATCGCCCTCCCGCTGTCTCGAACTCACAGCCTCCGTGAGCCACACACCCTCTTCCGTGTTATCGTTCTGTCGGTCTTCATCAAACTTGAGCGTTTTGCACTAATAACATGCAGCGTTACAAAGACGTGCAACTGACGACGCACGCATGAACGCGCAATGATAGAGAAAAGAAGTGATTGTGACGTGGTCTTCATGCAGGAAAGGACAGGAATTTAACGAAACACCTGCATGACCCTAAAAATAAGTAAAGAAAGCTTTGCCACGTGCTTGCTCTTACAGTAACTAGGCACGCTTTACAGGCGTCAAAAAATTCTCAAAGCATGACATTTGTTCATTCGCTTGCATCCACTGCATTAATTTGGAATAGGTTACATGAAGTGAATTCTGTAGCGCTGTTAATATTGCATATATGGGGGTTGTCGTGCTTCTGAATGAATAAAGTACGGGTATTTAGAAAAATAACTCCACGTGCCTTAGGAAGCACAAATGCTTTGCCGCACACAGACTATGTATGCAAGTATGCACGCTTTACAAGTAATAGAACTTGTTAGGCATGATCGGCTGGTCCGATTACATCTGTTTTGATAACATTTTGCAAGGCCGTCTTTAGTGATTTTGCAAAAGCTGTAGCGGACATCAAAACGCAAAAAAGATTACCAATAAAAATCTTCATGTCGCTTAAAAAAGTGAAGGATGTTTTGCCACACGTAGTCTCTGCATGCAGGTATGCACACTTTACAGGCATTCAAAAGTTGCTGGCTTGATGTTCGCGTTTCGTTTACATCTACTGCAATGGATTTGCGTCAGCTTCAAAAGTTCAATGTGAAATTTGGTTGTAGCATTTTTTATGTTGTTCACACTTCTAAACAATTATCACCGATGAATTTATTTTTGAAGTGAGCTCCAACCACGGAGATGGTGCGAACGAGAAATAGTGGGAACCGCATACCACGAAGTAACCGGCCTATGACTGTATTTAGAAAGTGTACTTGTGCAGTGCGTCCTGCGAAAGACTGCAATCGGGAGACCCGCCTTCTTGCGAACGTGCAAAATGACGTAACTAGAAAACCTTTAGAGTAATTATCTTGTACAAGAGCATCGCCTAGAGATAGAATAAAAGGAAATGGCAGGGAAGTTATCCGAATGAAAACTTTTGGTTTCCTATCCGTAAATGAGAGAAAAAATGGGGGAGGAGGGAGTGAAGAAAATTACAGCACGCTTGTGGATAAAAAGCTTTAGCGGTTAGTAGGTACTCTACATAACGAAAATGTTCTTGCTGGGTTAACTTTTTTTGGACGCACATTCACGTGGAATATACAGTTTTCAGTAAATTTTGAGGACCCATCTAAAGTTACGGACTATGGGAATCTACACTCCGTTCATTGCATGCGAGCAGTGCGACGAAAGCTTCATTGAAATTTATAGAAACAGAATGAAAGCTTTGACAAGATAAAAACCATCGAGGAGGAATGCACTCGTTAGGAAAATTCAAACATTGCTAAAGTTGGAAGGGCAGACAAGCTGTTCACTGATCGCGGGATGTATGTGCCATTAGGGCCTTTCGAGACACTGTCGAGAGCACAGGCGAAAGTGCAATATGCCACCACTGATGCCACTTGAAAACAGCATTCCATGGAAGGCCACTACCTACAATAAAACTCAAAGCATACCCATAAAAAGGCAACCGAAGAAATTCCGCATAGAATTCTCTTTTTCTTGTTCATAAATAAGAAATTACACTTTCTACTTAGAGTCCACGGCAAGTTTTGAGCATCCGTTGTCGTTGCAAAGTCAACACGTTTCCTTCGAGTGTGATGGAAGGAAAAGGTGTTTTGAAACAGAATCTTTGGATAAAGTGATATCAGATAAGTTGTGAGTGATACGTAACTTGCTATCGCTTGGCTTCCTCGATATAGCGTTCAGGACAAGAACACGCTGTCATGTGAAACTTAGACACTCGGCTAAAACAAGTCAATCATAACATGGTACTGACTCGTTGGTTCTAGGGCGGCAAACTCACTCCTAAATCGACTTTCTCTGGCTTCTGAAAGCGACGTGTGAGTTTGAGTTTGAGAAAATTTTGGTTTATAGAATATATATTAAGGCAGCTTCAGATTATAGAGGTGCCAAGCGTGGAGGAAGTGCGGATAGGGGCAACATTCTTTGTTTCTCTTCTGTTTTCTGTTTTTTTTTCATCTCTCTTTTCTTTTATTTCACTTTTCCAGATTTTTCCATCTTTTACCTCTCATCAATTATATTATTTCAATTTTGCTGCTTTATTCCTCTTCTTCCCTTCTTTTCTATACACCGCGTGCTTCCTTTTTATTCAATTTTCATATGTAGCTTTGGCTGCGTCACACCACTCAACGACAGCATGTGACGACATATAGCAGCCCGGGCTCCTCAAGTGCTTAACACCTAATATCATCATCAAGGCACTCGAAGAACAAGAAGAAGAATAGTTCTCTTCGGAGCGAGCACGTGGTCAATATATCACAGTTGGTTATGCCGTACGTGGGTGTGCCTGCGTTACGAGAAGTGACGATGACAGCATACGACAACATATGAAAGTCCAGGTTTATAAAGTGCTCCACACCTAAAATCCTGGAAACTCATTCACACTGAGCCCGGCTGGATGTAGTTACAGTAAACCGGGGTGCAAGGGAATCCACCCCTACTATAATAATTGAGAGCATGAGTCAGGATGAACTGAGCTGAAGAATTTCCCTCAGTCCGAGACAACCCGACTGGATAGCATTCTGGTCAGCTTGAGCACGGCTAAGCTTTGAGCTGTACCTCATTTTTCGTGAGTCTTAGTGATTTCTGTTGGTTTTGTTAAACTGCCAAGAAAACAGCTGCCATACACATGGTCTGTCCTTAAAAAGCACAAGGGTACTTCCTTGCACAATGGCCTATGCGTTGCGTTGAACATGCAGCGTGCTCGCTGAAAGAGAATTATGGCCAGTCATTTAGCGTTACTAAAGTCCTTATGAGCACTTAGTCGCTTCTAAACCCGCCGTGCAGATGAGAAAAACGTAGTAGCAACCGAAAGTGGTGTGGAAATCTCGTTTATTATTTGCACTTCGTGCGGGAAGTACGTCGAAGAACGGTGTTGTACATCCCTGCATAGAATCGATCCTAAAACATTCAATCCTCGAAGTGCTCTCGTTTCGGCTGTAAACTGTATGCGAAGATTGCTGGAGAACCTCACATACGACAGGATACTTCACCTTATTTGTTCGCTCTGCTCACTGCTTGAAAACGAAGTTCCGCATAATTTTCTAGGCTATTTACATCTGCATCTTTTGAGCAGGCTGTGCATGCATTTCACGTTAACATGTCCCGCATGAGAGGGAAATGGAAGTTTCATTAAAATAATACCTCTGAGCTGACCTTGATGATAATTGTGGCACGATCAGTTGCGATGCCACAAAACTCAAACCTGACTGATATTTGTATAGGATATATTGAAGGAACACGGTAGTTTAGTTCCAACACGTACGTTATGCGCTACAAGTGTCGGCAAACAACAAGCCCAGTGCGAGATTTTTTTAAGAAAACAGTGTCTGTTTAACGTTCATCTGAGTAGTTAAAGTACGTGAGAAGGCTGTGCAACAGTAGCATTATAAGATATTTCACTTTAAAAACAAAGATTGGACCACGCAATTCGCGTTCTAGCTTTATGCCGTACATTCCACTGCTCCAACAAGCCCAAAAATGCGTGTAGTTCACCCGCGACAATACATAAATGTTTTTTGTTATGGCCGTCTCTTCCGGACTAAACCCTTGTGCATAAAACATGGTTGACAGAGAATGGCATCGTGGGATGTTATTAAGTGTACTTATTGAAACAAAAATCATATTCACAAATTGCATTCTGCCGAGCGTACTCTTACAAAGGGGTTCAGTCCGGAAAAGACGGCCTTAACAAAAACTGTTATGTGTGGTCACTGTAAAATAAACTCTTGCTTGGGCTTGTTGGAGCAGTGGAATGTACGGCACAAAAATAGTAGGCGAATTTTGCGGTACAAGCTTTGTTGGAAATATCTTATAGTGTTAATCTTGCATAGCCTTCTCGCGTACTCTAACTACTCGGATGAACGTTAAACAGACACTGTTCTCTTGGTGAATTTTCACATGGGGTTTGTTGGTTGCCGACACATTTACTGCGTAACGTGCGTGTCGGAATTGAGATACCACGTTATTTCAATATACGCTATGAAAATTTTAAGTCTATGCTATTTCTGATCGGAAAGCTAAAAAGTACTGTACCGAGAAAGCTTTAATAAACGCACCCGACGAAAAAAAATTATTGAAGTTTAACTGCACCTGCATTTCCTTGCACTCTGCCAGCGCTAACAAGAAAATATTTATCTCAGAATAAGGCAAAACCTTATATTTACGCTGTATCTTATGTCAATTAAGAAATGACAATGCATTCGTAAACAAGATATGCCAGTAGGTACCACACACCGTGCGGCTGGCATTCGAAACGGAGACATAAATATGTCGGGCCAAACTTTCATTTACCACACAGACCTATCCTACGACGCATATCAATAATCTGAACAGCAGGTATGGTTTGCAAACAGGATATGCTTCAGCAATCAATCTAAGGACGCATTCAAGTTAGAAGCGTGGCGGTCTGGGCTAGTTGGTATGACATGATGATTGTTATAGTGCGAGATCGGAATGATTGTCGGTTTGCAAGAACGATAAGATCAGAAATACCTGTCGCTATATGCAATAAAATGAGTGATTGGTTTCGCGCTACGTAACGTAATAGATCTAGAATGAGCTATGTTAGGCGATGCTAATTAATGATTCATATGTGGGGTTTAACGTCCCAAAATCACCATATGATTATGAGAGCCGCCGTAGTGGAGGGCTCCGGAAATTTCGACCACCTGGGGTTCTTTAACGTGCACGCAAATCTGAGCACACGGGCCTACAACATTTCCGCCTCCATCGGAAATGCAGCCGCCGCAGCCGAGATTTGAACCTGTGACCTGCGGGTCAGCAGCCGAGTACCTTAGCCACTAGATCACCGCAGCGGGGCTCTTGCGTCGTTTGTTGACTGTTTCAGATATCACGATGTCATCTTTTTATAACACGAAAGTGGTTTATGTAAGCATTCCCCAAGACTTCATTGATGTACTTTCGTCACGCACATGCCATTGAAAAAACACACACTGTCACAAGACAAAAAAAAGTTCTGTCAATAAGAGTCAAATCCACGAATTCTCGGTATAGGTGATGCTCTCGGTATATGTGAAGTTTTTAGGTGGTTGGCGGTTCGCAGGTGGTCGGCGCAGGAGTGTAACTCAGCTGATGCCGGTTCCGAGGCGAAGAACTCGCCTTTTAAGTAAAGTGCCTGGCCGAAAGCGAGCTATGTGAATGAGCACTGTGTGTCGTCTTTCACCGCGGAGCGGAGACCTACAGTCTAAAAAAAGAGCAAGTAAAAAGGGTGTCCTTTTGTCCCACAACAATAATCGTCATCTATATTGCGTTCCATCCTTGCGCTATTGCCCTACGCCTGGTACATTCCGGTCACGATCGACATGCCCATTATCAGGGTTACATTGCATTCTCGTTAGGAAAGTGGCTAGCGCCGAGTTTTGAAGAAAGGAAGCGCACGCAAGCCTGATGACAATTATTGTTGTGGGACAAAAAACATCCTTTCTACTCGACATTTTTTTAGAGTGTAGTAAAACCAAAAGCAGGTGCTCTGTCAATGGAGTTACTGAGACTTGCGCTCGCAGTGATGCCTTCAGTTGATGGTGGAAGCGTTCTTCTACGCCGTTCGAACTGAGATGGTAAGCTGTAGTTTGTATGTGTGTTACACATAGATGGCGAGAGAGAGCCAGAAAAAAAGGCCGATTCAAATTGTCTCAATCGGTTTGTCGTTATGATGTGTGGCACACCATAACGAGCTGTCTACGTTTGCACAAGAGCCTATGCAAGACGCCTTAATAAAGGTAATCCGCCAAGCACGCAGAGGCCAAGCATGACTTGTCTCCCTTATTCAGATTAGGCAAGGGCTCCTAATTTCTCTATAAATAATGAAACCCAACGTCTACATTGCCCCGTCAACTGTTGGATATTTCTTTGCAACAAGAGATTCAACAGAAGATTTGTATACGTCCATTTACTTGCCTTTGGTGACCTAAAGTAAATGATATGAAGGACTTTAGAAGATAGTTGCTAATAGATGTGCGGTAACTGGTCCCTCGAGCAGTTTATCAGATAGGCAGATGACTTGAAGGAGCGAATCAGAGAATGTGCGAGGGCTGTTCCGTATCGCATCTGGTCAGACCTGCAGCGTACGTTTGGCTACAAGTGCTAGGAATGGTGGGTTGGCGGATGTTAGACGGCACAAACTGCGGTTAAATTCAGATCCGGGTTCTTGAGGCCTTCGTTACGAGGCCTACCAGACAGCTTTCCGCTTGCCCGTAATACAGTACCACGTACTCTAAATTGTTAACCACTTTTTCTAAACGCATGACACCCATGGGATGGCTTCATGTTATCTCATAGTAGAGTACCAAGTACTATATGTATAAACCACTTTTTTTTAAACACGCAGTCGAGTGCGTGAAGTACTCTGAAGCATTGACATTATAATCTGAACAGAAAGCAAGGCTTGAGCACTGGTGTGTATCTCTGGGTCACTGTTGCCCTGTAGTATAATACCAAGTACTCTAAAACATGAACAACTTTTTGTAAACACCAGCAAGGCGATGTGCTTTTTAACCTTCCCCGACGATCTCCCAGGTGGAGCTCAGTTTGTCGAAGCTGTCAGAGTTCTCGGACTGATCTTTGCACAAGGCTACATTGCAAACAGAACACGGAAAGGCGTAATATCAAATTGAGGGAGGTGACAAACTGCGCTTCAGAATACAAGCTGTCACTTGCTGCGATGCCAGGCGCGACGAAGACGTAGGTGTGCGCGTATACTTACTACATCGCACACGTTGCGCTGTGGCCGAGACGTTCAGCACGGCACCTCAGGACAGTCATCGGAGCATTATTATGGGAACAAAAACCTGGCGAGGTGAAAACTGGTTGTTTAAATCTGCACACAGAACTTGGTGGCCTGGGTATATTAAGATCTTCATTAGCGCTCTGGCAGCAAAAACAATCTTCGAGTTCACTGATCAGGAGTGCCCAGGAAAGAACGCTCTGGTGTACTGCACATATACTCGATAATAACACGTTAACGACGCCCCGCCGCGGTGGTCTAGTGGCTAAGGTACTCGGCTGCTGACCCGCAGGTCGTGGGTTTGAATCCCGGCTGTGGCGGCTGCGGCTGCATTTCCGATGGAGGCGGAAACGTTGTAGGCCCGTGTGCTCAGATTTGTTTGCACGTTAAAGAACCCCAGGTGGTCGAAATTTCCGGAGCCCTCTACTACGGCGTCTCTCATAATCATATGGTGGCTTGGGACGTTAAACCCCACATATCAATCAATCATCAATCAATCAACACGTTTACGACATCATGTATAGATTGGACCGCAAGCTGAGAGACCCCTAGAGTTATACAAGACTTCATAAGTGCACACTGATTCATAAAATCAAGAGAGAAAAGCTTGAATAACTAGTGACAAAGTATCTAGGCTACTTGCTTATAGACAAGAGAAGGTAAAGATGGAGAGAAACGAACTCAAGCTGATGGTAGACCTGAAAAAAAAACAGCAAAGTCGTGTTCTGTTGGGAAGCATAGTGGTGGACTGTAAGAATATATTTGACCTTAGACGCCCGCAGCAATGAAAATGAGCAAGGGGTACCTTTCGATCTGCATAGGTTATTTAGCCAGAGCGGCGTAGCCAAGCCTGGAAGAGTGGCACGTCAGCCTGGTATATATAAAGGGCCTGGTGAAAAGCACCTCTGCAAACATGTATGTTAACTCGTAGAAAGACAAAGAAACAGTAAAGTGCACCAAGATTGCTTCTACAACTAGAGTGTCTGCTACGGATGAAGCAATTTTAAAGAGGCTACATGACATTTTACTCGTTTATATTGGAATAGTAACACTAGTAGAGTATGGCACTTGGCGAATCACGTACCGCAAAACATTTTAGCATTTGGTTATTTACGAGATGATGTACACGGCTTTGTCGGATGCTTCGAGCGCTTCCTGTCTCTAGCAGCACATTTGTAGGGAATGTGCTGCAAGTTACGTGGGTGGAGAAAGGCGTAAGGAGTTTCGTCACTTCCTCAGCGTGTGTCGACCCTTTCTCTGGCTCTTCCAACACGCGGCTTATCTTAGGTGTTATGGAGAGCACATGGCAACGCAAACAGCGATATCCCACGGAGGTGGCCACCGCAGCTATGCCGCTCCCGATTTTTAAATCAGTCAACGGCCGTAGACATTTGATATATGGCTCAGTGGGGAGGATATATGACCTCCCTTTAGAGAGGAGAACGCATGTTTCTACCAGATTATGAGAATTATTGGAACTTCCAGTTCACGTGCTGGGCTACAATGTTTGCCTCCTCGATTGTTTTCTGGAGCCTCGATTTCTTATCAGCAGCATTCTCCGACTGTGCTCATAAAAGTGTTCCGGTGTCCCTTTAAAAAGCATGTTATCGCCCAGGTTATAGATTCTATTCCTTTCGGTGCGCATGCGGTGTCAGCGTAGTAAAAATCTTCAGAGGCAGAAAGAAATAGAAACTTGGAGAACACTTGACCGTCACCTTACAAAATATACTCTATAGCTAAGCGCCGCCTGTTTTTATTCGCCAGCCAAGGTTCACTTTTGAGTGGGCATCTGAACCATGTCGGGATGAATTGAATTTTTTCAGCAATTTAAGCACCTTTAGAAGGTATTCTACAATTAGAGTTGCGAAGCACCTTGTACTCCATAAATAATCAGTTTATAAATTAGCGAAGTACCCACAACATGTTCTCAAATGCATGGAGTGACTTTGAGAGAGTGAGTACAACAAGCAGTTATTGGAGCCGTACGAGTTCGTTTCTAGGGTAGAGAAAAATAAACAAACAAACAAATAAATAAATAAATAAAGGCATGAGGAATGTAAACAGAGAGAAAATAAACGCATAGAAAGACAGAAATAAATAAAGATAGGAAAAAGAGAATGAGACAGAAGCAAATAAATAAATAAATAATAAATAAATCATAGCCATTATATGGTATTGCAAGACTATGGGAAAAGCAGGCGCGTGAGAGTCAGTAGGAGGCGAAAGGGGAGGTAAGAAGGTAAAGCGTAGCACAGGCATGTATGCTGCAGTATAGCAAGAGGGAGGGAAAAAGATGTAGGTATGATAGCTATCAAGTTTTACGTCCCGAAACCACGACATGGTTACGAGAAACAGATGGCTCCGGACATTTCGACCTCTTTGGTTCGTTAACGTGCTTCTAAATCTCAGTAAACGATTCTCAGACATTTGTCTTGTCTCCATCAAAAATGCGCCCGCTACGGCCGGGACTTGATTCCACGCCCTTCTTGTGAGCATAGGAACACCGTAATTGTTAATATCGCATGTCAGGTAGATAAAGGTAAATAAGGGTTAGGAGGAGTCATGTCACGCTGAGGAAGAGAACGAGGCCGTCAGATCGCCGCTTCCACACTTCTATGACCCCTGTTGCGTAGAGGCTGCCACTAGTTTTCTCTCTTTACCCTTCCATTTGTCCTTGTCGGCGCGCACTCAAGGGCTTTGCTATGAAGTGCCACCTCGTATACAAAAGGCCACCCGAATCTTCCCACGGGGGAACTGGAGTAAATACGTCGTAGAGCGGGGGGGGGGGGGGTATCGCTTAAATGTTGCGTAATTGTGTATGGTTCGGGAATGCTTAGGGGTTATTTCGTCTTCATTATTATTATTTATTGAATGAAGGAGAAGCGTTGCCTTCAACGAGTGGAAGATTGTGCCCCACTACTGGTTGATGGTATACTGTTGCTTCCATCACATTTTCTCGAGTCAAGCAAAGCGTAAGATCAGGCGAAAGGCAAGTGAAGACGCTCGATCCAGTGCCTACTTGTATGCGGTGGCCAGTGAACGGTTCGGCAGCGCGAGCAGTCGGTTTTTTATAGCCGGCGCTGCCTGCGTCGGCCTTGCGAGTAAAGAGAGAGGGGGAAGGGAGCGACAGGTGGCACGAGACGCGAGATCAGTGCATGCACGGTGGGGTTGTCGACGATACCATCGCCACCGGAGTTTCGACTAGGTGCGACTATAAAATGCTACCCATTTAAAAATCAATGCTCTTGCAACTTAAGGGCCCAGCATTTGAGATGTGCTAATTCCGAAGAGCTCTCTTTTTATCACGATTGGGTAAGGGCTTCTGATTTCTCGCGAAATCACGAGTCCCGAGCTATGCATTGCGCTATGATTTATTGGATATCTCTCTCCAATTTGAAATGCACCAACACCTGTATGGAACAATTTGTTTACAGTCGTGGTTTAAATTTAAAGGTATAAAGCAACTTAGAAGATATCAGCGATGAGATGTGTAAAGTTCGGTCACTTGTACAGTTTATTAGTTAAGTGGACAAAATTAGTGATCGAATCAGAGAAAATACTAGGGCTCTTCCTTATCGCATATGTTTGCACTTACAGCGTGTTCATCTTCTAGCACATATCCGTATTCCAATCATGAACGGTTTTCATATAGTGCTCTCCCATAGTAGAGTACCCTGTACTCTAAATCGTTACCCCCTTTTTCTAATCCCCCCCCTCATATGTGTAGCTGTCCTTTTCTAACACATATTTATGTGGCTGTATTTGTGTGAACCATCAAACGTACATGTTCTATCCCCGTCATCTGAACCAATGTTTAAGTAATTAAAGTCTGTTATGTCATCATCGTTATTGTATGTCTAAGAAGAAAATGTTCTGGTGAAATGTCATTAATATCTGTGACAATAAAGTTTTCTAAACAGGTTTGAGATGGCGTATAGCTATTGGGACAGCTCACTGCTTTCTCATAGTTGAGTACGAAGTACTCGAAATTGTTAAACTTTTTTTTAATGCGCACAATTTTGTGCCGGGACAGAAAAGGCTCCTCCGTAATGGAGACCGTGTAGTGCTCTGAAGCGTTCACAATTTATTCTAAAGAAAAAACTTCTCTGTAAAGTCAACCCCCTATTTTAGTATTACCTTCAAAGGATAATTGAATGGGCGAGTATGCGAAGGACCATTCCCCGGTCTAGCATTGTAATGCGCATTATACCCTAAATCGTCTGTACTAATTGCGCAAGCATTTCTTTGTCAAATGAGCGAGTAAACTGTGCTCCGCTCCACTGAGGTGATCATTGCTATAGATTATAGTAACGGGCTTGTACGCATAATCTTTTCTTGGCCCTTAGGGGGGGGGGGGTATTTGCTAAAGTTTTTGACTATTTCGAAAAAACAAACACTTATTTCATTGTGTGAATATTTATACGAAGTAGCTTAGGGCGGTTGCTGTGTCCGTCCTTTATTTTTTCCCGTGGGGTCCACCTCCCACTGCGCAGACGTGTCTCCACCCTTTTCTCTCGTCTCCTACTCTCCTCCATCTCTCCCTTTCCGTGACGTCAGCTGCGCCACAGACATGCACACAAGGAGGTTCTATACTATCTCCTTTGGAGTGGAGATGCGCCCTGATAAGTGACGCCGGTCTCCGCCATATTGGAGCAAAGTGTGGGATTGGGCTAGTCGGTAATGCATTAGTGAAGTTCTCAGCGCGACAACTTCTATATTGCAAAAGGAAAGTCTCGGAAGCAGACGACAAAGTGCGCTTCGTAGCTCCGCCCTCGCAGTGTCCTTTGGAAACTGGGACATGCTTTTGTAAAACAGTTAAAGATTTTACAAGGCCTTGGTGACTTCGTGCGTCGCTTATGGCTGCACAAATCACATCAAGAAGACACCTGGGATCACTTTTCACTTGTATTCTCGCTTCGTTCGCTAAGGATCGCCTTTTTTTTCGCGTATGATGTTAAATTCGAAACAATATGTAAGGTGCGCATGCGTGTAATACATGCGTAAAGCTCTATGGAAGGCAACTTGAAGCTTTCAATGCTCGCTAACACGACGTTGTCCCCGAGCTTTAGGTTTACGGACAAAGCACTTGCAATCTATGGCTGCATGTATCAAACATACGATACGAGTAGGACGTCTGAATGCCCTTTGAATCCCAAGTTTTCTGGTGTTGTCTTACACAGCAAGACTGACGGCGTGCAGGCATATTTTTTTGGCGAGTGATTATCGAATTCGGTGCATGTTTATTGAGGAATTTGCGAACGTAGAGAACGTAGAGAACGTAGAGAGGAATTTGCGAACGTAGATCATCGCTTGCGAATGATCCAAATCCTCCATCTGTAGCTCCAGCCACCACATACCTGACGATGCCCACACCCCGTGATCCAGGTACATTCTCCGCACAACCTGGGCTCGACGTCGACTACTGGCTCCGTATGTACGAGCGTGTTAGCCACACACACCGATGGGACCCTACCATGATGCTCGCCAACGTAATATTTTACTTGGACGGCACCCCACGGGTCTGGTTCGACGCCCATGAGACCGAGCTCACCAGCTGGAATACCTTCAAAGAGCGACTACGCGACATCTTTGGGGACCCGTCCGGTCGCCAAATGGAAGCGCGAAAAGAACTCGCCACTCGTGTGCAGTCGTCAACAGAGTCGTATGTGTCGTACATACAGGATGTGCTCGCATTGTGCCGAAAAGTCGACGAGCAAATGACAGAGAGTGACAAGGTGGGCCACATACTTAAGGGCATAGCGGACGACGCCTTCAATTTGCTCGTCTACAATAATGTCACGACCGTAGATATGACCATCAAGGAATGCCGTTGCTTCGAAATGGCCAAAAGCCGCCGTGTTCTGCCTCAATTTACGCGGCTACCAAACACGGCTGTTACATCCACTTGCACCGATCTCGGTGCCGCACCACCCATGCAGGACAGCGTGACACGAATAGTTCGACGGGAGCTTGAGGCGTCAAGTCCGGCACCATTTCCTTCACATCCGCTCGACCATGGCGCCGCAGCAACGCCTCCGCCGGTCTCCGTTATTCAAGCCGTCGTGAAGCAGGAAATTGCAAAGCTTGGTTTTCCTGTGGCCTGCTCTGTCTCCCGACCCGTCTCCAGACCAATGACAACAAATGCACCACGCCATGACTTACACTTTATTCCGCGATCCCGCAATCCGGCGGAATGGAGAACTGCAGACGTATGTCCCGAGCACCCACTTCACTCGCAGGATGTCACGTGCCTCGATTCGACCTTACGCTCTATGATCGCCCCGGACCTCAAACCTGAGAAGTCAACCGCGCTATGCCGCCTTCTGGCTTCATACCGCGACATATTCGACGTCGACCACCGTCCACTCGGCCAGACTTCACTAGTCAAGCACCGCATTAACACAGGTGATTCTCATCCCATTCATCGGCGACCATACCGGGTGTCTGCCACCGAGCGTAAAATAATTCAACCAGAAGTCACCAAGATGTTAGCCAAAGGAATTATTGAACCCTCTTCGAGCCCTTGGCCATCCCCCGTTGTGCTCGTTAAAAAGAAAGATGGCACGTGGCGCTTCTGCGTGGATTACCGTCATCTGAATAGAATCACGAAAAAGGACGTTTACCCTTTACCCCGCACCTCCACCAAATATGTTACGGAAAAGAAGAGACGCCGTAACGAAGAGGCTGGGGATTAAATATATTCCAAACCAGCGGTAATGGCGTGCCCGGTTCACCAGCGATCGAGCCGAGACAACCCTTCGTCTTCCTCGTCAGGCACACACGCGCGTCGCCCCCTAGAATATCAAGATACATGCATGTAGCAATATTCTATGCCGTGATTATCCGTGTTACAGGTTTCCGAAAGAGAGTGCGCTGCATTTTGCCTGGGAACGAGCAGTTCGAAGAAATAGTTGGAGGGCTACGGGCGGTGACCACCTATGTTATATTCACTTCAAAGAGTGTTGCTTCGAAAGAACGTGGCAGACAACCAGACTGCGGCTTGTCAGTGCACCTTCAATTTTTCCTGATTTCCGAGTGCATCTGCGAAAACCTGTTAGTTTGTACCTCCTTGACGTAGCTTCAATAGAATGTAGTCACGAAATAAGCAATTGCGTCTGAAACAAGATGAGACACCTTTGAAATCTTTTCTATCTTCCCAAAGAAACCGAAACGAAAACGACGAAAACATTGAGCTACCTCATTTCTAGGCTATGAAGGCTGCGCTTGCCATGACAACACACGTCGCCAACAAAATATGATGAATATTATGTAGACCTAACGCCACTGCAATCGTTCTAATAAACAATTCATATGGGGTACGTCTCCTGGGGTTCGTCGGTTGCACGTGACATCAGTGCTTCGGTTTTCGTTCCGCCTGTAATATGGTTAGAATTCAATAACTATAGAAAAATTACTGGTGACTCCGAGCTTAATTAATTACCTCTCTTTTCTACCTTTAGCGCTCTCTTTTCGCTAAAGTTAGAGAATAACGCTAAAGTTAGAAAAGAGAGCTAGCTCTAGCTAGCTCTCTTTTCTAACTTTAGCGTTATTTATTTCAACTTCCACATATATGTTCTCTGGTAATCTGCCGACACACACACAACCACATATATGAAAGAGGCGAGCGAATTTCGCGTTCCCCTTGATCTTGACTATCTGCAGGCAGATTTATTAAAACACCCAATATAAACTACAGCCCATTTGTACCGCAATAGTGCACAAGCAAGCTCGATATGCGAAGCATCTATCGACAACAGGTTGATCTGAAAGCGTTCAGCTGACAATGGGTGCATGAAATAAGTTGTTTCACAAACAAGGAGAGGTGTTTATTCGTTAGTGGAACCTTAAAGTGGTTTTTATCTGATTTTTTTTATCGTGGAACTGCAAGCCATCGCGCGCAACGCGCGTATTTCATTGCGGTGTATGGTGGTACCAGCCTGTTTTTCCTCTGGCAATATGGCGGCCGGCTGCTTCACTTGCTCCCGTTGGCGGCGGCCAGGACTGCCACTCCAGAGGTTCTATAGAAACTCCTTGCATGCACATGACCTCCCACTCTCTTTTCAAGAGGCGCGCGGGACAGGTGGTACGATAGGTGCGTACTCTGCTAGGGGCGCCACGTTTAATCCGCGGCATAAAGCGACAGAACGACATTAAAAAGACCTGTGGCTTCTCTCTGGCAGATAGAGCTAACCAGGGGTCAGTCAGCTAGTTCTCGTCGGGACGGGAAACAACGTCGTAGCTCGGCCGCTTGATCTCCTTTGGTTCAGCCTGCAGAGTCGTTTCCCGAAAAGTACGCGGAAAAAGAAAAGTTGACTGACCGGCCACGATGAAGGGTGAGGGCGCTGCCCATCAGCGAAGTAATCACACTTGCCCCTGCGTACACCGCGTCCCATAAAAGTGTAATTTCACCCATTCCCCCTTTTTGTGACAGTCGTATCCTGCCGCAGTTCGGTCAGCATGCAATGTCACTTTGTTCTTCCATACCGCTGTTATGAAGAAGGTACTGATGCCTGTGCCACACGGGCAGAGAAAATAGCACTTACCTTTCAATACCTTCAGATTGAATGTAATCCACGCGTTGCCCCACAGATGAACGAAATGGCATTCATCTGAATGCCATTCGTCCCCTAACGCCATCAGCAGAACTCATTCGACTGAGAAATGCGTACTCTTGATGGGACAGTTGATAAAGCGATTATATGAAATGACAGTTGATTCGACTGGAAGGAAATTTTTCGCGCCTTTTACTTACACTAATCAATTAAACAACTGCTTAAAAACGTCCCGCTAACGTAAACTCGCCTGTTCACGTGAGCATGACAAAGCACACGTGAAATTACCGACGCAGATAACTCACCATAGCCGAAGGAAGCTTTGGGAAAAAGCACCTGTGTCACCGATAGGTAGTGCCACGGTCAATGCGGTGGGTGCAAAAGGAACTATTGCTCTCAAAGGCGAAGGCGAGCATTCGGCGGGCCGCACCAAAGGGGGACTCAAGCGGCCATGGTCGTAGTAACGTCTGTAGGGAATCCGAGACAACGCGAAGCTGTCCGAAGATTGCAAAATCGAACGCTGGCACAGCCAGCGTAAATCTAAACAAATGCTTTTGTCGTGGCAGCAAACGAAACTGTGCGCATTGGCGTTTTTCCGCATTGTCCGAATAATATTACAGCGCTATGGCAAGCTTATCATGTGGATAAGTTTGCCATAGAGCTGAAATATTATCCTCGAGTGTACGAATTTGGGATACGACTTCGTTCGCTCACAAGATCACTCGCAACTCGCCCCGTCCTCGAACAAAGCATCCAGCTGGCGCATAGCGCCTCGATAACGATGCAAGCTGAGCTGCCGTGCCATTGAGAGCTCAACAAGCTCACGTCTTATTGGTACATGTAACAGTGACTGCACAACATGACGCAATATCTCGCGAATGTGGCCGCGTTCCCAGAAAGAGCTAGAAAATACATATTTGCTCAGCTGTCGCTAGAATACGTCGCAAACACGCGTTGACCAACTTGCGTTTTTGTATCAGCTTCATAAATGCAGCTGTTATAGCTGTATCCAAAATAAACTTCATTACGGCGTGTTTTAGACTCGTTTTGACAGTTGCCTGGGCCACTTTTCCAGCACTTCCAAATTTTATTTGTTTATAAGATTACTTACTTACAAATACTGCGAACCTCGAACGAGATCAAGGCAGGAAAGGGGGGAGGTTACAGCAGAATACAAAACCTAAAAACAAACGCTACTAGTTGTACTACAATGTGCTAAGTACCTAATTGTAAAAATATGGTAAGCACAGATTATACAATATTAGGATTATTCCACTAGAACGAAGAGTAACACAAAGAAACAAAAGCCGCAGGTAAACATAATAAATCAGGAATAACGTAAATGAGCCGTGTTATCTTAGTAAGGCTTCCTCGATAATTGTGGTGAATCTATTTAGTGAGTGGATGTTAGCAGTTGATGGATCTAGTTCGTTCAGTTCTGTTATGGCTCTAGGGAAGTAGGAGTAATTACAGCAGTTAGAATGGTGTGTATATACAGTTAGTGTGATGGAGTGTCTGTTACGTGTAGGCCCACATGAGGTTACCTAAATAAATGTAGTTGTGTTAATGTTTACTCGGTTGTGTAGTAATTGATGCATGAATGCGATGAGATGATGCATGAAACTTCTGCAATGGCATGCAGCTAGCCGGCATCACATGAACGCGATTCTAGCCTGCTTCACGACGATCATAGTATTTGTATTCACGTTTGACGCATGATCCGCCGCGGAGGTCTGGTGGCTAAGGTACTTTGCTGCTGACCCGCAGGTCGCTAGATCTAATCCCGGCAGCGGCTGCTGCATCATCGATGGAGGCGAAAATGATGTAGCTCCATGTGCTTAGAGCTGGGCACACGTTAAAAAAATCCTGGGCGGTTGAAATATCCGGAGCCCCCTACTTCAGCGTCTCTCATAATCATATCCCTATTGACAAAACGTCCACCATAGGAATGGTGGATTCTATCATGCACCATTTTGGTGGATTATGGTGGTGGAAATGTTGGTGGCACATGGTGTATGGTGGCTCATCGGGAAGCGGATGGTGAATGGCGTGCTCCAGCCGGCAGTGCTGGAGCGCGAATCAGCGTCAGAACCACCGTGACAAGCTGCCACTAAAGAAACAATAAAAAATAATTTTATAAAAAACGATGTATAAAGCACCCGTAAGGAAAAAAAGATGCGACAGCGCAGATTCTAACCTCCCACCTACAGATCACCAACTGAGCACACTTACCACTGCGCCACGCTGACAAATGGCAACATTGGTGTTAAAGAAGTAGTCAACTTCCAAACTCGCTGTTTAACTTCAGTTTTGTTTGTCGCTTACTCGAGATGGACGAGATCTGCACCTGCTACTAACGTTTGCACATTTGATAAACACGACCAACTGCTGTCTGTAACGATTACCACTGTGATAATAGCTACATCGCTATGTTTTTGTTCCAATTTACAACCGCAAGAAAAATAACAACTCAGTGGACTGAGCAGCAGATAGAGTTTATCGGCGGTTACTGCCAAGTTTAATATCCGTTTCTCGCTCCTTCGAAAGGGCGTTATCTCTTCAGGCTTTGTGGCGCTTCTATGCTGATTCGATAGATACGCCCTTTCACTTGATTGTGATGTTTTTCGCGCAACGCACGGCGCAGTCGTGCCTGCACACCGCTTTTGCTCTATCGTTAGGAACATCTACATAATTGCTTGGCCAAAATGAATTCAGTGCGCCAGAAACTATATGCTATCACATTGCTTCAGTAAGCATACAAAATGACGAGTCTGTGTTCTCGCATAAGGTGCAGTGAAGTTCGTCGCATCAATGTTTATCGCTTCTTGCGCGGACACCACACAAAAAAAGGCTTCATTTAAAATTAATGATGCCACAGTTGTGCTGTGTTGTCAATTCTACTCGTCAAAATTGTGCAGTCTGAAACCCAGAAGCGCCGATAACACTTGTACGGGCTCGGTCGGTATGATTAACCTTTGGTGGAAATCATGGTGGAAGAACAGAAGGGTGAAAGTCAAATTCACTGGGGCTCGTCTCGACGCATGTCGAAAGTGAAAGTTTATGCACATTCGCACGCACTTAGTTAACTTAAAAGTACGGCTCAAGCAATAGAGTGTGCAAGAATTTCCAAAGTTGCATTTCGACCGTGGCGACATAGAGTGGCTGCTTTGTTCTGCTCTAGCATTGAAAGGGGCAATTGCGAAGTGGAGCTATTTATTTCTCGACAACTGCGCGCCGATGTAAAACATTTATTGTCACTGTTCACAGTGACACCTTTAGTCTTATAAACATCACAACAAAAAAATACACCGCGGATGTCCAACTGGGGTGTGTACGTGCGCGAAACGTAAACATATTCAAGGCCGCATAGTCTACGCTCCACAAAAATTCAAGCGTTGTCGACACCACAGGAGTAAAAAAATAAACGTGCTAGAAAGCCTAATGAGCAGCGTTGATTTCTTTTGACCGCAAACACATGTCTCTGCGCATACATGAAAGAAACACTACAAATAAGTGATTTCACATACTGTCATGTGCTTTTTCATCATGCCACCATCATCCACCAAGCTTCCATCACGCCACCGTCATCCACCTGGCTCACCAAGCCTTCCATCAAACTCGTTTTCTCTCGCCATCATCAGTTTACATTTTCCACCATCACCACCATTGGCTCACCACCACCACCACCACCATCTGCCATCATTTTTTCAACGCTCGCCGTCATCAGCCATTATGCCCATTACACTTTCCACATATTCACTAATATTTCCGCCATATAAACTATTCTTTCTACCATATTCCCCGAAAATTCTAGCATCCACCACCCCAGAATTTTCAATAGGGATGGCAGTTCTTGAACATTAAACCCATCATATAAATCACCTTTGATACATCACTGTTATTGAAGACCTGCTTTTATAACACAGAGTACAAAGAAAGTATTGTTTGTACAAAAAAGAAAGAAGAAAAACATCAGTTTTCTTTTTTTCGTGCCTATAGGTTTGGTAGTTGTTGTTTTTTTTGCCTTTGTTTTACACAGTATGAGAAATTATTTTCCTAGTACTAAAACTTGTATCGCTCGCGTGCTATAGTTCACTGAAGAGAAGTTCTGCTTTCATGGCTACAGGAACGTCAATTCCGTTTTCTTTTACTAACTAAAATGAATTCTACGAAGGTGGCGGTTGTGAAAAGCATTTATTTACAAAATACAGATGTAGGACTTCTCAGACTACAACGAAGCGAAGCAAGCACATCAACATGCTGAGACGATGGGGTCACAATTGAGCACTGTCGACCTCATTTTTAAAGACGATAGTCTTTCTTGGAGACCTTCAACGCAAAAATTTTGGTCTGTCTGTCTGTCCGCCCTAAGAGGTACCCTAAACGGCACCAAAGTGGCCAAACAATGCTCCAAATGGCCGACCCGATCCCCAGTGCCCACCAACATTGCTCAAGCTTCAGTGTTCATACCTGTGCGGTTTTCAATCAAAAATCAATTATTGCGCATACCTGAGGCACCATACCAACACGTCAATATGTGTGTCTTCTTACTAGAAAATGAATACATAGGTACATCTAAGGACCGTAGCGTTTATCACGCTGAGCTGACCATGAAATGCTTGCACGAAAAGTCAAGTGTTCCCAACGCTTTGCTAGGATGACATGGTGGTCGCACCTACCCGTCACCTTGAGTTCTACGCCTTATCACCTCAGAGACGGGCGCGCACGCCACGCGCTTCGTTTTTTAGGATAACTGCCAGATAGCGCTCATGTCTCCCGTGTGACGTGACGTGATGCACCCGTTCGTCTCCGCAGCACGCTCGAGGCAATCGAACGCAGCCTCCAGAACACCATTCACTCATTTTCTTGCGCAGATCATCAAATAAACGTTTTGTTCACTCTCTCCAGACGCAAGACTATCGTCTTTGGACGACATTTGCAAAGCAACATGCCGATGCGGGGTCGTTTTTAACGTTAGGATACGCAGAGTAACCTGAAATAATATGTCATGCATTCAGCTCCAGGCATAGTTTTTCACCACAGTAATGATATGTGGGACTTAACGTTCCCAAATTACCATATGATTATGAGAGACGCGGTAGCGGAAGGCTCCGGAAGTTTAGACCACCTGTAGTTCTTTAACGTGCACTTAACTCTGAGTACACTGGCCTACAGCATTTTCGCCTCCATCGAAAATGCAGCCATCGCCGCCGGGATTTGATCCCGCGACTTGCGGATCAGCAGCCGAGTATCTCAGTCACTAGAACCACCGCAGCTGTGTTCAACAGGTTTTAGTCATATATATATATATATATATATATATATATATATATATATATATATATATATTGTGAGGAACCGGTTTATTTGGCCAGGCTCGAGCTCAATCACGCCGGTGATGATATTCTTAGATGAAGAAGATGTACAGGTGATGATGATTACAAAGAGAATAAAGAGTCATTTGCTTGTCGCGCTCACACTAATTCCCCCGCGCGGTGAAAGCGGCCGCCTGGTCGCTTGACAGTATTATGAAATGCGTCGCGCATAAGGCTTTAAACGAGATACGTGCACTATCTCTGTTCCTCGGCAACGATGATCAGGACTAGCGCTAAGAGGAGAAACGCGGTAATTGACAGGAGATGTCTGTTCGACCACCGTGTATGGCCCAATGAAGCGACTGATGAATTTGTCGCATAGGCCGGGGACGCGTAGTGGAGTCCATAGAAGAACTTCGTCACCAGGGGAAAAACTCACAACACGGCGAGACGAGTCGTAGCGAGATTTTCGAGTGTCTTGAGAGAGGCCGGTGTTAACACGGGCCTGGTGACGGCAGTGTGCGAGACGAGATAGGAATTCTTCAGAGAAAGGAGTCGTCGAGGGTGCAGGGGCCGAAAGGAAAGAGACATCCAGAGCGAAACTCGGCGAGCTACCATGGACGAGAAAAAATGGAGAAAAGCCGGTAGTGCGTTGAGCAGCCGTATTATAGGCGAATGTCACGAAGGGTAGAATTGCATCCCAGTTCGTGTGGTTGGGGTGAATGTACATGGCGATCATGTCCGATAGGGTCCGATGAAACCGTTCAGTATATCCGTTGGTCTGCGGGTGGTAGCTAGAAGTGGTCTTGTGAACAGTGTTCGAGGCACGCAAAACTTGCTCGACAATGGAAGATAGGAAGACTGCCACGATCACTGAGGAGAATGCGTGGAGCTCCATGACGCAAAAAGATGTGGCGAAGAAAGAAATCGGCGATCTCAGTGGCAGTCCCAGATGGTATAGAAGCTGTTTCTGCGTAGCGGGTAAGGTGGTCGACTGCCGTGACAATCCAGCGATTCCCATTGGATGATATAGGAAGAGGGCCATACAAGTCGATTCCAACGACTTCAAAAGGTGAGGCGGGACAAGGAAGAGGTTGCATTAAGCCAGCCGGAGCAGTTGTCGGTCGTTTTCGCCGTTGGCAATGGACACAGGAGGCGACGTACTTAGCGACGGCTGAAGAGAGGCCAGGCCAAAAACAACGACTTCGTATTTTGTCGTAAGTCTTGTGGCAGCCTAGATGAGCAGCGGTTGGATCATCATGAAAGGCTTCCAGAACTTCACGTTGCAGAGAACGTGGGATGACGGGTACCCACTTGTTGCCATCGATGTGGTAAACTTAGCGACATAAAGCATCACCGACAAGCTTAAATTGTTTAAGTTGTCGACGGAGTCTGGCGTTTGGAGGAGTAGTAGAGCCGGTCAAGCGGTCAACAATGGTGCGGCAGTATGGGTCGACACGTTGTTGTGAAACAAGGACGGATAGGGTGGCAGGTGATGAACTGAGCGCGGCGATTGGAGAGGTGCTGTTGTTTTGGAGTATCGATGGTGAATTGCTTCCGCTGGGCAAAGGACAGCGCGATAGAGCATCAGCATCTTGATGCTTCTTCCCAGATCTGTAGGTGACATCGAAATCATACTCCTGTAAGCGAAGCGCCCAGCGACCAAGGCGACCCGATAAGTTTTTCAGCGATGAAAGCCAGCATAGGGCGTTATGGTCGGTCACGACGGTAAAATGACGGCCGTGAAGATATGGTCGGAATCTTTGCACTGCCCAAACAACAGCAAGGCACTCCTGCTCTGTGATAGTGTAGTTCTTTTCTGGAGCGGTAAGAGCACGACTTGCGTAGGCAACGACGCGTTCGCGTGAGTTTTTGTCACGCTGCAAGAGTACCGCACCGAGACCATGACTACTTGCGTCGGTGTGAAGGATGGTGCGTGCGGTGGAATCGAAGTGGCACAGTACCGGATCCGACGTGAGGGCTTGCTTAAATGCCGTGAAAGCGCTTTCGCAGTCTTCGGACCAAATGAAGGGGACGTTCTTTGCGAGGAGTTGATGGAGCGGAGACGCAAGTTCCGCGAAACCACGTATGAAGCGCCGGAAGTAAGAAGATAACCCAAGAAAGCTGCGCAGGTCCTTCTGACGTAGTGGACGAGGAACATCGAGGACAGCGGCAAGCTTCTCGGGGTCGGGCCGAATTCCTTGTTTGCTGACAAGGTGGCCGAGAACCTTGATTGTCTTGCTAGCAAAGGTACATTTCTTGGTGTTAAGCTGTAGACCGGCTTTTGCAAGGCATGTGAGGACTTCGTCAAGACGTTGTAGATGCTGCGAGAACGTGGATGAAAACACTACTATGTCATCGAGATAGCACAGACATGTTTTCCATTTCAAACCACGCAATACGCCGTCTATCATGCGTTCGAAGGTGGCGGGCGCATTACAGAGTCCAAAAGGCATCACATTGAACTCGTACAACCCATCTGGCGTTGAAAAGGCGGTCTTCTCTTTATCAGACTCCGACATTGGTATCTGCCAGTAGCCTGACCTAAGGTCAAGGCTGGAAAAATACTCTGCGCCCTGTAATGAATCCAGTGCATCGTCGATCCGAGGGAAGGGATAAACATCCTTGCGCGTTATTTTGTTTAGCGCACGGTAATCGACGCAGAAACGCACTGTCCCATCTTTCTTTTTGAACGAGAACAACTGGGGATGACCAGGGACTCAAGGAAGGACGTATGATGTTGCGTCGTAGCATGTCTGAGACGTTTTCCTCGATGATCTTGCGTTCTGCCTGAGACACGCGATATGGACGCCGATGTACAATACGAGAGCCGTCAGTCTGGATGCTGTGAGTAGCGGTGGTAGTCATGCTGATGGCGGGCGAGTTCACGTCAAATATAGAATGGTGTCTATTTAACAGGGCGAGCAAATCTTCAGTTTGATCAGGTGTTAAGTCATTGCTTATTGTCGCCGACACAGGTGTGGCAGAGGCATTGAGTGGCAATGATTGCGACTTCGGAACATCGTTGTGGTTGTTGTTCGGAAGAGTAACAATCGCAACAGGCTCACTGTCGACCGCGCAAGATACTGTTGAGCCACAGGGGAGCAGTACACACTCGGGCGTTTGATTTATGGCGGTTAGGTACGTACACCCATCGAAGAAGCGAATAAGCCCTGGTGTGATCACAATGCCCCTACGTAGGGTATGACCGTAAGGGAGAATTAGTACGTCGCCATCCACAATGTCGGTGCAATTAACACTTATAATTTCTTCGATGTATGGCCGAAGTGCATAATCTGACTTGGTGACAAGGCAGATGCGTCCATCTTGTTCAAGCGGAGAAGAGTCAGTGGCGTTTAGATGCAGGAGGCGCTGATCACATGATATGAAAGCGGACGCAGAAGACAAGAAATCCCACCCAAGAATGAGAGCGTGGGTGCACTCACGAAATACCGCGAAAACAATGTGATGACGAATGCCTTCTATGCAGACACGAACGGTGGTACACTGTGCAAGTGGACGAATGAGAGCGTTGGTCGCCGCACGTAGAGGTGCGCCGCCATAAGGTGTGGTGACTTTTCGAAGGCGGGAACAAAAATCAGCACGAATAATCGAAACGGCAGCGCCAGTGTCTACAAGAGCCTCAACACGTACACCTTCTACAAACACTACTATCAAATTTGATGGCCGCTCTGGAGGAATTGTTAGCTGTCCAAGGGATGCAGTTTCCCCTCCTAAAACTGCATCGTGGAGTTTTCCGCGTGGGCGTTCGTGGAATGGGAGGCGGGCCGTAGAGGCGACACTGAACGGCGACCTGGCGAAGGCGACCTGCGGCGAGACGTACGGGAATTCCCAGGCATGTCCGTATGGTAAGTAGGTGACGGTGAACGGTAATAGGACGATCGGGGGGGGGGGGGGGGTAGCCGTAAGTAGTTCATGGTCGGACGGAAGCTTCGATGTTCTTCGGGAGCGTAGCGGCGTTGCTCGTCTTGTTGGCGCCTTCGACAAAACCAAGCGATATGTCCTCGATAGCCGCAGTAGTAACAGGTTGGCCGAGGTGGGCGCTGAGGTGCGTAGCAAGGTGGTGCACGCACTGGCGGTGATAACGAAGCCACAGGCGTATGGTCTGCTGTTGTAGGCACAGAAACGGTGGGTGCGGCAGAGAGCGCGGCAACTTCGGCGTACGTGCGCGTCTGGCGCACGCAGGGACCGTTGGAACACGTCGCACGCGATGCGGAGGCGATCTCTTGTTTAATCAGGTCTCGCAAGCTATCTTTTTCAGGAGGTGAAGTAACTTCTACAGCACAGGAAGAGCAGCGCCCGTGCAGCTCTTCACGAACGATGTCGCGAATAAGCGCACGCAAGTCGAGGGGTTCAGGCAAAGGAACGTCGGTGGCATCGTAGCAAAGGCGAAGAGACTGAAGCTCGTCAAGTCGCTGACAGATGGTTATCACGTCCTGGGTGGTGGCAGGATTTTGCGTGGCGAGGGCGTTAAAGGCGACAGTGTTAATGCCTTTAATAATGTGGCGTATTTGGTCGTTTTGAGACATGCCGGTGTTAACGCGCTTGCACAGTGCAAGGACATCCTCAACATAAGAGGTGTAAGATTCACCCGGCAGCTGCGTGCGTTGAGCGAGTTTCTTCTTTGCTGCCTCAGTGCGAACTGCAGTGGCACCAAATACCTGACGAATTTGCTGCTCGAGAGTGTCCCAGTCGGGAAGATCCGGGTGGTGGTTCCAGAACCAAGTTTTCGCAACATCGGACAGGTAAAATGGGACGCTACGCAACTTGTGTGGATTGTCCCACCTGTTCAAACCGCTGACGAGGTCGTAGTTCTTGATCCAGTCTTCGACATCATCGCCTCGGAGACCGGAAAACACAGGTGGATCACGCAGGCGAGTGTTGTTGGGCGGAGCGGGTGGCGGTGGCTGCAGTAGAACGGCGACGTTGGATGGGCCAGGGTTTTCTTGGGCCGCCATGGCAGGGGGTTGTACGCGACGACCCGAGCGGTGCTCCAGCGAGAACGGGCGAGAGGACTTGTAGGAACGAAAAGCACAGTCCACCACTTGTGAGGAACCGGTTTATTCGGCCAGGCTCGAGCTCAATCACGCCAGTGATGATATTCTTAGATGAAGAAGATGTACAGGTGATGATGATTACAAAGAGAATAAAGAGTCATTCGCTTGTCGCGCTCACAATATATATGCCTCTTTGAAGCACCTGCTGCACCCAAAGGAATTACTGCAGGCAGGAGGGAATACACAAGGCAACATATTCTCACACGAAAAAATAACTATGAAACAAGATTAGCAGACAAGTTCTAGAAAGGGCGCTCTTCCAGCTTTCTCGGTCACGTCACATGTACCGCAAATCGAAGCGATTCATTTTGTGTCCTACGGCGTGCTTTTTTCACTATTGTTTTCTCACGGAACGCGTGAAGTTTCCGCGCATAATCCCTACACCGTAATTTCTGCAAATGGAGCACTTTAACGTTATCGCGTTAAAAAAGGTGTTAGAATCAGTAGTTCAAAAGATCGCTTTCGTAGCCTACAGCCTGGGATCTAAATACAGAACTATCGGGAACATTGCTTTTGATTTATTCATTTTTTACTTATAGCAATTGTCATCTTAGAGGACAAAGAAATAGACGGACGGAGAGTTATTTCTAAGAGCATTTAATACTGACGGTTTAGTGTACAATGTAAAGTATTGCAGACAAGCGACAAGCTGTTTTAAATGCGAAGCATTTCTTAGCGAACTTCGGCGACTTTGATCGTATCTATCTATCTATCTATCTATCTATCTATCTATCTATCTATCTATCAATGTATCTATCTATCTATCTATTTATCTATATATATATATATATATATATATATATATATATATATATATATATATATATTGTGAGAATTAATTGTACGTCATCTTCCTCATCTATCAATAACCATCATCAGTCTTCGGCCCGTTCCTCTTCATGATTGGCGCCATCTTGCTGTTGCTTCAATAAAGCATCAGCTGCACCGTTGTATTTCAAGTGGCGGAAGGTGCTTCCCGATCTCTTCGACCTCTCTCCATCCAAAGCCAGCTCCTGGAGCTCCGTTCGGGACGTCGCTTGCGCCAGCAGAGCACCATGGCCCAAGAGCAAGCCCAACCGAATCACCCGCCGGCGCAACCACCAGCCGCCAACCCTAGCCCGGTCAACAACCCCCCTCGGGAGCCTCCAATCTTCTCCGGTCTGCCTGGCGAAGATGTCGAAGACTGGCTCGACAACTATGACCGCGTAGCTGTCTACAACAACTGGAACGAGGCATCGAAATCAGCACGCGTCCAGTTTTACGTCTCTCAGGTTGCCAAGACGTGGTTCCTGAACCATGAGAGCGACTTCCGCGATTGGTCTTCCTTCAAAGACCAGCTCCGACGCATTTTCGGTACACCGACCGTCCGTTCAGAAGTTGCTCGCAAGAAACTGGCAGAACGCGTTCAACATTGCGGTGAGTCCTACACTTCTTATATTGAGGATGTGCTTGCACTTTGCCGCCGTATCGACGACACCATGCCAGAAGGTGATCGTGTCCGGCACCTTCTGAAGGGTATCGGACCCACCGCTTTCAACGCCCTCGTCGCACACAACCCTTCGACGGTTTCCGACGTCGTCTCGGTATGCCAGCGGCTTGATACCTTGCAGTCAATCCGCCTACGACCCGACTTCTCTGAGAACCCCCTGGCAAACAGTATGGAGCTCCGATCCATCATTCGAGCCATAATTCGTGAGGAATTGCAAGCCTACAATTTACCTCCTTCTAACAACGTTCCCGCTCAACCCGCCTCTAGCGATCTGCGTGGAATTATTAGGGAAGAAATGTCAGCGTTTCAAAGCACCCACCGTGCTCCACCATGCGCCCAACCCCCTTCGTATGCACAGATCGCTGCAATGCAACCCTCGCCGTCTCAAATACCACCACCTGTACCTGATCACGAACATCTCGCACCTCTAGTCGCCCGTCCACCGAACCCTACCTACCATTCTTCCTGGCGGGCCCCACGTCCTATTTGCTACTACTGTGGAATTCGAGGACACATTTCCCGGGTCTGTCGACGTCGGCAGCAAGATGAACGTCGTGGTTATGCCGCTTTTGAACGAGACGACACATGTGCTCGTGGTTACTACCGTTATGCCGACAGTCCTTCCAACCACCGATCACCGTCTCCTGTGCGCATTTCCAACACGACCAACAATACACGTGCATCCCAACCACGCTCCCCTTCGCCACTCTGACGCTCTCTTTCACCACTTCGGCCTGTCTCTCAACTGGCTGCCCAGCGATCGGAAAACTAAACAGTGCAGTTTTTGGAGGGAAAACTGCATCGCGGCGAATTGACCCAAGTCCTCCTGAACGACCGTCAAACATGTTATTGGTAACTGTGGAAGGTGTGCGGGTGTTGGCTTTGGTGGACACGGGAGCAACTATTTCAGTTATGCGTGCCGGCTTGTGTTCTCGATTGCGGAAAGTGAAGACACCCTACCTTGGATCATCTTTGATTGGGGCCAATGGAGCAATAATTAGACCATCGGCTCAATGTACAGCGCGTGTCTTCATTGATGGTATTCTTCATCACATGACCTTCGCTGTCTTAATTTCATGTGCTCATGAACTAATTTTAGGTTGGGACTTTCTTTCATCAGCATCTGCATTAATTTCTTGCCGTCAACGTGTAGTCGAAATGACCGAGATCGACCACTGCAGCGAACGCGTCGACGAAAAACCATTGCGTTTCTTCACAGCTTCCGAATCCATACTGCTCCCGGGTCAAGAGCAACTCATCACCATCACTTCTCCGAATATTGCGAATGGTGACGTCCTTATCACCCCTTCCAGCAGCTGTCTAGCTCGCGGCGTTGTAGTCCCCTCCAGCCTGGTGTGGTTCAAAGACAGTGCAGCGATAATCATTGGCCTGAACCCTACCCCAGAGCCCGTCCTCCTACCCCAAGGTTCTGCAGTGTCATGTTATGTGGATACCCAACCGGTATCTTTGGTCTCTCTTCACGCCTTGACAGCTCAGCCACAACAGGCCCAGTCTGTTATTTCCTCCTCCTTTGCTCCCGGGATAAATCCTGACCTTTCTGCTTCTCAGCGTGAGGCGTTGCTGAATTTGCTCAGGAAACACCAGGCCTCCTTCGACGCCAATGCTTCGGCACTAGGACAGACCACAGTTGCGCATCATCGCATCGACACTGAAGGTCAGACTGTTGTACGCCGTCGTCCCTACCGAGTCTCCTTGGCCGAGCGCAAAATCATCGAGGAGAACGTGACCGATATGCTAAACAGAAACATCATACGACCCTCTACCAGTTCTTGGTCATCACCCGTTGTGTTGGTACAAAAGTAGGATGGATCGGTACGATTTTGTGTTGATTACCGCGCGCTCAACAAGATTACCCGAAAGGATGTATATCCGATGCCCCGTATAGATGATGCACTTGACTCATTGCAAGGCGCCCAATACTTCTCCACCCTTGACCTTCGGTCCGGGTATTGACAAATACCAATGGACGAAGCAGACAAAGAAAAGACCGCCTTTTCTACGCCGGACGGTCTGTACGAGTTTAACGTAATGCCATTCGGTCTATGTAATGCTCCCGCCACATTTGAAAGGATGATCGACACTGTTCTTCGTGGCCTCAAGTGGAAAACTTGTCTATGCTACCTCGATGATATCGTCGTGTTTTCTTCCACTTTTGATGATCATCTGCAACGCCTAGATCAAGTGCTCACATGTCTCTCCAACGCTGGACTTCAACTAAACACAAGGAAGTGCCATTTTGGCAACACAGCTATAAAAGTTCTAGGACATCTCGTTACTAAAGATGGCATCCAGCCCGATCCGGACAAAATTTCCGCAGTCCTCAACTTTCCGCGACCCTTTCGTTCCAAAGAACTACGCAGTTTCCTTGGACTCGCATCGTACTTTCGCCGCTTCATTCGCAACTTTGCCACTATTGCCGCTCCTCTCCACAAGCTCCTTGCTAGTACCGGTTCCTTCGATTGGAATGATCAATGCGAAGCCTCATTTCAAGAACTCAAGCAGGCACTGACATCCCCACCGGTGCTTTGTTATTTCGATGACAAGGCACCTACGATATTACACACTGACGCGAGTGGACAAGGAATCGGTGCCGTACTGCTCCAGCGCGACCATGCCTTTCGCGAGAAAGTTGTCGCGTATGCAAGCCGCACTCTGACCACTGCAGAGAAGAGGTACTCTATAACCGAACAAGAGTGCTTGGCTGTTGTCTGGTCCATCCAAAAATTTCGTCCGTACCTACATGGTCGACATTTTACTGTTGTGACAGACCACCATGCTCTTTGCTGGTTGTCCACAATCAAAACTTGTCGGGACGACTTGGCCGCTGGATTCTCCGATTACAATCTTATGACTTGACGTCATCTACAAGACTGGAAGACAACAACAGACAACAAACAGATGCCGACGCTTTGTCACGATGCCCTTTGCCGCAGTTTCTGAGCACGTCACATCCCCTTGTCAAATTGGCTATACGGAGGACGCCTCGTCGATATCATCCATTTCGTCCCTACCTTCATCCACCCGTCCGTCAGCACTTGCTACTCACCAGCGAGCCGATTCTTATTGCACTGAATCATTGGTCGGCTTACCGGTGCTTCGTCTTTCCCCTAATGCCAGGCTCCGGAAACAACTCCGACTATTCAAGCTGGAGGACGATGTGCTATATCGATACATTTGCACCCGGAAGGCCACCGATGGGTTCTCGTCGTACCACGCGCACTACGCACTGAAGTTCTGCGCGCTTCCCACGACGACCCGACGTCAGGACACTTGGGTTACTACAAAACATACGAGCGCATCCGCAGTCGATTTTTCTGGCCAGGTCTTTCCACGACAGTAGCTAAATATATTGCCTCGTGCGCACTTTGCAACACCGCAAGCGGCCCACTACTGCTCCAGTCCGGGACCCTACAACCACTTCCTTGTCCATCAGAGCCGTTCTCTGTCGTCGGAATTGACCTCTTCGGGCCCCTCCCAACTACATCAGACGGCAGAGGTGGATCGTCACGCGGGTTGATCCCTTGACCCGGTACGCTGAGACGGCCTCAATCACTTCAGGAAGTGCTTCGGAAGTAGCAACTTTCTTCTTGAATGCTATTTATCTACGTCATGGAGCCCCCTCGTGTCCTTTGAGCGACCGGGGAAAGGCATTTCTTTCAAGCAGCTCAGTGAAGTTCTTCAAGCATCAAAACAGTTCATAAAACAACATCTAGCTATCACCCGCAAACCAATGGCTTAACGGAAGATTTTATCGCACGCTGTGTGGACATGCTGTCCATGTATATCCGACCGGACCATCGCAATTGGGATGCCATACTACCCTTTGTGACGTATGCATATAATCGTCAGTTCAACGAACCACAGGCTATTCTCCATTTTTCCTAGTATACGGACGCCAACCGACATCACCACTCGACGTTCATTCTTTTCTGGCCCCATCACTCTTCACCATTCGTTTGCGACCAGTTCTGTCCCGCGGTGCTCGTGCCGTCGTCTTGCCGCGTAAACACCGAAGCTAGCCAAGAAGATCGCAAACATCGGTACGAGTGCCACTCACCGCGTCGTTCTCTACGCCCTGGCGACAATGTACTTCTGTGGACTCCTGCGCGAACGCCTGGCTTATGCGAAAAGTTTGAGTCACGCTATCTTGGCCTTACAAATTATCGAACAGACCTCACCGGTGAACTACCGTGTCACACCTGTTCATGTCCCCACTGACCAACGCTGCCGCGGGACAGAGATGTGCACGTTTCGCGTCTCAGCCCTATTGTATGCGTTTCCCAGCGTAATTCGCGCCAGGCTGGCGCTTCCGTCGACGGGAGAAATTAGTGTGAGAATTCATTGTACGTCATCTTCCTCATCTATCAATAACCATCATCAGTCT
>WOVY01001122.1:0-49039 GCA_013436015.1 Rhipicephalus annulatus | reverse complement strand
TCAATACTGAAAATAATGCACCCTATGGTTGACTTTGTTTCACGAGATGCTAGATTTCCATGGTTGGCTCTAGGCAATTTTTGCCATGAAGTTGCATATGGTGCATATGCTAGGCGAAAAGAAAAATAGTTGCCTCAAGAAGCGGGTAACGGTGTCCATTGGCTGCACCGTCAGTGACGTCAATCACCTTTCAAAGCGATGCCGCATAGCCCTTTCGCAGCAGTTTCAACTTATAACCTCCAAGTGGGGTGGGCATGGAAAGCATGGACGCCCGAACAGCCAAATAAATTCAAGACAGCGCCGAAATCTGATCAGTGATGAGAATTCATGTTCATCAGGCCTATGCAGCAATCTGGTACAAAAACAGGCCATGGTGGCGAAGCGCAAGCAACAACTGCGCGCCATGCATACGCCAGCCTACCCAACCAAAAGTAGCACCAATGGCGAACGAGGAAGGGCCTTGCAAGCAGAGGAGTGCCAAACATGGCAATGGGAAAAAGCGCATTCACCGGGGGATGACGCCTACTTTTGGCGGCATTTGATGTTTTGGCGCAAGTGTGATGTCTGCAATCACCTGTAGCAATAGGTTTCACGTCACTGGGAACTATCTGTAAGAGATCTTCGGGGGTGATTTTTTGTCCATTGAAGCAGCAGGTAATGACTGGGGAACATGGTATGTCTTATAAACGTAGTAAACAATAGAAATAATGATAGCTAGCAGACAATGATCGCAGTATATAGAAGTCATTGTAATGTAATTCTAAGGAGAGAAAACGGGCAATAAAAACTTGTCACAAGGCAAGAACCAAATATGCGACCTTCAAATGGCACGTCGGATGCTTTACCAACTTATAAACGGTGGCGGCCATCCCTTCGTCTACCAATGGGGTTTATATGTATATTGAACGTGGGAGCGTAAGTCAGCGCCATCAGCGCGCCACATAACGTCTAGATGTGTTCTAGTTATGTAAGTATTTAAAAGTGTACAAATATTAGGATAACGTTCGAAGTTATCTCCTTCCGTGTATAAAATTGCAGGTTAAATCTTTGCTCATTTCCGTTCTGACTGAGAGCTAATGTCACTGTTTCATGACTAAACAGGCCGGAATATTGGCATTCAACCAGGCTCACATACATTTTTGTCTGAGATATAACCTATATTTCGAAAAGTGACTTTACTAGTTCAGAGTTGTTGTGTCTTCACTAATGTATCTAGAAATCTCTATAACCATGAAGTCCTACGTTTCTAACACTTTGGTGATTATGTACGTTATGTTCACGTCATTCGAGCAATCGAAGCTCACGAATAACTCAGCTACTTCAATCTTGACACTACCGTTCCACAACTTTCGACAAACACTGTGCGCTTGCTGTGCGGCGGTACACTTGTACCGCCGCACAGCAAGCGTTACTAACATGAAGGCCACACTTAACATTCCTTCTCTTGCCTCTCGCAGAAAGCTTTCTCGAATATGCCTCTTTCTTAAAATGTATTATGACAATCATCTGCTTCGATCCCGTTTCATCGCATCTCCTTCCTATGCTCCTGCTCGTGTTGCCCACCATCATAATGTTTGTTCCATGTCAGCGTACCACAACGTACAATAACTCATTTCTTCCGAAAAACTGCGCTGATTGCAATCACCTACCTGCCTCATTGGTGACTATCGCAGACACTCATCTTTTCCGCGGTGCACTTAGAAACCTTACTAGAACGTACACCCCTACGCCTTACCTGCTTATTCTTCTTTCCTTTGTGATGGTAATATGACGGTGCGTGTGCTAAAGTCAACTCGGAATTTTTCACTGCGATCTACTTTTGAGTTCTTGCCTATGTTCACTTTATATTATTATTGTTTATCGTATTGCTTCTTTAGCAGTGTGGTTTTCAGTTGTTTTCACCTTATACTTGGTATTGTTGTTAGCAGTGTGTTTTTCAGTTTAACCACATTCACCTTAATTGTTATTGTATCGTAAACAGCATGTTTTGGCTCATGCCTTTTTGCTGTTGTTTATTTCTTTGAGTTCCCCGTTTTCCTACGTGCCTTATAATCCACTATTGATGTAGCCTCTCCCCTCTGTAACGCTTCTTGTAAGCCTGAGGGTAATAAATAAATAAAGAAAGAAAGAAATAAAATTTAAATATATATATATAAAAATAAAAACAAACAAAAGTTGCGATGGTGTGTGGCTGCGTGTACCAATATAAAGGTAGCCAAAGTGCTACTTCAACTGCATATATATTTCCAGTATGCGCTATCAGGAACATGCTTCTCCGCTGATTTGCTTTTATGATGGTACGTGTTCCCCAAAACGTTATGGCTAATAAAACATAAGTTCACGTAAAAAGCCCTATATATGCATAACCAAAAATCTGCTCATGGGTGATGTCGAAGGATCCACTGTCCTTGGCGTGATGCAAGCTTCGGCCGGCTGGCAGCGAGTAGCCCAGCGCCGTCCCCACGCACAGCGAGCCCACCCAGCAGGCACCAGCCCAACCAGAGACAACAGAGGTCTAGGCCATGTCCGGTATTGCTGCCTCGGCCGTAGTGAGGCGTAAGCTCAGTGGTGTCTGCCATCTTCTCAAATATGGTGCTCCTGTAGTCTTGAACAGAGGCCAGGCGGGATTCACGTGCTCTGGCCTTGGCCCTTTGCTGAGCGTCGGCACCAGCCAAACACGCCCTGGACGACGATCCTGGTGGCCGCTTTGATGCTCGCAACGCTCGTTCGCGTAGGAGCATTCGCTGGCATCGTCTGTAACGATAAAGAGCAACCAAAGACAAGCTTGTGTCACACAGAATCGCAACCTTGTCTTGTCTTGTCTTGTCTCCTAGAAGATTTTGGCTCATACCCACAAGGGGATTGGCCACACTGTACCTCATGATAGATAATTTTTATAACGCTTGCTAAAAAAATAAAGAGAAATTAGATAGAAACAATAATAATGTTCCTTTGAAAAAAAAAACGTGATAAAATTGTAGAAGAATACGATAAAAACAGAAATATAAAACGAATTAACAAGAATGAGGAAGGGGAAGAAAGAATTGGATATATCTGGCAGTACCACTAGCAGCGTATCCTTCCGGTTGCCTGAATGAATTTATGTAGCGCTGACAGAATAGCACTGTGGCCCACACCCAACTGACTGGCTCCAAACGATAATACGGTGGATGTATTGACTGGCAATCCGAGCATACCAATCGGTCTTTCAAGAATTATTCGGCGCAGTGAGGCGAAGCGGCGGCATGTGAGAAGAAAGTGATCTATTGTTTCCGGTTCATTGCAAACTACACATAGGTTAGTTAATGAAAATCCTGATTTGTTGAGATAAAAATTTAACAGAGGAACTCTACAGCGAAAGCTTGTGAGGGTCACCTCACATTGACGGGAAAGGCATTTTGCGGTGTTCCATGTGAATTGCAAGTGCCGAAATTCTTCAGATTGTAGAAGCGACGTTTCGTTCATTTTTAAGATTAACAGGCGTTTGAATCGTTCGGCAGTAATAAAAGGAAACTGTGGAGCTACTGGCACCACAGGGAAATTTAAAGATGCCGATGCGAGCGAATCAGCAATTTCATTTAGTTCAATTCCAGCATGCCCGGGGACCCAAATAAACCGAACTTCTGATAGGCTATGCGGTACGAGGAGGACCAAAATATCCTGAGAAGAGGAGACTTCTTTGCGGACGTTAGTTGTGTAACATACAGACAAAGCATCCGAAATAATAATAGCTTTTGATTGCTGATAATTTAGTTTCGAAGAGCCAATGTAATAGCCAGGAATTCTGCGAGATAAATTGGTGTGAAGTCAGGCAATCGGAGCGCAAAAGACCAATTAAGCTGATGAGAAAAAAATACCTACTCCAGCCTTCTGAAGATTTTGCGTTGCGTCCGTCGAAATTACTACGTATTTAGGAAAATGACTTAGATGTTTTGAAGGAGGCCCTCCAGAACATGCTTTGGAAGTAACTTCGCATTTTTTGGAAAAATATCATCGAAAATTAAGTCAACTGGCACCGAGCATTGGGTTTGGGGAGTTAAATGCCGGAGGGAAACGTGAAGGAATTTGAATAACAGAGACTCGACGAAAATGACTTGGGGTCTTTGATAACGAGACCACGGGCGCTGAAAGAAAGAAACTGGATGTTTGATGAACACTGTCTGAGAACAGAAGAGGGGTGCATCGTAAGCTTTAAAAATGTTTGCACAGTGAGCTGTCGAATCTAGCATCAAGTGGAATAATTCTAGCCTCCAAATAAGCACGCTATTCGCTACACACCTAGTAGTCCGAGACACAGCCGCAGAGCTTGCCTTTCTAGCAATATAAGTGGTCTTAATTTGTACTCAGCACTTCTAGAAAACAGAACGCAGCCAAACTCCAGAATTGGGCGTACGTAAAGTTTGTTATATCATAAGTAACGTATCCCTGTGCATCCCTGAATTCTTATTGCAAAACCGGCGGAGCCAATCCTACGGCGCTTCTGCTTTACGGGTGTTTGATTCTATTTGTTGCTGCCAATTTAAATTGTCCACGTAAACAATACCAAGATATTTTAGCGCTGTTACTTGTGGAATCGGATCATTTCGATAAAGCAGTGAAAGAAATACGGGAACGGATAGAGGGAATACAAGCAGAGCACATTTACTAACATTAAGTGAAAAAGACAGCCCGCCAAGCCATACCTCAAGCTCACTCAAATATGACTGCAAGATTTGATATAAAGTATTGATATCTCGGGATGACGAGAAAAAAGCAATATCATCGGCGTAGACATAAAGAGGAACATTTTTATAAACGGGAATAGATGATAATAATATATTAAATAAAAGAGGTGACAGGACTGATCCTTGCGGAACACCTCTTGTTTGCTTATATGAGGCAGAAGTAATTCCCTCGTGGCAACAAAAGAATTGTCTCTCAATGAGAAACTCCTGAACCCAAGATATAATGTACTTGGGAACCTCACAGTCCACTAATCTTGAAATTAATGTACTGTATTCCACACTATCGTAGGCTTTTGCGATATCTAACGTGACTAATGCAGAAAGCTCACCAGATACTTTTGCAAGGCGGATTCGGCTTTCCAAATCAACATGAGCCGACCATATAGAGCACCCCTGTCTAAACCCTACTTGCCTTGGTGAAAGAATGTCCTGACGAGCGATGAATTCACTGAGCCTTCTATGAAGAATTCTTTCAATGATTTTAATTAGGTGTTGAAGTAAGCGAAATTGGCCGAATGTTATCCAGGACATATCCGAGGCTTGGATTTTTTCGCAGCAACACAACTTTAGCAACTTTCCATGCGCTTGGAATCCATGTGTGCTGTAAGGAGCAGTTAACAATATTCAAAAGCTCCTCGGGATGGGAATTAAATATCAATTTAATCATAGAGTTTGTAATCTGGTCTGGACCGGGAGCTGCTTGCTTTACAGTTAGTATCACATCTGCCAGTTCAGCCATAGTGACTTCCCGAAAGTCCGAGGTTGCGCTTTTGAATGTCACAGGTCTCAAGCATGACGAAGCGAAACGCGCTTCAAGTCCTTTCGCGATGCCCTCTAACAAATCTGTTGTCTCTTTAGGAGACAGCACTACTGAATGCGAATGTGCTGGTACCTTCGTCGATTTTTGTTCCGTAGAAATCTGTACAGGGCAGATCTTTATCGGGTTTTGATAAACGCGAATGTAAGTCAGAATTGTGTTTATCTTTAGCTATTGCAACTGTACGTTTAAACAGCGCTGCGTGGAACTTATAGTCAACCCAATTTTTTGGAGTATGGTTGTGGCGTAAACGTTTCCAAGCAGCTTTACGTCGCCTATACGCAAGCGTACAATCTTCATTCCACCAAGCTGAATTTGACGGTGTGCTGCCGTACTTAACAGAAAACTCTGCCGGCTGGATAGAGTCACTTAACACGCTACGACTGAAGCAGCTCGTTGCTGTCCGACGCGTCCTCTCAATGACGAGAGCGCGGAGTTTTAAAACAGTTTTATAAATTTTATAGTTGATGAACCGTTGTTGCCGGATAGCAGAGGTAAGTTGTGGTAGCATTATTTCATAGGTAATTGGTACATGATCACTACTCGTCCCATTATCAAACGTTTCCCACGATGAAATCATAAACTGGCCACAAGAAAATGTTAGGTCTAATGTTGATGAGCTTATCCCGCGTAGAAAGGTAACTTGTCCAGAGTTATGGCAGCGAAAATTATTATCCTGCAACCAATTCCACAATTTTTTGCCACAGCTATCTGTTTTTAAGCCCCCAAGAGGTGTGATGCGAGTTAAAATCCCCAGCCAATAAAATTGAATTGACGAAGAATTCTTGATAACACAGTCTAGGTGATCTGTGCGTCTTACTCCATTAGGAAAGTACGCATTAATCACTGTAATCCTGTTGGAGTTAGGTAACAAACATCTAATCCTAACAATTCACAATCCGGACAAATATGTTCAAAAGTTACAGAAACGTGATGACACATTTTTGAAGATATTAGAACCAATAATCCACCTCCTCTACCTGGCCGATCCAGTCTAAATGTTCGAAAATATTTCAGAGTAAATGTTTGGTTTACTGAAAGCCAAGACTCTTGAAGTAAAATTATACTAGGATTTGTTTGCTGTATGAGATAAATAAGATCTATGTAAGCGGAAGATACGGAGCGACAATTCCACTGAAGAACTTTTACAGGCGCTATGATGAACTTAATATAGTTGACTCTACTGCAGAACGCAAAACGTCCTGCTCATTGTTGGTATCAGTAATAACTTTTTTTTTGGTTTCGACATTGGCAAATTGGTTGGAGACAATGGAGCATTGCGTCGTTTATGAGTGATATTACCAAGCCTCATGTCACCAAACGACCCACTGGGCCCCACAGGGGTAGGCGACTGAGTGCTGACGAGCGTTGCAGGGTTAACATCTTCTTGACGGCGATTATTTTGTTCATTGTGGAGGTGCTCAGCTTCACCCTGGACCGTGACAGTGTGTGCAGCGAAGGAGGGAATAAGGCTGTTTAACCTGGCGGCGAGCATCTCGGTCAGACCTTCAGCAAAGGTGTTGAAAAGCCGTTCCATAATCATCGGCATGGCCTTATCTATCGCTGCCGACACTGCGGAAGCGACCGTCGCTTCAATTGACCCACACTGGCGTGACGTAGCAGCAGCGTAACCCCACTTCGCGCTCTTTAATTAAAGAAGTTGCCTCAGACCGAGAACAACGGCGTTTCTCCATTATGTCTAGAATTTGTGTTTCACGTTCTCGAGCAGGGCAGCTATTGTCCGTGGCTGTGTGTGCTCCATCACATAGGCAACACCTGTAGTTGTCTTCCTGACAATTTGATGCGGCATGTGCCCCACCGCAATTCGCACATCTCAATGAGGACCTGCAAGCATTAGCGCTATGTCCAAATCGCCAGCAGTTACGGCATTGCAGTGGGCGAGTGTCAATGCCTCTACACGGAATAGATAAGGCCAGGCCTTCAGCTCAGAGGGGCGTGTGAGACCAGCAAAGGTAACGATGACGCTTTCAGTAGGGACTCGCGTATCACCTACAGGTCTGGTGCATCTGTAGACAGATGTCACGCCAGCCGGAGAGACCATCTTTAAGAATGCTTCAGGACTAATGTTAGTTGGAACACCACGAACAATGCCCTTCACGCAAGCAAGATGAGGGGGGATAAAAGCGCGAACAGCAATGAACGCAAATCTCGTGGCGGCCAGTAAGTCTGTTAAGCATTGAATATTTGAAGATCTGCATAGCATGCCAGTCTTGCCGAAACGCCTCACCTCCAAGATGTCCAGAAAATGACCGCTTATGTTGCGAAGTTCTTCTTGGAACACCTCCGTTTCACTCAACCGAATGGTTCCGCCATCAGTGGGCACAAGCGCGACAGGCAAACTGCTTACGCCGTTCTTGAAGAAACACTCCAGTGGTACCGATTCAGCAGGGCGACTGGCCGACCAGGGCGAGCCCTGGCCGGGGCCGGAGACCGGCATTGATGGCTCCTGAAAAATCAGCAAAAAGAAATTCTACCGCTAATAAAGAACCAAAGGCGATGAGTGTGGCCAATCCCCTCCCACAGGCCGTGCAATAGAAAGCGCCAACTACTGCAGGAACGATCGCCTTCTTCCTTCCCTGTCTTCTTGGCCCACGCCTACCTGTCTGTTCCTGGCTGTACCTGTCTGTTCCTGTCTGTACCTGTCTGTACCTGTCTGTCAACCTGGCTGAGCACGTTCTTCTTCGTCTTCTTCAATTTCGGAAGACACGTCCAATAACGAATCTGACTAGAGTGAAGCTGACATCGGGATTACAAAATTATGGTCCACCAAAAATGATGCTTCATTTTTTACAGAGGAGCTCTTACATACTATTTTTAACCAGATTGTGGCGTGCATACACAAAAATAAAAAAACTATGAGGGCTGCAGTCTTTTCATTGACCACAGCAGCGCGTCTGTCCTGGCTGATACTGCTTGCAAGGTTCAAAACCTTTTGAAGAATAACGTTTGAACTAAACGTGGGTAATTGCACCAATTCACAAAATGTTTCTTTTGAGCAAAATTCGTACCCGCAATGTGTTTAAATTAGTGTTGTTAACCGATTTCCAGAAACACCACATGCCAAGGTCATAAATACACTCCTTTACTTTACAAAACTTTTTTATTACCCTACGTTTCACTCTAAACCTAAAAATATCTCCGTGTAGCAATGTTAACGTACAGACCTCACTATAGGACGCACAGACGTAAGGAGATGTTTTAGCCGGCAGTGACTTCTGCTGATTGTAAATCAGTTTTGAATAAATATTAAGCAGCACGAAAGACAGCATATTGGAGGGAAAAGCGTTCCGGTATTTGTATGGGAATAGCATTTACTCAAGTTATACTTCACTTATGTACTGGGCGGTTGACGCTTACGCATTTACGTTAACAAAATGGGTGGCTGCACGTTCAAGTACCGCACCTACAAAAATACGCCCATTCACATCGAAACGCTTGCCTCACAGCCGAAAAATTGAGCATGCTCAACTACTCGGTCACTGCCTTGCATGAAACCTATTCCGCGAAGGCGTCGGATCTGCCAAACTGTGTTGCGGTGTTCCCACTCAGGAATTGGAATGACTCCGGATTCATTCCACATGTTCGTGGCACTGGATTGGAATGTGAACGAAGCTTGGAGGAATGAAATGGGAATGGCGTTACGAATTTTTTCTCCGAAAGTACAGCATGTTTTCTTCGACGCACTGTATGTCAAACCTGAAACCCGAGTAAGCCAGATCATTGAATTTAACATTGAAGCAGTATTTTTGTTAGCTTTGTTAATTACAAGAACATTACATTCATGAGCGACGTACCTACTACAATTCTGTCTATATGACTGTGTTGCTCTGAAGTCTGTCTCTTCTCTTTGCGCAAACACGGCGCTGTGTCTTTGTTGTCCATCGTGCGGAACTACGACGGCCGCATAATCCTGTTACGCCTTTTGATCGTTTAGATACGAAGCAACTCTGTGGTCGAGCCTGTTCTTTCCCTGCACCGTCCACATCTCCACTGCGCACGTGCAAAAACTGGCCCATGCTTCCAGAGGACAGCAGTACTGGTGACACCGTCACTCCCCTATAGAACAAAACAATCACCGTGAGCTACGCTCATTCTCCTCCGGGCAACGCTACCACCAGCACCCTCAACTCCACAATGAGTGCCACCGGCAGCAGCCATGATTCTGCTACTGCTGCGCAGAAGAGAGGCGAGCAGAGTCTGAACGGAAGCGCGCTGTAAAAGTCGCCTGCAAGAATCCACAGAAACAACGAGGGCTCGCGAAGCTGAAGTGCTACCTCAATACCCCTAAGGTGACATCGTAGCGTCATCCGCACTCATCTAAGTCGATGTGCTCTGCCTTACAGAAACATTGTACACTGCAAGGCCCACCATAACGAATACAATGTAATCGTCTGCACAGAGAACGCGGAACTCCCCAGTGATGGTGTCGGTATCTACGTAATACTGTCACGTAAAACAAGAGGGGGAACACACACAATAATTTATTGAGGGCGAACTTGTACCCAGAAAAGTAGCTATGTCACAAAGAAAAGTCTGCTAAAAGTGTTTCGCCTACGTATCCCTTTCTGAACAACTACTCCGTCAGTCATTCCGGCTCGTGCTCGTACACCAGAGGCATGCGCTGCTCTGCCCAAGATGCGTGAGCAGGCGCGAGGCACAGTATACGCCCACATAGCGTCTCGTCAGTTGCGAGGCACTGCAGACGCCCACATAGCGTCTCGTTGGTTGCGAGGCACTGTAGACGCTCACATAGCGTCCCGTTGGTCCTCTTTGTAAAATAATTAGTAGGAGCAATCTCTGTGGCAATACCACCGCAAACCACAGTATATGCCCACTTACCCAAGACCAGGCAAAGTCCCAATGAAGACCATGACGCCGTAACATTCTCAGCAACTGAAACTAGCAACATCGTCCTGATGACAGCTTACCTTGCTCTAAGCCTATCACGAGGATACGTGTAAAAGTAGATCAAGAAGCCAATGATGCACTATGAGACCAAGTTCAAGGATCACCCCTTTGTATACTCACCGGAGACTTTAACGCAACATGAACGAAGATTTTTATACAGCACATGGTATCCCGTTACGCTCTCCGGTAGATTTCGTACGATTATAAACTTTCTACTACAATCAGGAAAACGTGCATTGGCGTCGTCTTCTCCCACTTTAAGCTACAAACCCTGCATCAAGATAGGCAAGACAACCCTCCTTTCGCTGCACACTTTATGGATTACAAGGCCGTCATACTCAAGAGGAAACAAAATCCTTAGCTTAAAGTCATCTACAGTAATTATGAGTAAATAGAGGACATCTATAACGGCCACTCTTTACGGAACTTGAATTCGACCCTTGAGCTGCTTCGCATGTTAACCAAGGCTCCCTTTACGAGGAGATTTCTGTAATTCTTTTGATGCGAAACGTGGTATGAGCAAGCTTGATCCAGTGGCGTCCGCGCTCCACTGCGCATGCGCGTCCCATCCCTCTCACTCTCTTCTCCTTCGGCTTCCTGTTCTCTCGCCTCGCAATGGCGTACGTACGCTCGCTCCCCCTCTCTCTCGTCTAGGCGCACCCTTATTGCGCATTCGCGTCCCCACCTGTTCTCTCGTCACGGAACGCCGACGCTGGTAGCGTCTGCTCGCGATTTTCTTTACTGATGAAACCAACTGCACACTGTTGCGACCGGGGTTTCCAGACACCGGGGGTCCGGGATGAAGTTGTCGAGGCAGGAGGAAGAGAGACTTGAAGAGGGTTTATTTACAATATATACATTGCGAACTCCCTACACGGTGAGCCCTCAAACGTGGCAGGCCTCTACATGACTCCTAACATAGCGCTCCATGGTGCTTGGTTCTACATGGTTCTGCTCGGTTCTGCTCTGTTCTGCCTGGTTCTCTTCTCGAAAAAAAGCACACCGAATGAGCCGTGGGGGCTCATTATAAAGGGTCTGTCCTCCCCAGATCCCTAGATCGGGGACCGCGTACAGATGGCACCGTCCAATCACGGACCACACATTACCCGCGAGGGTGACGAGCACGCACGGTCCACGCGAACGTTCAAAACTGAAGCGTGGTCACCGCACGGCCATGTGGCACGAACGCGGCTCCCCCCCCGTCAAGGTGTGTCGCTGGGCGAGGGGTCTGGAGTTGATGACTGCATCCATCGAAAGGGCCGCCGTAAACAAGCTTCAAAGGGTGCCGAACGACTCGTTCAATTAGCGGGACGATTCCCGGCCGCCGCCGCCGCCGTCATCTTCCAAAGAAGAAGCTGCACTTGTGGTCTCCCGAACTGCTCACGGTGTCGTGGCGGCAAGACGCCGCACCCTCTGGCCAGGGGGGAACAATACATGGCGGACACAGGCCGCCAACCCGTTTGGCGACTAAAAAGGAACATCAAAAGGAACGCCGATCCATTGTCAGACCTGGCGCCGGTCCTAACAGTAGGCAGCCGGTCGTTCGGTTACTTGTTTGAAGATTAAAGGAGCGCCGCTCCCTCTTCAGCTCCGGCGCCGGTCACAACAGCTCGTCCGCCGGCGGGAGAAGCGACCTGAGGGTGACCAGCTGCACAGGTTGCTCGAAGTGTCGCTGTGTAGTGCTGTCTTCCAGGCCACTGCTGATGACGCTCAGCCAAGGACTCTTTCCCTCTCGTTCCTTGTGGCTCCCCTCTGGGAAAAGCATTCATACACACCACCACAGGCACGGGAGAGCACCCTGCCCGCACTGAGACACGTCGAGTCCGACAAATTATCCAAAAGCAACCTTACTTAAGCAGTATTACCAAACACAAAGCAGCAATCGGGACGTTTCTCTGAGGTTTCACCAAAACTCCTAATCCCGATCCGATAATAATCTTCCCATCAAACTGCTTTCAAGAAAACTAATTGTCAAGTGATGCGCTCACCGTGGCATACCCGAGTGCTTGCGTGAGTAATCCGCCGTAACCCACCAGGTATCATACTCATAAAATGAAGCATTTTACTTCACGCTATCTTTTAGTTCCCGAAATTTAGTGCCGCCAAAGCCAGTCGTCAATTCCTTTTGAGAAGACGAAAGCATAACTGCCGTGCTGCACCTGCATTAGGAACATCTTTATTATACATCCGCAAACGCACATCACAGTGCGCCTGCCTGGAGGAGATACCACCTAACCGTTCCCTTGCTGTTGCCACTTTCACAAAGCATACATATAAACTCACGAGCTAGCTTTTCTTACACACCGGACACATGCGAACAAAACATTAAATGAACAACAAAAAAAGTTTCGCATGAATCCTGAAAAATCTCGCAAGCAATAACTTTGCGTCTCTACGCTCAGTCATAATTAGTTCATAACGTTGCTCCTGCTCATTTACACGTATCTACCATGACGCAGGCTCCTATGCGTGTCGTTTATGCAATCGCACAACGCTTACCTTAGCTAAACGTACAACGCCCAAGAAATGAACAAAACCAAAAAATGTGTTACCTAAACACTATTTGGTAGACGAGATTCTTAAAAAACACATTAAAATCCAAAACAACTTAAACAGTCAAAAGCAAATTTCAAAACAAAATAAATCCACTAATGACCATCGTCAAAAGCTCACGGATGTCTACTCCTTTTTGGGACTAACGCGCGGTGTCGCGTCCTGTGGGTCTTTCTAGGCGAACGGGAAATGGAACAATGGCAAAACCCATTCGCTTCGCCTCCGACCCCCGCAAAGCTCTGCGCTGACAACCTGCGTTCTTACTCTCGCTGAGTACCTCGCACTCCCGCAGTCCATTCAAACATGCCGTCGATAGAGCGACGAAAGGGTCTGCCTTTCTACCCAACGTGCTTTTTTTTTTTCGTTTTGTCCGGCGGCTCGGACGCATACAAACCAACTCCGGTGCCGATGACAAACGCCTAATTCTGTACGCTCTAATGCGTGTCACTATCCTTCCAATAGATCTATACAACGCATATAGGCTACCAAAATGATAGAGCGCTAACGAAAACAAAGTACAAACGAGTTATTTACAAAATCACAAAAACAAACAAAATGTTCCTTTCAACAGTCCCGAGTCGACGTTTTCCGAGAGGCTAACAGCTGTTCGCAACAACTCTGAGTCGAACTCGCGGTGGTCGCGCCCGGAACGATTTTCTCGAGAAGCGGGGTCTACAACACGCGTCAATCGCCCTGCTACCGAACCCCGCGACGTTCCTCGAAGCCGACTTGCTGTCGCTTCCTGCCCCTCGAAAACCACCGACTCTTTTGCCCCGCACCCCGTCCAATGCACCGCGAGAACAACGGAAGGGTCTCTTGCCCCTCGACCACTTACGCACACAATGCGCTTCTCTTTTCTTTGTTCTCTGGCCGCTTGGACGCTTGCGATACGGCAACTTTCTTGAAATTTCGCTCCGCCATTTGAATACATTCCTCAAACGCGTCGCGATTTTTGCCTGCCTGTTTTTACGGCGCTTTCTCCGTTTTGCACGTCTCTTGGTGCCGTCTACGGAGCCTTTCGCCCATCTCTGATGCTCACCAGCACCCACATGCTCATCTGATTTTTCGCGCGGACTGTCTGGATAATTGCCTAGCAATCTATCCTTCAAACACTGCCGCGTACGATGCGCTTTTCTTTTCCGGCGGTTCGGACGCATACGATACAGACCCGTCAGAGATGACAACGGCACTTTTCTCGCGATTTTACCACGCCGTTTGAAACCCTTACTCAAACGCGTTGTGCTCATCTCGAGCTTTGCCTTTTTGTTGCCCTTCGGACGCTTTCTCCCCTGTGCACGCTTCTTTGTGCGGACCTGGGAGCCTTTCGTCCTACTCTGACGTTCTTCATCACCGATATGCTCCTCCGCCATCTCGCGCGCCCAGTCCTGATGATTGCCTATCAGTTCATCGTTAGACCGCGGCCGCGTAGATTGCGCACTTCTGTTCCTTACTCTCCGGCCGCTCAGACGCATGCGATTTAAGCCAGTCAGAGAAGACAACGGGCCTTTTCTCGCAAATCCGCCACGCCGTTTGAAGGTCCTCGTCAAACGCGCCGCGCTGATCGCGAGCCTTGCCGCGCTTCTGTTTTTCGGACGCTTTCTCCGTTTGGCACATTCCTTGGTGCCAAACCTGGAGCCTTTCGTCCGCCTCTGACGCTCATCAACATGGTCTACAGGGCTGCAAGGTTCGATGGAACACTCTGTTAATCTTAACTTCGTTTCCACCACCACGGAACCCTCACACCCTGCTGTGACCGCGAGCTCTTTTCCCTCAGAATGGGTTAAAACCTGTTCCATTCCCTTACAGGCACTAGCCTTCTCTTTGGCCTCAAACGGCACCGCCGCTATATCTACAGATATCAGACCCGCAGCACTCTCTTCGGCCCTAAACGGCACCGCTGCTGAAACGCACCGTTCGTGCGGTACATCTGCAAATTTCTGACCTGTAGCCCTCTCTTCGGCCTTAATCGGCACCGCCGCTACGTCGCACCGTTCGTGCACTTCATCTACAGATGTCTGACCTGTAGCCTTCGCTTCGGTCTTAAATGGCACCGCCGCTACATCGCACCGTTCGTGCGCTACATCTATGGATTGACCACTCTGCTGCAATGCCACCAATTCACAATTAAGCCTTTCTATCTCTTCATCTAATTCCTGCATCCTTTTTATATGTTCTTCATGCCTGCGCTCAGCTTCCAATTCCTCCTGGCGCCATCTTTCCTTTCTTTGCGCCCTTTGTACTTCCTCCTCCTGGTCCAATAAGTACATATTCCCGAAGTGCTCGATTTCCTCATTGTCACTATTGCTTTCGAGAATCACTTCGCGGAGTTTAGAAGCAGGCATATCATCATTAAAATCTAGCTCCAGATCCCAACACAGGTTCAGCAGGTTCTCTCTTGTCAATCTCGTAAGATCCATGGCGACTACTTTGCTTTGGCTCAGCTGTGACAAAACACAAACCCACCAGCGTTTCAATTCTGGGTCTAGAGAAATTGAAGCCTGGCAAATCTCACAGCGGAGACCACAAGCTTAAGCACCCAAGTAGCACTACGTGGCCAACATCCCTCTCTACTTTTTCTTGTTAATTTTTCACTCCTGCTTTTTACAACATCCTAAAATTTAACCCGCAACGTACCCTTAGAAATTTTGAAACATTACCACTTGTTCCTATTGAATCATCTAAGCTTTCCTGCTTTAGCGTACTTGCTCAGATAATCATCCAGTGCTGCCTTGTGCTGAGATAACAACCACAGTGGCCAGGCAGTTGTTGGTTATATCTATCTTTTAACGAATCTAGGCTAAAAGACTCGATATATCTCAAGCACAAAGCCAGGCACTCACCCCATTACGTGCGGTGGTGGTACGCTGCTTCGATCCCGCCGAGTTCCAGGGCTTTCGGCTGGCCTCCGGTACATGTCGCTCTCCGTCGCAGACTCGTATCCCACCGCTGCCAACCAGCTGTTGCGACCGGGGTTTCCAGACACCGGGGGTCCGGGATGAAGTTGTCGAGGCAGGAGGAAGAGAGACTTGAAGAGGGTTTATTTACAATATATACATTGCGAACTCCCTACACGGTGAGCCCTCAAACGTGGCAGGCCTCTACATGACTCCTAACATAGCGCTCCATGGTGCTTGGTTCTACATGGTTCTGCTCGGTTCTGCTCTGTTCTGCCTGGTTCTCTTCTCGAAAAAAAGCACACCGAATGAGCCGTGGGGGCTCATTATAAAGGGTCTGTCCTCCCCAGATCCCTAGATCGGGGACCGCGTACAGATGGCACCGTCCAATCACGGACCACACATTACCCGCGAGGGTGACGAGCACGCACGGTCCACGCGAACGTTCAAAACTGAAGCGTGGTCACCGCACGGCCATGTGGCACGAACGCGGCTCCCCCCCCGTCAAGGTGTGTCGCTGGGCGAGGGGTCTGGAGTTGATGACTGCATCCATCGAAAGGGCCGCCGTAAACAAGCTTCAAAGGGTGCCGAACGACTCGTTCAATTAGCGGGACGATTCCCGGCCGCCGCCGCCGCCGTCATCTTCCAAAGAAGAAGCTGCACTTGTGGTCTCCCGAACTGCTCACGGTGTCGTGGCGGCAAGACGCCGCACCCTCTGGCCAGGGGGGAACAATACATGGCGGACACAGGCCGCCAACCCGTTTGGCGACTAAAAAGGAACATCAAAAGGAACGCCGATCCATTGTCAGACCTGGCGCCGGTCCTAACAGTAGGCAGCCGGTCGTTCGGTTACTTGTTTGAAGATTAAAGGAGCGCCGCTCCCTCTTCAGCTCCGGCGCCGGTCACAACAACACTTGGCAAAACCATGCACTGGCCACTCATATTTATGCATTGGATATTCACCTCCAATGTACTGCCGGTGAGAGATTTATTCTGTGCGTTGTTGAACAATAATAAATTTGCACCTTGTGCGTTAACGAAAGGCCTATCTGGCCTCTGTGTCCAATCGAAGTCTTCTGTCTGTCATCACCCATTAGCAACGATTGGCACTTTTCAGAAGGCAACAGTGGTCCATCTCAACGTGCTTTGCGCCTCCCGCTGTTTCGCTCCTGCGCAACGCCGCGATGAGTGCCAGTGTCAACGCCGCCGCCAGCATAAGTGCTATCACCCACTGCACCCCATCTACGCATAGTTTTTTTAGAGGGAGATAGTGTAATCTTTTAGAGGCGAAGCTTCTTACGCCGTGGGTGGTACATCCCGTGTTTGTAGTAGTAGCCACCTGTCGTTTAGTTCTTAAAATGTCTGCTGGGTGGCGCTACTTGTATATGTTCAATATATGAATAAAAGTTGTGAGATAGGGGTACTTGGAGTATTCCCTAGTGTCACACCGGTCCCGTTTATTAGGGAGGCGATCGCCGGGCTAATTCCAAGAGCCGAAGTATCGGCCCCCCGAACCGCACCACGAAACCGTGGACAATTTAGAAGTGGTCCTTTTTGGTGCGCCAGCGGACGCCGGCTGTGGCCCAAAGAACAAGTCAGAGCCGAGAGTTGATAACCAAAACAAATATTATATTCTCAAAATTGGCAGATCGAAAACAATACACGAGAATGCACACTCCACAATAGTTACATACAATACGTCCTCAATCAATCAACACACTACACAGTACAATTAGCCACACTCGAACAACGGACACAGACAACAATACGCACTACAATGCAGTCGCATGCATTGAACAACCAAGACACTCAAAGACTAAAGGGATAGAAAACCTATTCAGTCCAAAGTTCTTGGAACCAAAGTCTAGATGATACTCTTCCGAGAATCACTCACTCAAAGTCCAGCGTTGTTGTCGTTCCGCTGTCCCGAAGTTTCTCTTCCAGGAAACCTCCCGTCTTCAATTGGCCACTCTTCAAGCTTCAACTTCTTCGCCGGAACACGTCGGCTTCACACACGCAGCTGTTGCCACGAGTCTTCGCTCAATAGCGAAGACTCGTGGCAACAGCGAGTCTTCGCTCAATATTGCTATTGAGCGAAGACTCGCTGTTGAGACTCGCTGGAGATTCGCTCTTCGCTATTGAGCGAGTCTTCGCTCAATAGCGAAGACACACACTCTTGCCTGTAGCTCGAGACGTCACCCCTCAGGTGGAAATCCTCTGCATCTCCTGCTTCGTCACTACGGACGAAACCTTCGCCGACTACACGGCGGAATCCCTACGCGCTCTGGCGTCAACTTCCGTCTCCTCCTGATTTCTCGTCTCGGCCGCTCGATTAAATACCTTCCGCGCCACCTTCCAGAAATTCATAGTAATAAGGGCTGCAGCGCGAGCACGAATGTGCTAGAAGAAATAGACAAAGTCGAGGTACGGAAGGCAAAAGAGGACAACACGTCCTCTTTTGCCTTCCGTATCTCGACTTTGTCTATTTCTTCTAGCACATTCGTGCTCGCGCTGCAGCCCTTATTACTATGAATTCAAACCAACTAGCCCAAATCGCCATTCTTATTCTTCTTTTTCCAGAAATTTCTCGTCATTTCGTCGGCGCGATACGCGGCGAAAGCTGGGAAGAGGGCGAGACGGTTGGAATGCCCTCTCCGGCCGGTGAGTCAACTCGGTATGGCCCCGCCCCGTTCGTTCTAGAAAAATCGCGGGCTTGCTGGGCTGCCGATGCGGGGTGAGGAGGTTCGTCTGCGACGCCACGCTTCCGCGGGGAGAGCGCGCGCCCGGGGAGCTTCGGACGTTTTTTTTTTTTTGACCTCGCGGCGTTTCTCCCGCCCGTTGTCGCAAGAATTTGGCGGCGCGCTCATTTTTAGCGCTCGTTCTGTGACACTGCCCCCCACTTTAGGAGTATTATCTCATAATATTCAAAACCCCACAGACGAGCGCGAACAGTCACCACACACTCTCACAGACTGTAACACCATCAGTCGCTCATGACACTTCACATTCACAATAGATCACTTAATACAATTGTACATTGTAATTCAATTAAACAACACGTGAAAACACCACCACAAGCACATGAGTACAACACTGCACCACACATTCCCAATAATACAATTGTACGAAGTTCTCTCATTACAACAATGGTCCAATACTATTCATCACATCACAGCACAACACTTCGACACTTGTGACACAGGATAACACAATATTAACACAACATATGGCACTCAGCACTGCCCAACACATTCTGATTCGACCTCAGCACTTATCCTGAGTACTTCGAGCAGCGCTTGCGCCCCTTTTTGTGGTGCTCGCTCGATCTCCTCTTGTGTTTCCACGTTCTTTTTCAGCGAGCCCTTTCCAACGACGATATCTGAGGCATCGTCTCAGCCATCGCTGTCTCTTCCGACACCGTTAACGCGTCATTACATTCGACGGGTCTTGTCTGTTTATTTACCCGCTTGATCATGCCTCTACATTTTGCCCGGCTGGCCAACTCCGTCTCCTTTACACTGTCGGTCGGTTGAGGTTGTGCCGACGTAAGTCCGGTTGCTCGGCCCGTGAACTTATTCGACCCGATCGTCTTCTCCTTCGCTGTCTCTTGCGCCGCAGCTTCACCTTGGGCTCTAGTGAGATCCGTCACGGGATGCTCCTCCACTGTATCTCGCGGCCGCTGTGTTGGCGAGGGCTCTATCTTCGGGTCTTCTCCCAAACATTCTGGATCACTTGGCCCTCGCGCCCCGACGATGTTTCCGATGACAAGGTCATACAGGGGGATCGTCATGCATAAAGCAGTAACCTTCCCGCTGAAGTACGGGGTTTCAACCTCAATTTCTGCTTCGGGAAGCATCCGAACCGTACGGTCAATTAGGCAAACTGGTTTCGTTCTGCCTGTCAACTCACTTTCCCGTACCAAATTTCTCCGCACGATAACAGTGGAACTGCCGGTATCTCTTAACACCGTAATCTTTTTGCCCGCAACTTTTCCAGGCCGCGTTGGCATTCCTTTCGTAACACCGGTTGGCTGTTTTGACATTACAGCACCCACAATAGGAATTTTCTCCCCATTCTTCAACTCTACGAATCCATCGGTGACGGCATTATTATCAGATTTCGGTGCCGCTTGCACACAGGATACCTGGTGAGTTTGACTCGCTCCGTTTCGACATGCATCTGCTTTGTGCCCAGTCTGACCACACTTAAAACATTTCACTACCGTAGGGCTCGTAAAGATTGTTCGACAGTTTTTCGCGCGATGACCCACTCGGTTGCACAGAAAACATCGCGGAATGCTCTCTGGTGCACGCTTCTTTTCTTCGGGAACCAATTTCTTCGAATCATCGGGACAATCCTTCTTGACCTTGGCCAAATTAGTGCCACCTTGCGCTTCCAAGAATTGATCAGCCAATTCAAGCATGTCTTCAAGTGAGTCAGCCTTCCTCTCTTTCAAGTACAGTGACAGACTTGGGTGGCAACTAGTAAGAAATTGTTCTCTAATTAGGAGCTCTCTAAGCTCATCGTACTCCTGTGCTATCCCTGAAAGTTCAATCCATCTGTCGAAATAATGGCAAAGTCGGGCGGCATACTGCGTAGCCGTCTCCCCATCAGCTGGCTTTCCTGTCCTAAATCGGTCCCGGAATCCTTCCACGGTAAATCTAAATCGCTTCAGCAAAGCAGCTTTCACCTTTGCATAGTTGGCTGCATCGGTCGGCGTCAGCCTACCGTACACACTGAGCGCTTCACCACTCAAGCAAGTACTCAAAGCAGTTGCCCATTGATGTTCCGGCCAATTCTGGCTCTTCGCAATCGTCTCAAATCGGTGAAGGTACGCGTCAAGGTCGTCCTTCCTTTCATCAAACGCTACGAGTAGATTGCTTGGGTTCAAGCGGAAGCCGTGATCTTCCCGTTCGCTGCTTTCAACTCTAGCTTGGACGGGAGTTTCGCTTCGCTGTTGCAAACGGAGCCGCTCGAGTTCCATCTCGTGCTGCCGCTGCCGTTCCCTTTCAGCCATCTCCGCTTCTCTTTCTTCTCTCGCCCTTTCGACTGCCAACTTTTCTCTCTCCAGCTCCAACTTCAATTGCTGCTCTCTTTCTTCCTTCAGCTGTCGCTCTTTTGCCTCTCTTTCTTCTTTCAGCTGTCGCTCCTTTGCTTCTCTTTCTTCTCTCAGCTGTCGCTCCTTTGCTTCTCTTTCTTCTCTCGCCCTTTCAGCGGCCAGCCTTTCTCTCTCCAACTCAGCTGCCTTTTCTTCCTTGGCCCTCTCTGCCGCCAACCTTTCTCTCTCCACCTCAGCTTCTTTTTCCGCTTTGGCTCTTTCGACCGCCAACCTCTCTTTTTCCAGCTCGGCTGCTTTTTCTTCTTTGGCTCTCTCTTTTTCTTCTTTTTCCTTCTGGGTGACCCACTTCCGTAGTTCGGCGCCAGAAAGACCCATCTTTTCACCAAGAGCAACTAACTTTTCGAGATCCATTGTGTCTCGCAACTCGCAACTAAAACCTTGCCGCGTGCAAAAAGTATCTGCCTAAATCAGTCTATCGGAACACTCTCCTGCAATCGTTAACGAGAACACTGAACAACACACAAAATCGTTCCGATAGCACTATTAACAACTCGAGGCTCTTTCTCACTACTTTGGACACACTGTGCACCAAAAGGTCCTGTTTCGCGGACGCCAGATTAATTGTCACACCGGTCCCGTTTATTAGGGAGGCGATCGCCGGGCTAATTCCAAGAGCCGAAGTATCGGCCCCCCGAACCGCACCACGAAAGCGTGGACAATTTAGAAGTGGTCCTTTTTGGTGCGCCAGCGGACGCCGGCTGTGGCCCAAAGAACAAGTCAGAGCCGAGAGTTGATAACCAAAACAAATATTATATTCTCAAAATTGGCAGATCGAAAACAATACACGAGAATGCACACTCTACAATAGTTACATACAATACGTCCTCAATCAATCAACACACTACACAGTACAATTAGCCACACTCCCTCGAACAACGGACACAGACAACAATACGCACTACAATGCAGTCGCATGCATTGAACAACCAAGACACTAAAAGACTAAAGGGATAGAAAACCTATTCAGTCCAAAGTTCTTGGAACCAAAGTCTAGATGATACTCTTCCAAGAATCACTCACTCAAAGTCCAGCGTTGTTGTCGTTCCGCTGTCCCGAAGTTTCTCTTCCAGGAAACCTCCCGTCTTCAATTGGCCACTCTTCAAGCTTCAACTTCTTCGCCGGAACACGTCGGCTTCACACACGCAGCTGTTGCCACGAGTCTTCGCTCAATAGCGGTAAACACACACTCTTGCCTGTAGCTCGAGACGTCACCCCTCAGGTGGAAATCCTCTGCATCTCCTGCTTCGTCACTACGGACGAAACCTTCGCCGACTACACGGCGGAATCCCTACGCGCTCTGGCGTTAACTTCCGTCTCCTCCTGATTTCTCGTCTCGGCCGCTCGATTAAATACCTTCCGCGCCACCTTCCAGAAATTTCTCGTCATTTCGTCGGCGCGATACGCGGCGAAAGCTGGGAAGAGGGCGAGACGGTTGGAATGCCCTCTCCGGCCGGTAAGTCAACTCGGTATGGCCCCGCCCCGTTCGTTCTAGAAAAATCGCGGGCTCGCTGGGCCGCCGATGCGGGGTGAGGAGGTTCGTCTGCAACGCCACGCTTCCGCGGGGAGAGCGCGCGCCCGGGGAGCTTCGGACGTTTGCTTTTTTTTTTTTTCTTTTGACCTCGCGGCGTTTCTCCCGCCCGTTGTCGCAAGAATTTGGTGGCGCGCTCATTTTTAGCGCTCGTTCTGTGACACCTAGATGGATGGATGGACGGACGGACACACGGATGGAGAGACAGACGGACAAACGGACGCACGGGTGGGTGGTCAGACGAATGGACGGATAGATTCAGGGACGGACGCATGGACGGCCGTACGCACGGATGGACAGATGGACGCGCAGACGCTTCGCCCCACTCATTTTCGTTCACTCCGTGGAGTGATGTTTTCCCACGGCGATGTGCGAGGCGCCTACCGTATTCCCTTACGTTAGTCTGCCCATTCCTCAATTTCTTTTTGCTGCTGCCGCCATCGGTGACTCGGATGCATATTCCAAAAAGCGCCTCCCTAAGTTGTGTTGTGTATTGAATTTGACGCTGAAGCGATGCTTGTACCTACAGCAAGATTTCGTATACCAGCTTGTGTGCCGTCTCACCTCACAGTACTGCCCTTCCTTTTGCAATACTGTACCCGTTGTCTAGACAAAAGAGCGCCTTTGCTCAATGGTTCCCACTAATACCTCCTCAAGAAAGTGGTTAATATTTGATGCACCACCTGATCTCTATCTCACGAACAGTGTAGTGTTTGGCACAGGTAAACAACAATTGCGACAAGGAAGACACTGCAAATCTGTGAGTAGGCGACCATAGAAATTTCTCCTCACCCTATTCGCGCTTGCGAGGCGCCCTTGGCAAGTGTGAGTGCTCACAAACAGTGTAGCTTGGAGTTACGTATATTGTAAAGCACAAACTTCCCCATCGTTGCACTGTTCCAATTAATACAAGCAGATCTTGAGGACGTTGCTCCCAATAAGCCAAATCCTCGTTTTCCGCTTATTCGCGACCCCTGCAGAAGCTTGACAAAACTATTTACTTTTTTTCAGCACTACTTTGGTCAGCCTAAAATTACTTTATGTCATCATTTTAGCATGAGCACATTTCAGCCTAAATAATAAAACTTCACCAAAACATTTTGACCATGGAAATGCTGCAGTAGCGGGAGAACTACTCCTATAAGAATGGCTGGGTGGCTGAGCTGAATGATATGCGCCACGAAGTTGCTATCCCGCAACCGCAGTAGCATGTATGTGCACTTGGCGTTAATTCTCAACTCAATGAAGTGTCGAGCTACCTTACATAAGTTGAGGAATTACAGGTATGGAGTTCAACTGCCGGACCAGTTACGGGGTCAGAATGAGCTAACTTTTTTTTTCATTCTGTGGAACTGAAAGGAATTCCGGCAAGTTCTAAATTCCTGGAATGAAAGTGAAATGGAATGGAGGCGGCCATCCTGCAAGACTGTCCAAACATATAGAGCTGATGCCGCAGCCTAAAACCAATGCCATGAAGCACAGCATCGTGAAACCATGGTGGTTGGCTTATAGTGCAGCACGTCCCAAATACACTCAGGTTATGAGAGACGGCTCAATGGAAGGCTTCGGCTCGTTTCGACCACCTATAATATCTAGCAAGGACTGACGTTGTATAGTTCCCGGCTTCTCTAACATTTTGTCTTTATCTAAACGTGACCACTGCAACGGGCATCGAAAGCGCGCATTTGGATCAGCGCACAGGGACATCATGAGACATAAGTCGCAAACTCGCCTAAGCCAACGGGCTGCAACAGCACAGTCTAGTTCCGCAAAGATGGGACCCAGTGAAGAAAATAAAAGCAGTGGGTAAATCGTACAAATTCAAGCAAACATTGCCACTTGACAGAATCTCTTCTTCAATATCATATATGGGCCATATATTTGAAATAATGACTTTTCCATATCATTTACCGGTCATTTTTGAAGGATTTTTGTTGCAACATTCTTGGCTCGAGCGCAGGTCATACCCTCCACCACATCCAAAATTCACAAGAGTCGAAAACATTTACTACAGGTGTTTTCAAAGCAACATGTTCACCCACGGCGTATACTATTGCACCATATGAGGCGAACGTTGCACAGCTACATCTGTCCTCACTGCTATGTGGCAGACACTCTGGCGCACCTCCTACTGCAATGCAAAGTAAGCGTCCCAAGACTACAAGCAGCAGAACCAGATGCGGACCAAGACCTCCTCAGGGAAGCGTGAGATCCTGCGATCTCCCAGCCGGACCTGGTCTAGCAGCGTCGACTCGTCGCTCGAGCCCGGCGGGCTTTCTAAGCCAGAGGGTTCCTGGAATAAGAGACCCTCCCACCTTTACTCACAAGCTTCATTCAATAAATGTTTTTCTCTCTCTTCGCGCTAATGGTTCAGTACATGATGGACTCCCAAGGTGTGCTTCACGGAGACGATGTTTTAGACAACTCATGCCTGTCAAATCACGAACATACTTCTGAAAAAAAAAATTAAAAAAAAAGTTTTTGGAGCGACCACAGTCATTTGCGGGCCACGGCCCGTAAACGCCGCTGCATGCGGGTCCCGGGTCACGTGTTCGAGACCCCCGCCGTGAGCGCTGCTCTAATGCGTTAGCCTCACGCCCTAATTACCACCCATTCTTAGTGCTTTGGGAGTGTCTCAGCGCCGCACAGGCTTGTTTTTTTAAGCATAGCCACCAGGTGTGATGCATGTGTTTACTTGTAAAGGGGTCATTTTTTGAACCCAATGTAAATTTCATCTAACACAATTCAATGGAGCCTTTCATGTTCTCAATGCTTGCACAATTACCAAAATGGGCGCAAAAACGTATGTCCAAACAGAAGGCATATTCACCGTCTTGTTTTGTGTGCAGCTTCTCACGCAGGTCAATCCGGCAGACTATAAAAACCTAGAAGACTGAAATGTCAACATCACGCAACTACGCGCTAAATTTACCATTTATAGGTTTTCACACAAGGCGAAATGAAATGCCGGCAGTTACACTGAACAGTATATTGAAATAAGACAAAAACTTGAAGGTTGCTTCAATTGAGCTTTCACGAGTCGGACGCCGTAATGTAATCGGGTGTCGTGCGAATCGCCTTCTACATGGTTCTTTGGCAGACCCCCAGCGTGGGTATATATCACAGATTCCAGGCTCTACTTCTCAGGGCATGCCTCGACAGCGCTGTAAGCAAACGAGTCACTGCGCATAACATTGACAGTTTCACAGTATTCCTAGAATGCCTACTGCAGGTTGCCAAGTGCCAACTTCGCCATAAAATCGTTTTTATTTTTTTATGAATCAACGAAGAGCCCGCTACGCGTCATTAAGCAACACGTACACCTGCGGAGCTATTGACGGTTCGTGATTTGTTTACTAGTGTTGGTGTTCCCATTGTTTATGCACTTTGTTAAAGGACCCAATTTATCGCTCCCAACCACAGATGCTGACACCAGCAAAGGCAACAAACTTTTTTGAAATGAGATCTTTTAACACGATCTATCGCGTTAACAGCCATTCCATGTTACGGTTTTCTTCCTGTTCTTTGGTGCAGTTATGTCAGCAGGAACATTCGCCTACTTAGAATCCGTGAAACAGAATGGAATAGGGGGGGGGGTGGTTTTTTCAAATTGTTTTTAGCACTTGATGGTTCTCCGGGAAAAAAAGGACGCCACCGCTGATCCTGTCCAGCATGCACACCAATGGGGGCGCTAGCTTTTCCAGCGGTCAACCTCGCTACCGATTGTGCGAGCTCTCTGCATCACTATAGAGTAAACGCGAAACTACATCTTGAACACGTTTTACATAGTTGTACCGATTTTTGTGAAAGAGGATCAACAGCGTTTTTTTTTTTGCAATGACCTAACATTCCTAATCACCTATACCGTGCTTTGGCATGGCGCATAGAAACGGTGTCCTAACAGGAGAATTCGAACTTGCTCACCAAATTCTGGTTGGCGTTTGTTATTTTATAGTAAATATGTGGAAGAGCGTACGTTTGTCGTAATAATGATGTAAACCAAAAACAAGACATGAAAAACATGAAAGACATGAAATACATGAAAAAAGTACAAAACACGGCACCGGGTGGATGCGACAAAAGTATTTGCATTATAATATACGAATCTGCTTGGTCACTCACTACAATCCTGCGCACACTGCGCGCTACAGCAAAAAACGCGAACATCGGTGTTAAGTTTCTCCACTCGGCAGATTTAAGCGTCCGCTATGGGCGCTGTCAGCGGCCGCCACTTTTCCAGTCGACGACGTTTTCTGGCCTTCAACTTCAGGCGAAGACACGCCTTTGACATTGTCTTCTTGGAGATCGTCGGCGCGGGAATGGTGATCATGAGGGAACTGGGATGAGACTGGGGACAACGCACGCGATGCTTGTTTTCCCGGCGACGGCACCGACAGCTTTGAATGTACGGGTGATCCACCTGCGGAAGCTACTTGTTTCGAGGCAGGGGGCTTAGGCTTCTCCTGTTTCTTCTTTTGCCCCTCTTCTCCCTGCTGCGTGGCTGAGGATTGGGTAGGTTTGTGGGCTGCCCGGAGTTTATGGGGTCTATTCTTCTGTCCTTCCAGTAATATTGCCTCGAGGGAGACAGAGTCGGTATCAGGAAGAAGGAAGAAGGCGCCGATGCCGTTCACGAGAGTGGAGCTGGCCGCGAAGAATGCCATAAGCGCCAGCGAGGTGGCCGAATAGCTGAACGTCCACACCAGGCTCATGATGGCGAGCGCTGACGCCCAGTAGAAGACACAGGCTGTACCGAAGTCGCAGCCGCCACCTCGCAAAGGAGACAGTTCGACGGCGAGCGCCCAAGTGGCGGGACCAACACCGATCGAGTATCCGACGCAGAAGGCGACCTGCAAACAAAGACCCGGAAATGGCAACTTCTGGAGTTTGAACGTTGTAACGAATGCATACAGAATCCGTGTAAGTGGCACTTGTTTCGAAGCTTGTTCTTGGCTCCGCTTTCACGAGTCTAACAATTCAAGGACCCCCTCATTCACATGCTGGCTGCTCAAGGCCCGTAGATACAATAATGCATACAGTAATGCATTGTTTCAGCTCAGCACCAATCGTGTCGATTGATAACGATAATAGGTTTAATTTCCTGGCACTGCTTGAAGCTTCTTCCTTTCTATTTGTCGTAGTGCGCGCCTTCTATTGTATTAGCCTTCATTCCGCTCATCCGTTTTTCCAGCTGTGGGTAGCTAGCCGGTTCAAGAAATAACTGACATCCCTGTATTTCTGTTTCTGCCTTCCTTCCCCACTGCAAAAAATAAGGTCCTCAGCAAGACATCAGTACGTCTTTCGGCACTGGTACACGCTCCTAATACTGGTACACGCTGGGATTTACTGGCACTACGGTGAGCACACTGGGAAGTAGCTCGGTCGCACAGATAGGGGCGCTGATTGATATGTGGGGTTTAACGTCTCAAAACCACTATATGATTATGAGAGACGTTGTAGTGGAGGGCTCCGGAAATTTAGACCACCTGGGGTTCTTTAACGTGCACCCAAATCTGAGCACACGGGCCTACAACATTAACGCCTCCATCGGAAATGCAGCCGCCGCAGCCGGGATTCGAACCCGCACCCTGCGGGTCAGCAGCCGAGTACCTTAGCCACTAGACCACCGCGGCGGGGCCAGATAGGGGCGCTGGCTTGACCGCTGAGACGCTGGCGCCAACTGAGAAGCGCTTGAAACGATAGAATTTTCACTGGAGTGTGCTGTTGCAGACTGGAGAATGCACTGTTTCTGCCAGTGGCCCATGCACGTTTATTTAGCGTGTGCAGCAGTATGTTTTTGTATCGTCGAATATAAAACTCTTGATTCGACGATATGGACAGATCTACCCTACCAGGTCTCGAGCAGGCCTCCGAATTTGTCGCTTGGCAGAGATAGCGAATAAGCACAAAACGTTCGTGATGTGTGATTTGCGAAATCATTGTCATTTTTGACGTTCTCTTTTTTAATGAGGGGAAAAATATCGTACATGAAGCAGCGAACTCAGAATATTTCTTTTTCCAGCACATTGTATTTGTATTATGCACGCAATGTCGATGACAGCGTTAAATATTGCGGTGCATGTGTGTGTTGCAGCAAATATTACACTTTTTTTCGTGTCACGCGCGTATACCAATTTTACAGCAGAGACGCATTGTTGTAACGATTCAATGTTGCAGTGTTTAAAACTTTAGGCAATAGGCGGTACTCTTAAAAGAAACGGCAAATTGTTCACGCTGCACTGTTGACGAGACGTAAATGAGCTCTCTGGATCACTTCAAAAACTTTCCCATTGGAGACGAGCAAAACAGCTCTCGTTCGATATCGCCACACCGAAAATGAATGCCTGGCAATGCTTGTCCTTCTGCTAACTTCAGGTACAGCTTAGATAATGGTTGAAAATATTCTGAAGCTCAAATGCAGAAACTTTATTTGTCGCAACTCAGCTGCACTGAAAGCGGTTTTACCATAGTGCCCCGTCCCAGCAAACATTAACCCTATCGTGCCAGACGCGTTGGTGTACATTTTACCGGCGCTTGTTGCTTTAGATACACGCATTCTTAAAGTTTAAAAATGACTGTAAAGTATAATTTACACGTGCGTCAACATCAACCATTTTTCTTTATGTGCCTGGCCCGTACAACCAGTGATGACGATCGACGCGTCGCGCTTTCAGCAAAACATGCAGGCTGTCACCGAAAGCTACTGGTCGTACTAGCCGGTACGTCTCGTATTGTATGCATTTATTGATTGATTTGTGGGGTTTAATGTCCCAAAACCACCATATGATTATGAGAGACGCCGTAGTGGAGGGCTCCGGAAATTTCGACCACCTGGGGTTCTTTAACGTGCGCCATAACACGCAACTTCCATTTGGTAATTCGGTACGCATTGATCTGCTACAGTGGCATACGTTATCAGCAGATCATAATAGTATTTAAATGGGCGGTTTTTTGTTTTAGTTGTAGGTTTTGATACAACTGCTATACTCAACACACTAAACCAACTCTGACCCATAAGGGTGTCAAAAGGGTACCGACACCCTAAACACACCCTTTGAGCACCCTATTCGCGTCTCAGCACCCTACAAGCGGAACCTAAAGGGTGAACACATCAAAAGGGTTCAGAGAAGGTGCAACAACTAATGGATGCTGATAAGCACCCATTAGGGTGCGCAGCCGGCACAAAACTTTGTGAGTAACGTGGTCATAGAGCATAACCCACAGCTTTTAGAGGTCTCCTGGTTAGACACCATGGTCTCATTAATAGCCCCCACCGCAGTAACGGATATCTGAATAGCGATAGTGCCCGGCTGAACGTAAGTTCTGCACTGGTTCTTGCATTCTTGCTGCCTTTTTTCTGGTCGCCTCACGGCCGTCGCCTCACAACCTGGCACGTGTACTGCTTCATTGTTGTCGCTTGCGCGAGAACACTACTTATTATTCAATCATGTATACGCACATATATGTCGAACAAGTTATCATAAAACCTCTGTACACGTTGACAAGTACCAAGAGCGATAAATTGCTACCAAAGAAAAAAAATCGGCAGTAGGCCGACAATCTGTGTCTGCTTCTACACCATTTATTGTTTTTCGGAATTCATATGTGAATTTCTCAAAAAACTTTGTGCTCATGCCATTATGTGCATGTCATTCGGTGACCGGCAGGCGTTCTTTGGTGTTCAATAAAGCCGTAATTGTTACTGGGAAAGAATTATAACGTCTGTCTTGACTGTGCGACTTGTAAGCATGAAGCCGGGTGGCATGGCATGTTCGTTGGATGAATAGTCATTTACGAGCATCTAAACCTATCTCCTGTTGTGTAGTGGGCAACAAATTTAACACAAAATTACCGCCGCCGTCAAGCACTGCTATAGCACATCACGTTTCTTGTGCATTTGATATAAATATGTTATCCTTCCGATGTGAAGCTTAACTGGAAATAAAACAGGGGGTGGTATATTGCATAGAGTACTCTGTTGGGGATTAGGAGGTGGCGAGGCTTGTGTCCTGTGTGTGGGCGTTTTTTTAATATAGTTTTTTTAAGCGTAAATGCATTTCGTTTCACTTCTTCTACTAATATATTTATTTATGGCGAATAGGCTCCCGCGTTCTCACGCTGTAAATACGTTTGCACTGTGTACACAGCACCTCCCAGAAACATCTCGCTTCAGCGTCTTGTATGCAGTGCGATACTGGGCCCATAATACGACATGGCACTGGAGGCTGTTACGTGGTGGCGCAAGGTTTCGCAAAAGGTTTCTACTTCTCGTTCCTCCCGGTTTTGCGTAGTATCAGAAACTTTGACGACTGGAAGTTTCCACGTGATTTAGTATGAAAAGTAAGTTATTGTGCACCGAGGTACAGCAAGCTCACAGCTAGGCGATGGACGCAAGTAGCAGTTAATGGCCTTACACCCATCATATTATTGCTACAAAATAGGACTCTTGGCCTGGCCACACGTCGCACTCAGTTGGCAAATCATGGTTGCCATAAATGTTTTTCGTAAATAGTACTGCGTGTAAACAGAGAGCCCAGTCAGCAAAGAGCTGAATAGAAAATACGCGCATTTCCTATCACACATTCGCCGGTACACCTTCGATCATCTGAAAATGCGCAGATGTTTTACACACTCGAGCGTATATTGCGTTTGAGGCACGCCATGTTCTTGGGAACGTAATGAAGTCTAAGCAGCTAGAATTCACATAGCTCTACGGCGAAGAAAATATGACTGCAATGAAGCATCTGTAATTATCTGCTTGCATTCAATAGAACGGAAATTTTAGCCTCCAAATCCCATAGAAATTAAGCCGCTGCGAGATTTCTTAACTCATTAGGTCAATTTAGCTTAATAATATCGTAAACGTTGCACTACTGTTTCAGGTACCTGCGATGACATAACATAAAGTACCGATTTTATGCTCTAAATGTATGAAATTGGCCGGTATGGCTGATCATGCGGAAGGATTGAAACCAGAAGCGCTAGTCCTTCATATGAACAACTTCACCCAAGTTAACTTTCTGAAGTAACGCGTAGGTGCTAATTAGTGAAGATGTAGTTCAGTCATTTTTCTTTACCAGCTTAATTTTTTGCAAAACCTTATCTCAGCCAGTCACGACGTATGACAAATCATTAGTGTAGCCAGCCTGACGAAGTAGAAAACAGACGGAAAAAAAAAAGTTTCTAGAACTGGTTCCCGCAGAACTAAAGGCTTGTTCACACCGAAGGCGGCGCGGGAAAGCGGGCGAGCAGGCTTTTTGAAGCGGCAACGGGGTGTGTACGTGCACCTGTCAGACCACACGCCTCGCTGGGCTGGCCGCACGGATGAGGAAGCGGGAATCTCCCGCTTTTGCGCACGTGTTGCTATCACGTGACAACGCTTTTCTCAAAGGTTGACCAGCGCCACTTTCGCACCTCTGGCAAAGTGGCGAGCCTCGACGACGGCAAAAAGTTGCCCCGCGAGCAATCGCGCTTGCCGGTCGTTCTCTGCCTGCTTAGCCACCTGGAGGGGAGGTTTTCCCCACTTACCAGTTTGTCACTTATCGTTTCGGCCGCCCACCCTCGATGTGAATGAGCTTTTAGTCAAAGGATCTCATAGCTTGGCTCCAGAACTTAACTTTTGAGCTGTGTTACAGCAGTTGTTTCGTGTAGGAAGAGCCGAAAAATATCATCATCATCATTATTTAGCTTGTTTTCTCTTCGCTCTCCTCCTGTTCTTCTGCTGCTTCACTCCCAAAACACGTGCGCCCGCTTGTGTGGAGTGGGATGCAATAACTCTAATGGGTGACTGATGAAGTAAAAGGAAGAAAAAACAGAAAGAAAGCGAGAGTTAAAGTGAGAGGCAGAACGAAAGCGGAAAAGAAATTCTTGGTACTAAAGTGTTATGGGTCAAGCGGCATTAAAACGCTCATTTCCGTGACCTGAACGCGAGCACCTTGACCACTTGGCTATGTAGGCATGCGAGTAGAGTATAGCGTAGTCTTGTCTAATGCAGCGTATCAAAGTGGTGTGAACAAAAAGTGGGGGCGAAAAAGAGAGATGTTGAGGTGGGGAGAGAGTAAAGCGTGATACCGAGAGGGATTTACAGAGATGTCAGGCAGATAAATATAAAGAGAAACAGAAAGATGATGCAAGCACTAAAGATAGAAATAAAGAGAGGGATAGGGAAATACAAGAACGACAAAGAAATATACAGCGTGAAAAAGAAAATACGTAATCAGAGCAAGAAATAATAGAAAAGTAAAGAGAGTCAAAGAAGGCGACCCAGTACTCAGGAAATCTCGCACTGAACGCAGTTCATTGTGTGGCGCGATTCGTAGCCCTCCATGGGTGCTCAACTACTGTCATCACGCTGCGATCAGCATGCACGAGTGCAATGAATTTCCCACTGAGGCTTGAAGAAGTGGCAGGAGAGTTATTCTCGCCATACCATTTCACGCAATCGAATGTTGTCGTCAGCAAACGCATGAGCACACACGCTCACACAAACAAACAAAGCGAGAACAGAAGTCCTCTTCTCACCAATTATTCTATGGTGACTCGATGATTACTCGATCACTCTCCTAGAGCGCAAAACCAAGAGATATAAAAAAATAAATGAAATGTCAAAAAAGTACCGAGCATTGAAGGAGATTTGAGCCTGGACCGTATGTGTGGCAGTTAAGTATTCTACCTCAGAGTGACGCTGGTGCTTGAAACTTACTCGCGAGAAGACACTATATATGTGTGTATCATGTCCGGTAAGGAATCGTTCTAACCTATGGTATTTTACGTAGAATTGGAGTAAAACAACAACCAGACATCATGCATTGAGAATTGGGCAACGAGTATGTAGCTTCGTTCTTCCCGCCCACTGCAAAACACTCGGACACAGTTGTTGGTAGTGATCAGCCACATGGAGTACCAAGAAAGTGCGCATACATGTGTAGCGGGTACCTTGTTTTCCCACAGAAAGATGAATTTGTGATGTTCTTTTTCACAAAAATTAGGATTTATGACGTTGTCGATATTTTGCAGGAAGACAAGATTAAAACACTGTTGCCATCTCTCCAAGACGACGCAGCACTCAGCCTTGAGACGAGGCAGTATCATAATCACCTGGGATTTTTTTCTCTTTTTCTCGAACGACAAGCTCAATCAATACAGATTTTACAGTATGGTTATTATGAGCATTTGCCACCCGCATAGTATAGACTAAGCGATGAGCGTGCAGGCGAGTCTTTTTGAACGGTCTCAAACGTTGCAGCTCCAAATGTTGCGTACTTTGCACGCCTGGATGAGCAGATGTCCCAGCTCGCTGTCTACGTCACCGTGGGCATTTGCGAAGGCCAAGTACATGCTTCCCAGCGCCGTCATGCTGCCCACGCAAATGGTCACCGACACCGCCAAGGGCTTTACGCGGCCGAAAATGTCCAACATCTGAGAGGCCAGTCCGGTGCACACCAGCTGCATTGCGAACAAGAAAACAACTAGTCTGGAAATGAAACATTCAGTAGTAACTAGAAGTATGATGCCTTCGCATTAGATATTGTACAGCCTACTAATGCAGAAAGTGTGTGGTCGTCTAAGCTTTCAATTAAATGGTGCCCCATGAAAACACGACAGTGTGCTACCCTTTAGCGACATGACGAGATCTATACACTATTTTGTTTCATTCCACAATTGTAATTAAAGGTAATCGTAAATACCAGGCCTTCTGATGTATATGCTAACTTGAAGCCCCTTGCTTTATGTTCACCTCACTGAACGTGCTTTCTGGTGGCCGTAATACAGAATAAATACCATTTTATCTAGAACCATGAGAGATGAACGTGCAGCGAGAAAAGATCTTCGTTAGACAACGGCAGCAGCTGAGAGAAATGATAGTTTTACGCGTTTACCTGGATAATCAATGTTAGTGTCGTCGCATAATCTTGCTATACGAAGGAAGAATATTTGATTTATGTTAGAAATGGACATGTTTGTTGTGGGGCTGGTTCGTTTGCATCGAGAGTAGGTCACCGCGGTTAAATTATTTTGCTTTATTGACAGTGGGATCGATTACACGTGGCTGGTATTTTTATTCGTCGAGCATGACTCTTAACGCTTTGTGAAGTTATGTCGAAGTCTGCCTGGTTCGACAGTTTTGTTTCAAATGAGTGAGCTTAAAAGCAGAGGTTTCTACTTGTACAAAGACGTGTGAGATAATTCTTACAGTGACAACTAGTATAGTCAGTCTACTCCATGGCTTGATGTAGAGTTTGTAAGTGTGTACTGCCGCAGTTAAGAGCGCAAGCTTGTGGTTGCCTGAAAGCATCTGTGCGTCAATCGTGTGGCGCGTGTATGATTTGTGGCTTACCACATGTTTTGCACAGTTTATGTTTGCTGCAAGCCCACATAAGGAATAAGTGACTTTCATACATTTTGTAGGGCGGTGATTTTGCATTTTTGAAAGAAATGTACTTCCTTAGTTCACAGGGAACGTTTCAGAAGAAAAATAGAGCAGAGAGATAGAACAGAGTGTGCTCTGTTCTTTCTGCTCAGTAGCCAGCCCAAGTAGCCACTTTTTTGCGGTGGTTTTGCCAGGAGAACTATCTCGTATATCACTTTCTCCTTAAAAAATGCCTCAATTTGGGGTCGTTTTGGAACTTAAAGCAGTTTCACTAATTTGCCTGAAGTATTCGCTGTTAAGTTTAAGCAGAACCTACGTTTCAGATCAGCCTTGGTGATATATTGGGCTTACAATCAAGTGTGTGTCGAGTTCAACATCATTAACTTCTAGGTGCACGCAGAAAACAGACACACGCACACCTTCCTCTTCCAGCTCGTGCACTGTCCACCCATTTGCGCAGGGGAGGAGATTTACGTATCGCACTCGATTTCCGGCGTTCACTAAGCAGCCTGTCAATGTTCTTCAATTCTACCACACCCTAAGTGGGGCAGGTTTGCTTATGTGGGTGACACGTCAATGTTGGACAAACAAGAGTTTAGAAAGAAACATACACCACAAATGGGCCTGAGAAAGTAGGTGGCATCTTAATATAACACTGACAAAGAAATAGTTCAAGATAAAATTCTTCTGAAGATGAGGATGGAAATTTTGAGCTTGTGGCCCTTCTCTCATAAGTGCAACACGTTAAGTCATTCATGCATGTTTGTGTGCGTCCTACAGGGAGAGGACGAGAAAAAATACTCTATTAAGGTGGTAAATTCGCGGCAGCTATGGGTGGGGTTTTCAGCCTAGCAATCAGCAGGCTTTCTGAGTCCTCGATTTCCCGGTTCTTGCTTGCGAGCTGTGTATTGCACTTCCTCACGAAGCCCTTTGCAGTTCGGAGTCTTCAAACGGGGTGTGCTGGCCGAGCCGCACATTCCCACTACATACATGCTAGCCGGGAGCTCGTTTAACGCAACACTTTCCAGTGGTAGTAAGCACACTTCGGAGGCGTTTCGGCGTGGGAGAGCCTTGTTCACACTCGACCATCAGAAGGTGCGAAGGAAGCGCTTTAACGACATCGTTTGTAGCACACTGTTGCACCACCCCGTTGGTTTTCTCGCACTGTAGGGGCATAGGAGCCATAGGGCATCTGTTCTCCTATTTACAGGACATGATCACCTGTGCTCGAGCAACTATCGCTAGTGGGAAGTTCAACAGAAGGCTCATCGTTTCGGCGCACGTTGTGCTCATATCGTGAAAGTTTGTGTTATATGCAAAGAAAGCACGAAGGTCAGTTTGCTCACCGCAAATGTGGTGTCACGAAATGAAGGAGCTGCTTGCCTTTGTCTAACATTACGATTGGTTGCTTTTGCGGCAATATTCAAGCCCTTGCATGGGAACGGCCACTTTCTTATATGGTTGAATCACTTTAGGACCTAGCCTAATTTTACGTTGAGATCATGGCATAAAACAGTTGCGAAATTCGAAACGTATGCGAGAAACAAGAAGAGCTTTTGCTGTAGAGTTGAACGAAGACATATAGGCTAAATATTAGGTAACAGATCACCGTTGCGGTGAAAATAACCTGTCAAGAAGATATTGATAAGTTGCTTATTTCTAAAGTATGCCTATATAATGAGGCTTCTTGAGGAAAACACAAAAGCACACGTTTCGCACTATATGTCTCAATAAACTACTATAGAACAAAATTGTATATCGCCTCCAGTACAATGACGGATTCTCGGATTCACTTTGAGGATTCTCTCTCCTCCAGTCACTTATGGATCCTCCTTGAACTGCCTAAGACGACTATAGGTTTACACTACCATGTACACTTTATGCCACTCAATATTCATTATATGGCCCAACGCTTAGGTAGCAAACCTGCTCACCTATTTGTTATACAGGGCTTCACCCACTTGTCAAGATTCATTCCGTGGAGATGCTTGAATTGTTTTAGATGTGAAGAATATTAGGATCGAGCTCAATCCGGTATGCGGCGTGACGATCCTTACTGCGCATGCGATACTCCTCCCCCATCTCTCTTCTCCTTGTTTGCTCTCCCGTATCTTGCCTCATAATGCCGACAACGTCTGCCAGTCTACCCTTCCTCCTCCCTATCTCACCTCTAGGAATCCCTCTCGCAGCGTTTATACACTAATTTCGCATGCTCGCCCGCTCCCCTTTTCTTCTATGCTCCCTTCTCTCGCCTCTGCGCATCCCTGCCGCGGCGTTTGCATCTCCATTGCGTATGCATGTCCGCTCTTCTCTTACTCTCCCTCGATCACCTCGCAACGTTGATGCAGGCACCACCTGCTAGTGCGTTTCTTTATTGAAAAAAAGAACAATGGTTGCTCGCGCTGCACTACCATTCACTCTGACTATCAACCTCCAAGGTGGTGCCGGTGCAACATTTATTCTGTACGTTACATCGCGTCACCTACCATTTATCCCGGTATATAGATAGAATGAAGTTTTTTTTTCATCTTACTCTCTCTTGTTGAACAACGAACACTTGCAGCACACATGTTAACTAAAAGTGAACTGCGGATATCTGCGTCCAATCGCCGTCCTCTGTCTCTCATTGCCAGTTAGCAGTGCTTCGCATGTTTCAGTAGGAAACAATGGTCAGTCAGTGCGTGGTTTCCGCCTTTCAAGGCTTCCCTCTTGTGCAACGCCGCAATGAGCGTCAACGCCGCAGCCAGTGTGAGCGTTCGCGCCCGGTGCTTCGCATCTACCGATAATTCCCTTTAGTGGAAGATTGTGTGTTTGTTTCCTTTTTGCTGGCTAAGCACACAAGCTTTGAGAATGTGAAAGTATCGAAACCATACCAAAGCGTCTGACCCGTGAAGCAAACCAGTTTATAATGTTAGCGCTTCCTATGCAGGTTTTATTTCGGGCTCAATAAATGAACACCTCTATGGTGAAAGATAGAGCACGGCTCACATGAGGTAAAGCTAGAAATTCAGGACAATATTTTAGGCTGTACGCTCACTGGTTTCGAAATTAGGTATGGCGATGTTCAAGCAAAGAAAAGCAGTGATTCTGGTGTCACTGTTTCCTGTACCTTACCATAGCCGCACTGGTCACCTACACTATTAGCTCCGTCGCGATGGTCTAGTGGCTAAAGTACTCGGCTGCTAACCCGCAGGTTGCGGGATCGAATCCCAGCTGCAGCGGGTGCAATTTCGATGGTGGCGGGTATATTGTAGGCCCGTGCACTCAGATTTGTGTGCCCGTTAAGGAACTTCCGGTGGTAGAAATTTCCGGAGCCCTCCACTACGGTGTCTCTCATAATCATATGGTAGTTTGGAGACGTTAAACCAAACATATCAATCAAATCAAAACCTTCGTGGTTACAACCACAGTGGTGGCTATATGGTTAGAGCGTTCGCTTCCTATGTGGAATGTGCCGGGTTCGATTCCGAGTGCTGACCGGAAACACACCAGCTTTTTTGAATGGGTAGAGGAGTACACCGACATGGCGCTCGGATGTTGAAAGGTAGCCCTGTAAGCTTCTGCGGAGGCCCCTGGGCGTCCCTTAATCCACCACAGCCTTGGTGCAATCGTTCAGCATCCACCACTGCCGTGGGAGACAGAGAGTTGCGGCCGCCAAGCACCTACGGGTTAAACAGATGCAAGTGCACTTCCGGCCTGGTGCTCGGTAGAACGAAGTTATAGTCACTTGGCAGAACACCCACCCCGCTGCAAATTTCCGGCATGACACCACCAGACCGAAAGTTAGGGTCATCCTCTTCCTTTTTGTGTGTGGTAAAGAACCAGAACACTGGACCAAGACCTGTATGCTCTATTTACATCTGGTGCCTCAAAGGTCTTCTTTCTCCTCTTCCATGTCTCCATTTTGCCACCCGTCAGCAATCATCAGCAACATATTTCCAAGGAGCCAAGGCGATCACTAAGCAGTCAAGTCTCACTGGCTTGCCTCCAGAACATACACTACTTGACGAGTCGCTTAGTCTGCCTTTCCAGACGACAGTCACCCCCAAAAGATTCATGCAGTATTGTTCTTTCTTGAGTGTACTGAAAACTCTGTCCGGCTATGAAAAATTTGAGCGTGCTCTGTAGTCATACATAGGCTCACAGCAGCTAGGCCTTCGGCCTTTAGACCATTGCACAAGTCACCGTCTCGATGTGTTTTCGGCCGATATTATGACGCGTTCTGGCAGATCACCCCACCGAAAACATTACACGAGCTTCCCCTGCGCGCCTGGTGGACTATAGACGCCGAGTAGCAGCTGCTTAAACTCAGCGGTAGCCTTTGAACCACTCATCAGAGCATCATTGTGGCAGGGACGACCTCGCGCATGCGACGACGCCTCCGACAGATCACGAAGATTTCTCATACTAGCATCTTGGCGGATGACTGCACATGGAGGCGTGCAATAGACATTACCATGGGACTAAGGTGCTTCAACTTGCACTGCATGTTTTTCCTTAACATCTACTGTGATTGCAGCGCCACTCTACTTCAAGAGTTTGACCTCTTCAACCTGTTGTATTGCACTTGCAGGCAGCACATGGCTAATCTGTGGTTGTCACTGCCTGAAGGTATTCCTGTAACTTTCCTTTTTAGTTTGACCTGGTAGCACCCGTCTATCTTAATGATGCCCTGTTCAGCCTAGTCCTTTTCTTCAGTAGATGGCTCGACTCAGATGACGTTCGAATGCCACATGGAACAAGCATCGCAGTCAGGAAGAAAAGTTGTGGGGCAGTGCAAATATGAAACGCTAGGTTGTGAACTTTCTTCTGCTTTCATTACTCCCTTAACGGTGCATCAAAGTTCATTTTCACGACTGTCAGAGAACCGGACAAGCGATTTATCATTTCATTTGCTCCTAAGATGTCAAACCCAAGTAGTACACTTATTGCCTGTGAGCGCCATATGTCGGAATGATATTTGTCTGCGACGTCATGACTTTTCTCGCTTAGGAGCCCCAAGATATTACTGTTAACCAGTGATGTTGTGACCGTACACGCATCAGGTACATCTAAAGTCTCCACAATTACCGTTGTGTCCTTCCGTTAGCCCCTAGGAGTCGAAGCTACCTGTATTCTGTGCGTTACATAAGAAGGCTGCTTCGAAAGGCCGAACATTACCAACAAAAGTTCTTCGCTTCCGATAACCGAGCGTCTCAAGTATCTTGAGAGATCTGCTCGAATGAATGTGCGCAGGCTGATACTCTGCTCGAATGAATGTGCGCAGGCTGATACTCTCGGGGAGGGTGCGTACGGGGCGTTTTCGTGTCCTGTACTCTACCCACTATGGTCCTCTTTGCAGGACTGCATGTACTCAGCTCAGGACACTTGGGACAGATGTCGCTGAAGCAGTTTTTGTGCCTCCTCCAGCGGTATAATTTGTTCTGAAGTGATCCCAGAAGGACTGCCAATCGCGTAGTGCACCGGAAAGCATACAGACCTGCAGGTTCACCAGGACCACTCTAAAATCATGCGGCACGGTTTCTTCACTTTCGGCATGTCTGCTACTCAAAGTGAGGAGTTACTAATCTTGTGTGTTAATGTGCTGGCACCACAAGTGTCGGTGCTCTTTTCCCGCAGCACTCAGCCCCGTCGCTTTGCTTGCAATCTCTCGGAGGAAGAACCACGCTCGAGACACAGCGTACCCTTTCGATTGTACTTTTGCGTGGCCTCGGGCTCCACTTTGTAAGCGTCGTCGTCAGTTGCGTTGCGTCGAAGATTTTCTTATTCCGGTGGACGAGCTCTACATTCTTCTGCAACAGGTAGGCAACACGAGCGTTCACTTGAGCAGCATTGGTAACGGAGGCCTGCAGCTGATCGGTCAGGAGCGTAATAATTCGTGTGGCGCTGGCCCTGACAACGCCTCAGTTCTTGCGCTGCCGCTTGACTGATGTCATCGGTGCAAGAAGTCTTGGAAGGGCGAACACCGGGAGATTTCGGCTCCGGAAGCATTGCCAGGTAAAATGAACCTCCTTTTTTTTCCTTTCTGTGCTTTGACTCTTGTTTCCGCTCATTCGCAATCATCAGTAACGTCAGAAGTACTGACATTCGCACCATATTTTGCTCAAAGAAGCAAATTAAGCTCATGATTAGAGAAATAAAACAAATGGTCGAAATTCATGCAGTGTCTTCACATCTAAGTAGAGTGAAGGATTTTATTTAGATATTGATAAAGGGCGTGAACGAAGAGCTATTGAATATTTTTGCAAAAGTTCAAAAAGCGTGAAGAGATTCCTTACTGGCGTAGTATATCTGTCTGAAGGACATAGAAAGGCACTGTACAATAGCAAGTATATTTATTGACAGTAATTATTATCTCACACAATAAAAAGCTACTTTTGGTACATCAGTTCACTAATTACGTGCATTTTGTGCAATTGATATGGGGTGATGTTACAACATAACGCAGGCACTTAGTCGCCTATTTGTCGAAGAACTTCTTGATATGCCGGAAGTAATACCAATGCCACAGGCACTAAGCCACTAGTTTTAGAAATCTGCACATTTCTCGATGTCTTTTTCGTGTAGCCTAAGATGATAATACATGAAGCATAAGTACAAATGCCTATGATATTCAGGATATTTGGGAAGTTGATTCGAGCAATTGATGAAAATGCTGTATGTACTTCAAACGAGTCAGACCTATACTGGTGTCCTGGAACAACATAAATTGTAACACAGTTTTAAAAGTCGTGTCTCATATAACAAATACTTTCATGTAACAAAGATTTAAGTCTATTCAAACATACTTTTCATAAAACGAGGGACATAAAAAGCATGTTGCACCTTGCCTTTTTTAAAAAAATTACGGACTGTTACATTATTGCTCAAACTATCGCGCCCTAACGGGCAATTTCAAAATTCATGAGCAATTCATGAAAATGCTGTATGTACTTCAAACGAGTCAGACCTATACTGGTGTCCTGGAACAATATAAATTGAACACAGTTTTAAAAGTCGTGTCTCATATAACAGCAACTTTCATGTAACGAAGATTTAAGTCTATTCAAACATACTTTTCATAAAACGAGGAAGAAAAACATATTCCACCTTGCTTTTTTTTTAAATGACGGACTGTTGCATTATTACTCAAACTATCGCGCCCTAACGGCAATTGCTCAAGTGTTCCCCCATAACAAAGTAGTCTCAAAGCTTATCTGAGCCGTCTACAGTGAAGCAACATTGTAGCATATCGGAAAAAATAAATAAATTCGTACTTTTGCTTATTACAAGGAGAACATGATTATGAGCTGTACCATACGTATCAGGCAACTCAAGATTTTGAGTTGGCCACGGCGCGTAATCCCACGTTTCAGGCAAATACTCCATTGCTGTTAGGGCAAAGTATATAGGCTCAGTTGCATGGGATACCAGCGTTCTAAGCTCTGTACCTGCACAGTCGCAAGTGTGACGTAGATGTCACGTGACGTCAACGATGACGTGATATGCATGGGACCGGTGGAGAAGCTCAGGATTATGTTGACCCCGGAGAACTGCTGCAGCATTATGATCATCACGGCGAGCATGTAGTGGCGGAGCGGAGTCGGCAACTTGACGTAAATGACTTCAATCTCCTGCGGCGCAAATAGAGGAGTTATTGAAAAGAAACTGACAACAGACATCAGATAGAGCAGATGGCCTTATATAAAACGACGGTCGGTCTTAACTGAGAGGTGAGAGCTTCCATTCAGCGATTCACGTTCTTTCCGCGGTGGAATTCACTCATTGGAACAACAGATTGACAACGACAATGAATGCCAACGAAAATGAATGGATAAAAAAATGACCAAAGCACAGCGGACAGCTTCCACTTTGGAACAGTTAGAGCAGTCTAGATCGCCACATTGTGGGTCCTCTGCACAACCCAAAGCTAAGCCCCGAGCTCATCGCTTTTGTTAATGAATAGCCACTTGTCTTCATTGAATTGGTCCGCTTCGTAACGGGGAGCAACGCCACAGCATGTGGTCTAGGCTAGCGAATTCGATGCAGTGCCTGCAGGAGCTATTGTGACAAATGTAGGGATAAATTTTCTGCAATAAATACGGGCTTAGATACGAACCCGCCTGCAATCATCAGGAAGTCGACGCCTGTGCTCCATTTACTTTTTGTTATGAATTGGGATGTCTCCCCTGCCGAGATGTAAATGCTGTGCGATTTCAGTATAAATGGTACGATGATCTCTTTTTTCACAACTGCGGGCCGGCGGGGAGTTTCCCGCGGTCATGAACACCAAGACCTCGTAGCTTGGCAGTGGCCAGCTCAATCAGACTCCTGATCCCATTTAAGCGGCGAGCCACGTGAGACTGCGGCCAGGTGTTGCTTTTGTCCTTCAGTATGCGATAGACTTCCTTACAACAAACGGGACGTAGTTTTTTTTATAAAGCATAAAAGGAAGAGTGTTACAGGTGCTGGTACCTAAGTGGTGCTGCGAATTCCTTTGTGAGTGAGTCGGTCATGGGGCAGTGTGAAGATATGCACTCTTATCGGCTTCTTGCGAGGCACGTTCGATGAGATGAAGCACCAACAACGTATATCTTTTGGTGAGGTGAAGGTAGCGGATAGATATATATATAGAGGATGATGGAGCTTCAATGCAAAAGGTCTTTTAATATATTTTGCTATAGCAACTGACGTAGCCAGTGCCAACGCCAGCCTTCGCAGAACGTCACTTGTTTCAATCGCAATAAAACGCGGCAGGCGTCTGCAGCTGTACTTTCTATGGTGTGCCATAGCCGCATTGGCTAACTAGAAAATCATGACTTCCCAAAGAGTATGCCGCTTGCTACGGCAATGCTTTATTTTAAGTGAAACTTCTACCAACAGGTGCTTTTAAGTTATCAGTAAAATACGACCTTACCTGCAGTTCACCATCTGCCTGCGAAGTGATGAAGCGTATCCGCCTCAACGCTGCCTGGGCCTCGTCGTGCTTGCCTTGTTCCATAAGCCAGCGGGGAGACTCGACTGCTCGCATGGTGAGCACCACAGACAAGGCCGATGGCACCGCGCACCACAGGGCTATCCGCGACCAGTCCGTGAACTGAGCCACCACGTACGTGTATAGCGTGCCCGCGACTATGCAAGTCTGTGTTGTCCCACACTGGGATTTAAGCGAAATTTTAAAGGAGTGTAATAATATATTAGTAGCACCTGGAGATAGCGAAAATAGACAAGTATACCATATTTATTCGCTCATAGCTAGCGCAGGCACACATATCCCACTGCACTTGACACCATCGGAAGTTCTTGCAATAACTGTCGTCGGCTTCATGAGTCTCGTTACGGAACATTTCATGCTAGGCTAGCGGCTTCACACAAGAGAGATAACACTTTATTATGGCATGGTATGGAGAACTTTATTGATAATAATTTGATGGTCCTAAACGATTTTAGAGTTCACTCCAAGCTTTTTTTAGAGTTTACGTCGAATAATAAACCTTCTCAACAAGGTCTAAAAACGAAAAGTGTGGATTCGGTTCGAACTCAAACATTGCATTCCTATGGGTATTGGTTATCCAACTATTTGCTCAGAAGTCCTTGACACTAATCTACTCTACGAATTATCAGAAAACTGCGTGCACATTTTTCACTCTGCACAAAGCTACCAATCTAAACGTGCTGATGTAAAATATTCCCTTCAGCAACGTTTAATGGAGTGCACGGAAAAATTCATTTACATTTTATATGCCAACATGCATTGTGCCCATCACTCGTTTCGACTGCAAGTTTCCTCAGCTTATTAAAGCGGCCACGTTATCTTCCATTGTGTTGCACACTCACTTTGACTGTGAGAATTGCAACGAAAATGTTGAGGTTTAATGACCCTTAACCCTGATGTCTTCAAGGGAGCTATAGTGGAGTTTTCTGAAATGTTTCACCATCTGGCGTTTTTCAATTGCATGATTAGGCAGTTTCTTTTGGCAATATTGTATATTATATTCTTTCTGACAGAACAACTTGCTTGTTTTTGCTTATTTCTGCATGTAGGCGCATTCGCTTGTCAACAATAATCAGCACCTGCTTTTCGCGGTCCTTGGCTGTCGCTATTTCAGCGATGTACGCAGGCACAATGAGCGAGACGACACCGGTGGAGACGCCAACCATGAACCTTGCTACGTAGAGGTTCCAGGAGTCTGCGGGTGCCCTAGCGATGACTAGCCATGCGCACAATGAGCCCAAGGAACCGATCGCCATTGGCCAACGGCGACCGAGCCAGAACGCCAGGCAACAACCCCAAAGCACTCCAAACATGGCACCCAGTGGCAACAAGGAATCGAACCTGCATGCAGTTCCAAATAACACGGTTTCTTGTAAACGCTCAGACTTTCGTGTGAATTGTCACACCGCCTAACTCAAAAATTATAGATGTTTTTAAATTTTCTGGTTGCTTTTGCAAACTTACATGTAGTAGCTTCTGGTACGTAGCTGGAGATACTTGTTTTCTAGCACGGTGTAATACTGAAATTCATCATCATCGTTTTCAGCCCAGCTCTGACCTGTGCTGCATAAAGCTCTTCATTGATGAATCGCATGTTTGAAAATGCTTACTGGCTGTCTGCTTCAGTATTTTTCTATACTGCTCTGCTTTCACAAAGTTTTAAAATAAACGAGCGTATACTACGCACATATTAATGTGATCTATACTCCGTTTCATACATCATGTGCAACGCTGTCAAAGCTAGCGCTCTTGTTTGCGCTGTGTACTGCCGCGACCAAAAAGTAGTGCGTCACTTGGGGTGTACGAGAATCAATAAATGCTTCTCGGGAAACTTCTCAGCATACATATTTGTCATCAGGTTAAAAAACAAACGCCTGTGTTGTCGGATAGACAATCCAAATATGCGAGTTGGTAATTTATGTTTGTCGCGTTCGTATCAGGTTTTCGCTCTCTGCGCGACCCACGCCGCCGTTTTTTTTTACTCGTTGTGGCAGCTTCGAAAAAATGGCGTCCAGCTCTGCGTCCTCGACCACCTCTCCTGCGCGAATTTTTTCGAAGCTTCGCACATCAAAGCTGTCAAAGCACGCCTAGCAAGTAATTGCAAATGTGTACGCCCGTACCAGGATTCGTTTCCCGGAGAAATTTGTGCGGGAAGTGCTGAGTGTTGTGAGCGAGGACACTGGAATATCTCCCCGTACCGTGGCGAAATTGAAGGCGGAGCGTCTGCGTGGGCCTTTGGTGTCACCGAAAAAACGAGCTCGCGAGGTGAAGATTTCGAGCTCGCGAACCGTCAAACATGACAGCTTGACAATCCATGCAATCCGTCTGAAAGTGCACAGCATGTACGCCAAGAGGGAGATCCCAACACTGGACAGTGTGATAAGGGCTGTCAACGAAGACGACGACTTGCCGAACTTCACGAAAACCACCTTGTGGAGGCTAATGAAAGACATCGGCTTCACCTTTGCTAAGAGAAAACGGAATCTTGCGCTAATCGAGCGCAGTGACATCATTGCCTGGCTTCGCAGGTACTTGCGGGCGATCAAGAAATTCCGAGGACAGGGCAGGTGGGAACCGTTATTTTCATATTTCCTTACGCAGCACATGTAGATTGCCTTGATATAACACTGGATGTTATCATTGCAACTTTATATGGTAATGGAGAGTATTACATCTGAATTACAACCTGGAAAAAAGAAAACGGTTAAGCAAGGTAATTTCTTGCAGGTCGCAATTCACGACTTTTGTTTTGTTGGGTGGGGGTTTTTGCCTCAATCGGCGAGAGTTATTTGCTAAATTTCCGCCGTTTGGTGCGGTAAGCGCTCATTCCCATGAAAGATGCGAGTTGCTGGCAGCATTGTAGGGAATTTTGGTGTCTATTTTTGTTTCCATTCGTGCAAAATGATAGCGACAGCCAATGAATTCTTACCGAATACCGCATGTGTGACATGTGAACTTGCCATGAATCAGAACTGACAGCCAAATGCCACCTACGTGCCGAATTAGAGCCCGACTAAAGAAAGCACTGACGCCGACCGTTTTTTTTCCTCGATTGACGCTAAGCAGCTATTTACAAAAGACCAGTCAGCATATGAGTGGGTAACAAAGAAAATAGAATATGCATATAAGTGCTTTTTGTACTTTTTGCTGAAGTTGTCCTTTGCAGTATTTTCGACTATGGTCATGGCAAGACCTCAAGCTGCTGCTGTGGGTATGTTTACTTGTGTGCGCTAACTCGTGCGCTCGTTCGTTTTGCTTTGTACAGGTGCATCATCTACTTGAATGAAACATGGGTCAACGCAGGGCACACGAGCAGTACGTTTGGCAGGACACGACTGTGAAGTCATCGCAAGATGCCTTCCTCAAAGGTCTGATGACAGGATTGGCTGCACCCTCGGGCAAAGGGGCCCGTTTGATCCTCGTACATGCTGGCAGCAGTGCAACTGGTTTCATCGAAGGAGCTGCTGACTACTTGCGAGCAAAAAAGGGGCGCAGCGCTGACTACCACTCTCAGATGAATGGCAGATACTTTGAGGAGTGGTTCACCAACAAGCTTTTGCCAAACATTCCGCCTAATAGCGTTATTGTCATGGAAAATGCGCCATACCACAGCGTAGCTCTTGAGAAAGCACCTACCAAGTCGACGCGCAAAAGCTGATATTCAGCTTTGGCTCACAAAGAAAGGTGTTCCGTAGTCAGAGGACATGGTGAGAGCTGAACTGCTGGAACTTTCCCAAAAGGTCAACACACCCAGTATTGTGTACCGCATCGACACTCTGACGCTACCCACGGCCATGAAGTGCTTCGTGTACCACCATACCACTGCGAGTTCAACCCAATCGAGCTTGTTTGGAGTCAGGTAAAGGGGTACATCGCAGCACGGAATACGGGTAGCACTTTGGCTGAAGTAGAGAAGCTTCTGCCAGAAGCACTGGCATCTGTAAAACAGGAAAAGTGGCAAAACTGCTGCGCTCATGTAGAGCAAGTTGAAGCTGAAGCATGGGAACGGGACATGATTGTGGATAGTGAAATCGAACCACTTGTCTTCTGCATTTGTGATTCGTGCAACTCCTCCTCCGATGAGTCGGGTGCTCAGTTCAGTGATGACGAGTTGAGTGGCATTGAAGAACTTTGCTGACTTTCGAGGAATGTGCGGCCTGTCAGTGGTGGCTTTGTTCACGAGGGTCGACTGGTCGAGCTGGATTGCGGACACCTTTCTAGCGAACCTGCTCGTGCTGCTTCATGCTGAGCTCATTCCCCAAGAAGGCTGTGTTATTATGACAGAGCAAAGAGTGCTTCCTCATCGTGTGATTTTGTGTGTTGGGGTTTAACGTCGCCAAGTGACCCGGGCTAGAGGACACTGCACTGTACGGCTCCCTAATAATTACCTTATTTATGTTTGTTGTGAAGTGCAAACGTTCGGAATGGTCACATGACTTCTGTAAAAACTTGGTATAAAAAAGGAAAAAAAAAAGAAGATGTCGGAACCCACCACGACATCGGCCAGAGGTGCTCTTCTGTAAATAAAGTTTGCGTTTTTTAAACCACAAAAGTCATCATCCGTTTGGAATATTGGTCCATCGCACGCAATGAGTATTGCCCTGGATGTATGTATGTATGTATGGAACAAATCTCCAACTTTTTGAACCAGTACAATTTTTGGGCACTGAATTACCCTATACCATAAAGATTTTCTCAACCGAGAAAAAACAGGCCATATCCAGGTTTTTATAAAAAAACGATTGACGCATAAATAAAATTTAGAGTTTCTCCCGAATAACAGCCTAGCTGAAACTCTCTTTTGAATGATAAAAAAGAACTCTTACTTGCGGGAAGGAGAATGGGTTGGAATTATACTGAAGAAATAAATCGCGCATAACAATTCACAAAAGTGTCGCATATATTAAGACAGTAAACGGGCGAATACCAAGTCTAGGAAATGTTTATGCGTTTGTGTGCCAAAATCACTATTCCGAGCTACACAAATTTGCTTTCTTCTCTTTTCCCTGAATAACATATCATTAGTTACTCGCAAGAAGTGCGTCGGGATACCGCACAGTGCAGTGGAAGGTCGATTCCGCACTGTTTGCTAAACCTGAACAGGTTTCTCTGCCGGCGGCCCGCTATAATCAAT
>WOVY01001121.1:0-11783 GCA_013436015.1 Rhipicephalus annulatus | reverse complement strand
CCTTTGATTTCTCGCAGTTTTGAGGCCCTCCTTCGTCGCAATTCATGAGTGGTCTTCGTGGGCTTTTTATCTCCGCCGCCAATCACAGAATTACTTGGAAAAATATGTTGCAGCTTATGCTGCGCACTGCTTCCTTTAAACGTGTTTGTCCAGATGGGAGTGATTGCTGGCTTAATAAACAGCAAAAAAAGTGTGTGAAACCTTGCGTGATACCACCTTCTTCTCGAAAGTGTATTTTGGGACGTGGAACTGTTGTAGTTTTTGGTTGTGGCTCACGTGATAACCTTGAAATAGGGATCGAGTGTACATCTTAAACAATCCTGGCTAACAGCCTTGACCGATCAGAGTGCACAGCGCTGTCTGTAGCCTCTTATTACACTAAGGAAGGCTGTCAGCTGACCGGCTCATTCACGACCACAAACGATCTTTCGGGGTGACAGCAAAGTTCCGTACAAACACAAGACAGACTTTTAGTCTGGCTGATGCACCACTGTCCTGCTTTTTAAGCTCCTCACCAGTTACTGCATTCCCTACCACATCAATGAGACACGTCTCCAGTCAACCAGATATTGGAAACTGTCAGTTGACTGAAGATGTCGTAGATGTGACACTGCATGTCCAAAGCCTCCAACTTGATGACAACCTAACTGTCCTCACCCCTTGCATTGCCAGAATGCATCCTCCTTCTCCAGAGGCATTTGAATTTCCATAAAAATGTCTTCGCAGGGATGCCCTATGGACACATACCATCATCATTGTCTCGCTGATGAAGACATGCTCACGTCATTAGATTGTACCAGTCTAAACTGATACTCATTTTAGAGAGGCACGTTCTAGAAATGAAAGTCAACCGAATTTTATAACAATAGTTTCAAGTCTTCACGGAGTGATATTCTTTGGGAGCGATGATTAGGAGTGTTAAAAATATTGACCACAGAATTTGATCGGAAAGCAATACAACAAGGAAGTCAATTTTTCGCTGGCAACAGCAGCCTAGAAAATTTGGTACATGTGCATCACATGTGATATAGCGGCAGCATTACGTCAGTCACATTGAAAAAAAGAAAAAGAAAAAGTACAGTGCATCATCGATACATGTGCTTGTACGAAACAAAGTGCACACCCCGGTTTTCTCAAACGAGAGGACGCATCCATCATGTACTTTTTCTTCAGTGCACACCAAGTTGAAGAAGTCCTGCAAGAATATTTTACAAGCTGAGTTTCACGCGGGAACATCTTCCTTGCATAATACTGAGGTATATGCAAAAGGAATTAGCAAGGTTGAAACTAGCAAACAAGTGAAGTGCTGACAAACATACTAATTAAAAACAAAAGCAGATGACAATTACTGACATACCTTGTAATATTTCATTCGCATAGCATGGTAGTTTTCTCCTTCCTTTAAAAATACAGCTGACATATTGCGGTACCGAAGCATACGTAGCCACAACCACAGCTTTTTAAATGAATCATTGTGAGTTACAGTAACACATGGGTCATAACACTAGAATCTAGTAACTACAGCAACTTCAGCAGATATTATGACTAGCATGAGAGTACCCGTAATGAAGTGAATAATTTTGTCCTAATGTAGAAATGCAATGTAAGATTTTACTTTGCGTAGAATGCTGGTCAACACTACTTTTGTTGGTTGTGCACAAAAGCAAACCGTTTCGTATGAATAATCATCTTTTCTTTTTTTGCTCCTCAGGAAGCATGAAACTTGATTCTATTTTTATCATCATAATAATATTCACACCACAAGCATGCACAATAGCTTATTTATTTGGGCCAATGAGTAATCACAGTTGAATATGTCATGTGTGTTACCAGAAATTATTTAGATTGAAATGCTTTGACTTGGTCACTTTTACTGAAAACTATGAAAGAAAAGTAACATGCATCATTTGAAACGCAGGGTCTATTTGGAGGGTTCGGCATAATGCATAATTCTGAAGGAACAGAAGCTTGATAATGTTTGTGAAATAAGAAATTGCGTTGTATAACATGAGACAACTAAGCAACGCAAATAAGTTCTGCCGAAACCTGCAAGGGGCAGAAGGGTTCAGAAAGGGAAACTAATTGATTGATATGTAGGGTTTAACATTCCAAAACCACCATGGGATTATGAGAGACGCCGTAGTGGAGGGCTCCGGAAATTTCGACCACCTGGGGTTCTTTAACGTGCACCCAAATCTGAGCACAAGGGCCTACAACGTTTCCGCCTCCATCGGAAATGCAGCCCCGCAGCCGGGATCTGAACCAGAAAGGAAAACTAACAGCCACCCGTTTGTGGCACGAGACAACAAGGAAATCTGTACTGTTTTTTCACAAAGAAAAGCTTCCTAAATGCCAAAAAATTTGTCCTGGTCTGGGGATCGAACCCGAGACCAACGCCTTTCCAGGGTGGTCGCCCTACCGATGCGACAGCAAAGTGAGAGGTAGCAGAAAACAAAGGCATACAGGGGGGGGCGCGAATATTTCATTACTATGGGGGTCACCCATGACGCGAGGTCTTTTAGGGGGCAGGGAGACTGAAAACTTCTGTGCTGCGTTTGACTGTGTTTGCTTCTATGGTGACAAGGGGGGGAGGCTGGGGGAAATTTTCAGGTGGCTCTAGCCCCCAACTACCTCCCCCCCCTCACTGCTGGCACTGCCCCTAGAGGTGTACTTACTGAATGACAGGCAACTGTTTGCCATTAGTGATCTCATCTGTAATTTTCTGGAAGCCAGTTTTCCATGCAAAAACGTCACAGCACCGGAATTCTGAGAGTTTAACGCACTAAGTAAGGGGCAAATTATGCTGTTTACACTTGCATTGAATCATGTTGTTTCAAACCAATAACAGGTGTAGTAATTCACAATGTGGTTGCAGACGCACTTCAAAAAACATAGTTTCGGTTATGTTTACAGTTTTGGTACTGCTGGTTCGGTAGGATGTGCTACATTTGAACTTTTTGCTCCTAATCCGCAACATATATTTTTTCATGTATTTTATGGCTTTGGGTCAGGCGCATTTTAAAACTAAATTCGATTGATGCTTACTAAAAAATTACTCTTTGGGCACAGTTTTTTTTTTCGAGGGGTTTGATGCGACACCATGATGTTACTACAAATAATGAATGGGCATATAAGTTGTGAAGAAGGCATCTCACAACATGCATGCTGACTAGTATAAGTATGACGTGCACAGTGCACCTTCGATAACCCACTTCACGTTGCCATCAGTGCAGTAAGTTACAATTCCCATGATTTGTGAGGCTTAGTGCTTAAGACCTCGTGTTTGGACTTACCTGAGATTTCATTTCGAGGAAATCAGGAGTGGGGGAGCCTGTATAATCATCACTATGTGCATACAAATGTGAGTGTACATGATCTCACACATTCAAACTGAATCATTTTTACGTGTTTCAAACATATCTTTTAGTGCTGGCTAACATAAAATTAAAAACGAAATAAGATGACAATTACTGGCATACCTTGAATAATTAATTCGCATAGCATGGTGGTTTACTCCTTCAAGTGAAAAATACAGCCTACATAATGTGTTACCAAAGCATACGTAGCCACCAGCACAGTTTTTTTGAAGGAATCATAATGAGTTACAGTAAGCACATGGGCCGTAACACTAGAATCTGAGCACTACAGTGACTTCAGCAGATATTATGACTTGCATGTGAGCACCCATAAGAAAGTAAATAGTTTTGTCCTAATGTAGAAATGCAATGTGAGATTTCATTTTGCGTAGGTTGTTGGTCAACACTACTTGTGTTGGTTGCACACAAAAGCAAACCGTTTCACATGAATGCACATCTTTTTTTTGCTCCTCAGGAAGCATGAAAGACGCTTCTATTCTTATCATCATAATAATATCTACACTGCAAGCATGCAAAAGAGATTCTTTATTTTGGGCCATTGAATACTCGCACTTGAATATGTCACGTGTGTTACCAGAAATTATTTAGATTGAAGTGCTCTGATTTTGTCACTTTTACTGAAAAACATGAAAAAAAGCAGATGCATCATCAAACACATGGTCCCCTTGGAGGGCACAACATGATGCATGATTATGAAGGAACACAAGCTTGTTACTGTTTGTGAAATGATAAATTGCTTTGTGTAACAGAAGACAACAAAATAATGCAAATAAGTTCTGTGGAATCCTGCAAGGGGGCAGAATGGTCAGAAAGGGAAACTATAGACAACCACCCGTTTGTGGCACGAGGCCAGAAGGAAATCTGTACGGATTCTCACAAGGAAAAGCTAGTTGCCGAAAAATTTATCCTGGTCTGGCGATCGAGCCAGAGACCAACGTTTTTCCTGGGTGGTCGCTCTACCAATGCGACAACATAATGATAGGTAGCAGAAAACAAAGGCATACAGAGAAGACGCAGGGATTCTTTACTGTGGGGTGTCGCCCGTGATACGCGTGTTCTTTCAGTGGGCAGGAATGCTGAGAACTTCTGTGCTGCGTTTCACTATGTTTGCTTTTGTGGTGGCAGGGGGGGGGGGGCAGGTGGAAATTTTCAGGAGGCTCCAGCCCCCCACAACCTCCCCCATACTGCTGGCACTGCCCCGCGAGGTGTACTTACAGATTGGCAGGCAACTGTTTGCGATTAGTAATCCCCTTAGCAATTTTCTGGAAGCCAGTTTTTCATGCAAAAATGTCCACTGCTTGAGAATTGTTAAAATTGAACTGACAATGTAGGCGGCAACATACGCTGTTTACACTTGCATTGAACAACTTTAATTGTTTCAAACCAATAACTCGTACAGTAAATGGCAATGTGGTTGCAGACACACTTCCAAAAACATAATTTCAGTTATGTGTTCAGTTGTAGTACCGCTGGTTCAGTATGATGTCCTACATTTGAAAGTTTTGCTCTAAATAGGCAACATTTATATTTTAATTTGGGTTCAGGCAGGTTTTGAGAAAACTGATTTAGATTGATTCTTACTAAAAATTACTCTTTGAGTACATTTTTATTGGGGTTTGATGCGACAACATGGTTTTACTACAAATAATGAACGAGCTAATATGTTGCGAAGAAGGCATCTTACAACATGCATGCCGACTAGCATAAGCATGACGTGCACAATGCCATCCTCGACGACCCACTTAAGGTTACTTTCAGTGCAATAAGTTACAATTCTCATGATTTGTCAGGGTTAGTGCTTAAAAAGCTCGTGTTTTGACTTCGCTCGGATTTTATTTTGAGGAAATCAGGAGTGGGGAGGTGGGGGCAATACAATCACTATGTACATACAAATGTGAGTGTGCATGATATCGCACATTCGAACTGAATCATTTTTTAGGTGTTTCAAACATATCCTTTAGCTTGTTTGTGGTCTGTAGCATAGGCAATATGGGAGAGAATGAAGCATTACTTGTGATGTGTGGATTTGCATTGAGTATGTGAATGCACAATTATTGACCTTCAGCACAATGGCTTGGATGCTGTGGCTTTATAACACAAGGAGTCTTAAATTGTTTTTATAGTGCTCATGGGGCTGTTTCCATTACATTTGTTTATATCACTAGCTTACTTGCGTAGGCAAGTAAGCTATTGCTGTCAAAATTAGAAGCCGCTATCACTGAGTGTAGTGCGCGCTGTGATACCAACACGGGGTGATGCAATTGCTTCAAAATAAGATTGATGATCTTGAAAATCGTAGTAGAGAGCATAACTTTGTATTCTACGGCATACCTGATAAAAGTGTCCGCAAATCATGGTCACAACCGGAATTGCTTGTAAAAGAAGTATGCTCGACAAAATTGCAAGTTAACCCCGAAACGATAGAAAAAGCACATCGGCTCGGGAAATTTCGAGAGGTAAAAACGAGGCCTGTGATCGCAAGGTTTGGGTCACTGAAAGAAAAACACCTGAATTTAGGAAAGGTCAAGACTTTGAAAGATACAGGTATCGCTATGTCGGAAGATTTTTCTGAGCCAGTGCGAAAGAAAAGGCAAATTTTGTGGCAGTTCTCTAATAAAAATGGAAGCAGGGACGCAAGAGTACAACTGAAACACGACACCTTTCACATCATCAGATACATCACGGCATCAGATACATCAGACGGCATCAGATGCACTTATGATGATACCTCAGGCAAGGTTGTGCAGTGCAAGTGACCGAGTAAGTTCTTAAGCTCCCCACTTTCTTTTTTGTTGGTAAACTGTAGGATCATTACAAAGTGACATATCTGATGACTTAGTGCGGTTGATCAAACCAAGTGTAGTTATCGGTACTGAATCATGGCTGAATGAAGACGTGGCAAACATCGAGGTATTACCAGATAACTTTACTTGTTACAGGAAAGACAGGAACTATCACGGAGGTGGTGTATTCAGCGCATTCCGTCTGTAGGCATAAGCACTACAGACGATATGAGTGAAGCTGTTTGGTGTCAGATTAAGCTCTCGAATGACAAATGACTATCAGTCTGCTCTTATTATCGACCGCCAACTGGTTAAACTAAGAAATCTAGGGAATTCACTGCTACATCTACAAAAATTGCCTCTGATTACCGCGTTATAGGTGGGGATTTTCACTTGCCTGATATCGACTGGTATGAGCAACCAATAGCTTCAGGAAGTTCTTAGTTTTAAATCTGAAATGACTGATTTCATGAATCTCTTGTCTTTAAAACAGACAGTGTTGAAACCAACTCAAAGAGGTCATATCGTTGATCTGTTTTTCACGAATATGCCAGATATAGTAGAAAACACGGAAGTATATATTACCAGGGATAAGTGACCACGAGGTTGTGCTAAGTGAGATAAATATGATACATACGAGTGCTTACAGTGAAGAGGTCAGTGAAAGGACAATTACGCGAAGGCTAATGTCCAAGGAATCAACACTGCATTGAAAGCATAATTCATTGTTTTCGAAACACTCGCCTATGAGTATTCTGTGGAAGAGCTGCGGAATTCGTTTGTAGACAACATTCTATAGCTGAGAAACTGATTTGTTCCATCATGGGTGCTGACCAAGAAGTGCATTAAAGGTAAACCATGGTTTTGTAGAGAACTCGACGTTTTGGTCATGTGTAGGCAGGTAATTTACCGTTCACTTAAAAGAAATCCCTTGGAAAATAACTCTTCCAAACTGAAGCTAACAATGCGTGAAGTAAATAATGCTACAGTCGAAGTGACAGCAGCCTACTTTAAAACATTTGAATGTAAAATGACGTGCACTCCGCAAGAACTTTGGAAGTATATCAAAAGAAACAAGAAAGACAACATTTCAATTCCCGCTTTGACCGGCGGGGATATTACCTTGAGCGATACGACAGAAAAGGCCGAGTTGTTCAATTATTATTTCACGTCAGTTTTCTCAGCCGCTAATGATCTCCAGAAAGACTTGAAAGTGTTGACACATGACTCCACATCTATTCCTGATGTAGTACTTGAAGCTCGTCATTGAATTACTCCTTAGAGATTTAGATTGTGCAAAAGCAGTGGGTCCTGATGGCTTGCCTAATTTTTATGTTGAAGTCTTCTTCCCATGCGGTGTCTATGTACTTGAAAGTTATTTTTGAAAAAAAAACGTTAAAACAGAGCTCTCTTTCAACTAATTAGAAAATGGCGTCTGTTGTTCCTATACATAAATCTGGCCCGCACAATGCTGTGAATAAATACCGCCCTATCTCACTCACTTCAGTGTGCAGTAAAATTCTTGAACATATTTTATATACTGCGATAGTAAAGCACATAGATAGTAATTCTTTAATCGACTCTAACCAGCATGAATTTAGGAAGGGGCTACCATGCGTCACACAACTGGTAAAGTTCACCCATGATTTAGCAGCAGCACTGGACGAAATATTGTTACGGGAAAGATTTATTCACCGAAAGCTGTCCTGCTAACGGCTTAGAGAGCGCACAGTCAAGCAGGCCAACGGGAGAAGCTCGAGAGTCCAACCCACTACAACCACGTTGTCGTCTTCTTGATTTGGGTGCCAATTCAGCTGTGTCGGGGCGACAGTTCCATACACGTATCATCACCCCGACCCGTAAGGCTTCGTCTCGGTGCCTGTTAAATGAGCGATTCGGGGCTGTAGGGCTTGAGACGAAAAACGTGGACTACTTCCGTTCTGGGTGTAGCAGCTGATGAGTTTCTGGTAGCGGCAATCTCGTAGGTCACAGGTGTGACCTGACGAATGACTCGGTAGGGCCCAGCGTATCGCGATAGTAGTTTCTCGCAGAGGCCAACACGTCGAGATGGGAGCCACAGGAGAACAAAAGATCCCGCAGAAAAAACGGCATCTCTATGTCGACGGTCATAAAGAGACTTCTGTGCTGTCTGCGACGACGATAACCGAGCACGCGCTACCGCACGTGCGGTGAGGGCACGGGTGATTGCATCCTGAGCGTACGAGGTGGAGGATGGGTGGTCTGATGAAAGCAGTGTGTCGAAGGGCAGTAAGGGATGACGTTCGAAGAGTACATAAAAAGGGGAGTAGCCCGCTGTTTCATGACGCGACGAGTTATAGGCGAAGGTTACGAACGGAAGAGCTATGTCCCAATCAGTGTGGTCGGTCGATACGTACATGGAAAGCATGTCCGTCAATGTGTGGTTTAGTCGCTCCGTAAGGCTGTTAGTCTGAGGGTGGTAAGATGTAGTGAAGTTATGACGGGTAGCACAAAATCGGAGTAGATCATAAACCACACGAGATAGAAAGTAGCGACCACGGTCTGTGAGCAGGCGAGTCGGAGCGCCATGCTGAAAAATAATGTCGTACAGCAGGAAGTCGGCAACGTCGGTTGCGCAGCTGGTTGGTAGGGCTTGAGTGATTGCATACCGATTGGCATAGTCTGTGGCCACTGCAATCCATTTATTTCCAAATGAAAAAGTAGGAAAGGGGCCTAGCAAGTCCCACCCCACTCGATAAATTGGCTCGGCTGGAACTTCAATAGGTTGAAGTAGACCGGCAGGGGGAGTCGTAGGCTTCTTTCGGCGCTGGCAGAGGTCACAAGATGTGACGTAACGGCGAACAGAGCGGTACAGACCCTTCCAGAATACTCGTCATCGAATACGGTCGTAAGTTCTGGAGACTCCAAGATGTGCAGAAGTTGGAGCGTCGTGGAATTTTCGCAGAACATCCTTTCGCAGGTGATGCGGTACGACGAGTAAAAGTTCCGCGCCATGGGGGTGTAAGTTGCGGCGGTACAAAACGTTGTCTTGAAGCAGGTATCTGCTAAGAGAAGGGTCAGGTTAACGCGATTGAAGGTGGTCAATGATGGTGAGCAGCGATGGATCTCGGCGCTGTTCGTCAGCCACGTTCAGAAAGTCAGTAATGGCTAAAACGCAGGCATCGGATTCCAAATCAGTGGAGCTAGGTAAATCAACAGGGTGTCGGGATAAACAGTCAGCATCGCTGTGCAGCTTTCCAGATTTGTAAACAACCGAGAACGTGTACTCCTGTAATTGAAGTGCCCATCGGCCGAGTCTTCCTGTAGGGTCCTTAATCGTCGACAGCCAGCAAAGCACATGATGGTCCGTGATGACTGCGAACGGACGTCCCTCTAGGTACGGACGGAATTTCGCAATAGCCCAAACGAGGGATAAACATTCCCGTTCAGTTGTTTAGACGATGGCGTTCCAGACACTGCGATCAGACTCAACTCCGTCTTTTAGGTATAAGGTAAAAATACTTGTTTATTTAACTGCGTTCGGAAGCGCTCTGCTGTCACTTGAGCGTCCCCGCGTCCCTCGCTCGCGCTCTTCTTCTTCTTCGTTTCCTTGTCCCAGCCCAGAACGTGAAAAATAATCAACATTCCCGGCCGCGCAAAGTTAAACACATAGTTCAAGTGGCTACAGTCTTTGTATCGGCCTGATCGCAAGGTGACCACCTTGCAACTTGATCTTGCAAGAACGAATGACACCGTCTGCACTGCGGTACACTTCCGTGACCCTTGCAAGCTTCCATAGCTGGCGTGGAGTGTTGTCCGCATGCACGAGAACGATGTCCCCTTGCTTCAATGCTGTATTTGATTTCGTGTCGGCAAAGTGTGCAGATCGTAATTGCAACAAGTATTCTTTTGCCAACGCTTCCAAAAACTTTCAACCAGCAGCTTCCTGTAGTTGTGTCTGCGTATGGCGTCTGATCGTTTGGAATTACTGTTGACTTCGTCAGCGGTCGCATACGGTATGGAAGTCAATCTTCGTCCAAGGAGAAGTTCGGCTGGCGTCAAAGTGCAAGGTTCTCCTGCATCTGTCTCGATGAAAGTCAGAGGCCTAGAGTTTACGACTGCTTCTACCTCCGCCAGCACTGTCGATATTTCTTCGAAGTTCAGACGAGCTTTGCCGATAATTTTTCGCAGCGGAAGCTTCACTGATCGTACAAGGCGCTCCCACCATCCACCCCACCAAGGAGCATTTGGTGCTATAAACTTCCACGAAATGCCGTTGGTGCTGAGGTGACTAGCGACGTCCTCTTCAGAGAACATTCGCTTTAGCTGCTTTATGTCTGCCGATGTCTTGTGAAAGCTTCGTGCGTTGTCAGAATAGATCACCCTAGGTAATCCTCTCCAAGCTGCAAATCGTCGTAGGCACTGCAGGAAAGCCTCGGATGTCATTTCCGAGACAAGCTCGAGATGCACGGCTCTAGATACGGCGCACGTAAAAAGTGCAACGTAGCACTTCGTGTCCCCTTTCTCCGTGCGTGCATACAGAGGGCCCGCGAAGTCGACTCCTACAACTTCGAACGGGTTCGTTGGTGTCACTCGATGACTTGTTAACGGAGCAGTCTCAGCAGTTCCTGGGCCCGCACTGAAACGCTTGCATATATTGCAGCCATGCAGCACTCTTTTTACCAAAGAGCGAGCTCGACAAATCCAGTAGCGTTCCCGAAGCTGCGTAAGTGTATCTCTAATTCCTCCATGTAAGACTTGAAGATGGGCTCTGTTTGCCAAAGTGTCGAAAAGTGGTGACTTGACGGCATTATGATTGGGTGCTTGACATCTTGTGTGGAATGCATGAGGGATAAACGGCCTCCAACCGGAAGAATTCCGTCTTTGTCTATGTAAGGGGCGTAGTTCAGCGATTCGAGATGTAGACTCGACTGGTTGGCCGTTGGTCAAAGTGGTGAGTTCTTCAAGAAAGCCTTGCTCTTGTGTACATTTATCCAATACTGTTCAGCGTTCAGGATTTCTGTTGCTACGAGATGTCTTGTATGATTACTTCTTTTTCTGCATCGGTCAGTAAATCTGGAAAATCCACGCAGTGACTCTGAGTAGCTGTTGAAGCCTGCTGTACCGTTGAATATCAATTATCGGAACTGAGAAGCGTGTCATTAGTGCGATGTGGACTGTTGTAACTTCACCTTGGGTGGCTTCCGCTATGTCTAGTTCACAGAACTGTAGGGGCCATTCAGACATCGGTTTAGTTAGCCACTCGGGACCATGCCACCATTTCGAGCTGCACATCAGTCTTTCAAGCGTCGTGAATAGGTCAGCCGGGTTGTTCGTTCCAGGACAGTATTTCCACTTTGATGGATCTGTAGTGCACCTAATTTCATTGACTCTGTTGGCTATGAACTGTTTCCACTTTTTGACGTCACCTTTTATCCATGACAACACAATGGCGGAATCTGTCCACATCGTGTAGTCAACTTGAACATTCCTCAAAGCCCTTTTCACGTATGCCAACATTCTTGAGCCGATTAAGGCAGCCAGCAGCTCCAATCGCGGCAGCGTTGTCTCCTTAATGGGTGCTACACGGGACTTCGCAATCAACAGTATCGGCTTCTCAGGACTTGATACGACGTATATCGCT
>WOVY01001120.1:0-271107 GCA_013436015.1 Rhipicephalus annulatus | reverse complement strand
GGTATGACGTTGTGAGAGGAATTTGGAAATGCGTAATGTCCCCGGTTTAACGTTCGGTAATGCGGTCTTCTGCATAAAATCAAGGTTCAAGCAAGATTGGAAATCAAACAACGTGGCACATAGTAGAGTTGTTTTGGGAGCACTCGGGAACACCCAAAATCAGGGGGTACAGGTGGCAGAGCGGGTTAATGTGAATGTGGTCTTACGGCCCCTCAAAAGTCGCCTGTGCAAGCTTTTCGTTCCCTCCGTCCAGACCCACCCTCGGTTGCACTACAAAACATGCAAATAAATTCAGAGATTGCATCTGTAATGGTGTACCAGCTGTTGTTATCGTGTGGAAGGTATCACGTCGGTCGAACAGGTCTTTGTATAAATGAGAGGCTGAGGGAACATATGTACAATGTGATCACTATAAACAAGGATGGCTGTCTGTTCACTGCAGCACGTGTGGCTCGCCGGCCAATATTTTCAGAGTGTTCTATTGTTGCCTAGATGCAGGGGATCGCACCACACGCGAGATCATAGAGGCTGAAAAGATTTGCTCATTGAAAGAGCTTGTCTTAGCACCCCTTCTGCACCGATAAGGAAAAGTTGGTTCTTTTGCTTGTCGGTGTGTGATGTACTTATGCATTGTCATTGTGTTCGGCGCATGGACGTATGCGACTGGTAACTGTAAAAAAGCGAAGACCTTCGCAAGAAGAATAAATTGTTGGCAGTTCAGCGCGCTCTTCTCGTTTCTTCTCCTGTCCCCTCCTGCGCTGTCGTTTGCGGCTGGTAAGCACTTTTTATCATGTTATACCAACACGCCCGATCCTATACTCTCTCCTGGGTACAGGTTGGCATGGCATGGACGTCGTTCGAGTGCAGGAAGCAAGCAGCAAGATAAAATTCGAGCGATTGAGAAAAATAGAAGAGAAGCGTTGGGTTAGGAAAGTTTTCAGCTACTTGTACATGAAGAATGCTGACACTAAATAAAAAAGCGAACTGGAAAATTGTCAAGCAGGATTTAGACAACAGGCTAAATACCAAGCTTAAAGAAAACATCGGTTAAGAAGAATATGAAGGAAACAGAGTGGGACATTTAGAATATTTAGAATATTGGAATGATTATGAAATAATCACGGGAGACCTACCGAACTTTCAGCAGGAAATTGCAAAAGCTATACGATAATTTTCGGGTTAGTTCTCTGCTGTTCGAGACCAGAACGAGAGTATCGTGGACCAATACGTACTGAGCCAAATACGAAGGCTCAGACACGTTATGTAGTGCGTGGGAGTGGAGGAGGAAACGGCTGAACATTTTATAATGTTCTGTAAAAGGCTCCAACCTACAGTCCAGGATAATGGCGCGGAATCTTTCAGAGCATTGGAGTTTAGGGACAGTGGAGGCAAAATAGACTTTAAACGGGTAGAAATAACCAGGAGGAGGCTGAGTGGTGGCTACACTCAAGGTGTGAGTGAAGTTCATTCATTCAACACATAGTGGTAGTACTTAACTTTATGGCTTGGTGGCGTGAGCGACGGCCAGATCTGAAGGGCACAGCCGTATACATCCATCCATCTAACTATCCATCCACCCGGAGCGCGTGAGCCACGCGTTCGCGTGTTCCCTTTCGTAATAACTGACCGTACACGCGGCATGCAAAGATTGCGTTTGCTGCCTTGGCGTGTAATCGATTACGCGGGTGCATTTCGGTGTAGCCGGTGTGTGAAATTTCTCGTGCACGGTTCCCCTCGGTGGTAGGAGTGAATCGACCGTGCTCGTGAGTTCTCCCGAGACTTTCTAGCTTATATAGTCGTTGGAATTCAGATATTACGGGGGTACGTGTTCTTTTTTTTTTCCAAGAACGAGGCCGCTTCTGCCGTGGGTCGTATGTACCGTGTCGTCATAGTTGTCTTAGTAGCCAGTTGCATTGCATGTCAATAAAAGCGGTGTCACAGCATATGATGCATGACACAGAATGAACGATGATGTGTGGGGCGAAGCGTCCGTCAGCCCTTCCGTGCTTCCATGCATACGTCCGTGCGTCCGTCCGTCCGTCTGTTCGTCCGTCCGTTCGCTCGTCCGTCCGCTTCGTCCCACTCGTCATCATCCGCCTCGTGGCTATGCTGTGATTTTTTTTAATGCAGGCGAGCTGACATGTCAAGGCAAACACACAATCGAGTGCGAAGAGTGGTGAGGTTATTGAGAAGTGTAATAAGTAATTAGTTTGCAGGATATATACGTATAGCAGTCAGACATCGGGTAATTCCCCGTCGCGACGTACTGTGTACAAGTGTCGGTGTAGGGCCAAACATGCCCGGCGAGCGTCGTCCACATCGCGAAGGCGAGGTGCGGCTGACGTCAGTTTGCGTGGCTCCTCGTTTCGCACCGATTGATATTCAGAAAAGGCTCTCTCCAAGGTCTCGCTTATGTATCGCTTTGTTTTTCTCGCGCTGTGAAGCCCACTGCGAGAGCACCCATGAATCCTGAGAAGAAGGAATGTGCTCGACTTGCAGAACCACTGACGCAATGAAGGTTTTTTGTTCTTTCTTGCTGTCTCGGCTTTCTGGGAGTTGTACGTGCCCACCGAAGAGCGACTGATAGATTGAACGCTGTTGCAAGTCACCTTTTTAACAGTTGCTGAAGTCGCAACCATCCTGGCTCGCTTCGCCGCAGCCATGCGTTTGGGCCGTCGATCCGACGTTAAGCCCAGCGCGTGATCGTTTATTTAATTTTTTTTTGCATGAGACCTTTCTTTAGCTGAAGTTAGAGCATATCAGCGTACCAGTAAAAAAAAAAAAACATATTATTTGAGGCTGAAATTGGTTGGAAACTTTGAAGAAAAATAGCAAACCATTTTTCGTATATGGTGCCCTATCGACTTGGCTGATGGTATGACTGCGGCAACTCGAAATTTAACCAAATTTTCGCCTATTGAACAAATTCTTGTTTCACTCAAGTTTTCCGTAATTACGCATTCCACTTCTTCTCAACAACCTGACGACTTCTTCCCAGCTGATGCTTTTCGAGGTCTATGCGTATGAATATATATATATAATTAAGAATAAAGGAGCACACTTACGAAAATTTGATAATTGTTTACTCTACGTTTCGGCCGTGGCACGGCCTTCGTCAGGATGGCGACCCTGACGAAGGCCGTGCATCGGCCGAAACGTAGAGTAAACAATTATCAAATTTTCGTAAGTGTGCTCCTTTATTCTTAATTATATATATATATATATATATATATGTGTGGGTGTGTGTGTGTGTGTGTGTGTTTGTGCGTGCGTGTAAAACTATGTTCACAAAACGTTACATGTGTACATGACAGACTCAGTGCGCGAGTACCGTATACGTATTGAACATGAATACACCTTGGCGTTCATGGCACCATCACTCCGGCCGCTGCATCACACGCTAAGTGTTGATTGATTATGTAAAAATCAAGAGCGTCCTGCGCAGCCTCAGACGAAGACTCAGGCGGCGCTCACTTTGCTGTTGCGTTTACACATGAGGGCCACGGTAGTCGCTCGCGACCCTTTCGCCTCCTAGCCTCCTAGCCGTCGCGAGTGTGGGTGTATCCGTGGCGTTTGCGACGTTAACACTTATCGCGAACTTCTCAAGTGTTTTGACACTACAGTTGTCTTGTCCTCCGCGTTGCCCGAGCCAATCTCGGAGGCACCTGAGGCTATATGCGGTGCCAACCGCAAGATGTTGCTAATGAACAGCAAACATTACATAATTCTGAGAAGTCACTTTCATTGAAAACTACTATCATTAGACAGCCAGGTCATCTCCCAGGAGTGGGATGTAAAAGCATACGTGTTACGTGAAGCGCCGCGACGCCTTCGAGTGGGCAAGCGGCCGCTTTCTTTAAAGTCCGTAAGCAGGAACACGTGTTACACAAATCAGGTATGCACCGCTTAATTATCGAGAGAGACGGCGCACTTTGAAACGTCGAGCGCATCGGCAAGTGAGAAAAAGGGACGTCTCGGAAACGGAGAACGGGGCAAAAGTTACGCGTGAGAAATTCGAAGCAATCTTCTGGGCGCCTGCCGATTTGATTGCCGGCTGGTTCCAATGTTGCGCATCTCGCACGCGTTTCGCTGGCGGGATCACTCGACGCGGCCAGAAGTGTGGCGGGCGAGAGAGAAACGGAGGACGGCCTCACTGAGGCGCGAGATCTCGACTCGCGCCGGCTGCCTTTTTTCTTCGCCGCAGCCTGCGCTGACGTCGGAGATTCGCGTGATCTCGTCGCGCGAGCTTTCGCGGTCGCTCCCTCGGGCGCGCCTTGAACTGTCAAGGCTACGGCGATGCCTCGCAATGGAGAGGGAGCCGCAAGGTCGGCGCGGGGGGAGACTGTTTACTGCGCGGGATGGCGCCTGCTGGCCGCCGCGTGGTCGCTAATTGGCGACCAGCATAAGGCGCGCACTCCATTATCAGGGATGCATATTGCATAGTACTGTCTCTCTGTGAAACTACCGAACAGGACACTTGCTAAGTTGTTTGTCAGTTTTTGTGTGTCCCGTCGAACAGCTGAGATAGTGCGGCCAGTTGTGGGCAGTATCGCATACTCGTGTTGGCAGCCTGCTGCACGTTCTACAGTGTGCGCTGCTTACCCTCGTCTTGTCTTTATAACGATGGTTGCACCAAAAGTAAGGTTTCCGTATTTCTTACAAATATAGAATATCGTTTGTTTCTACTAATTGATACATCGTTGAAAAGCTTACATCTTCTTCTATTTATTGACGTTTCTTTTTCGACACACTTTTGAAAACGCTGTTCCAGCGTTTGCATTCCTAATTTGGAGAAATCTCCCGCCAACCAGTTGAGGAAGGGTGTGAGCTCTGCTCGGACTTGATCGACGCTCTTCAAGTCGGTGAACCAGACTGACGCCACTGACGAGGTCGTTGTTTATGCCCCCTTCCCATTCCCCCAGCGTAGGGTAGCAAACCGATCATGTGCCTGGTTAACCTCCCTGCCTTCTTTTTTGTTGTTCATCTCTGTAATGAAGTTTATTCTCCCGTGAAGCCCAACAGCTCCTGTTCGTTGTTTTGCTGCAACAAGTTGTTGCCTCCCATGGACCCATTTAGCGGACGTGCTGAACGGACATGCACTCTTCATCATGAACCTCAGCCTGTGGGTGTGTGGTTCTTGAGGAAGGAACCCTGCCTAATCAGCGAAACGGCGCACTGCCTTTTAGGATGACAAGAACAGGGAGAAGAAGAGGGAGCACTCGCCGCACGGGACACGGTCCGAGGACGGGGCGAGAGGGCGTTGAAGATCGCGGGCGACACAGCCACGCGGCACGGACTCCAGCTAGCGAGTCCCCATTTGCCTATGAATCTCCACGGGTGGTAACATCCTTGCGCGGAGAAAACGGATTACGCTCGAACCTCGCACTTGGCGGGAGTGGCGATAACGACCTCTGACGGCCGCCGGGCGAACAACGTAGCGAATCGCCAACGAGTATAGGCGCCACTGCTCGCGGCACTGTTTTCGGATTTAGCCTCCTCTCGAGGCTAATTGGTGGGGACCTTACTCTCGGTCCTTTTGCGTTCGTGGTTGGCTCATGCAATCCCGCCTTCCGCTACCTGTTCGGTGGAGAAGAATCTTCGTGCGCTGTTCACTTATTGATCGTCAATGGGAATTACTCCAAACTCTCGGCTCCGTGCAAACTTGGCGCGCGCCTAATCAATTACGGTGCTATTGTAGACGCAGCTGTGTGTGGACCGCTTTCCATTAACGTTGACTCAACGCGGGCCTCAAGTTTGATCGCGCGAGTGTTCCAACGATAACTTTTCTAGGATTTTACTAGGTGAGATATGATTATGAGGCTTGCCGTATTAATTTTATATCATCTGCGGTTTTCTAACGTGCCTGTAAGGCGAGAAGGCTTTGTAACGTTTAGTTTTTCTTTTTAGATGACACTGACGCCTGTATCCGGTTATTGTCGACTATGTTCCCGCTGCGATGCTTTGCTCGAAGTCGCACATCCGCGTGCAGGTAACACCAATTGTTTCATGAGCGAGGCTGCATGCGACGGATTGCGCAATTCAGCGATCGCTTATCGCGACTGCATGCGAAACACCTTCACTCTCTGCCAACGTCAAACGCCTATGAACGCTTTCTAGAACGCTTTATCTTCACAAAACGATGTCATTTGTGTGCGACAAGGAATGGTGTGGTGCGCCCAGAGAAGAGTTTTCTCGGATGTCTGACTTTCCTAAAGCCCCTTTAAGACTTTCCAAAGCAGCACGTGCGCCTGCTGGGGAGTTGGTGCATGTAGCTAAGACGTACGTGAAGGCGCTTTCGCGTGTCGCCTACCACGCCTCGGGACAGCATTACAGTTGGCAGTCGATCGACGCTAGCCGCGCATAGCAAACTTTTGGAGCGCCGCGTATACCGGCCTCGCAAACCGGTCGTCTCGGTTCTGAATGGCTGTAATGACACGCGCAAGCCATGGCCGCCCTGTGCAGCCGCAGCCTTTATTCCGTCTCCCTCCTCCTGACGGCCTGTTTTTATGTCGAGAGAATTGGAGCGCCAGTTCTGCTCGAACGGCGCCGACGACGCTCTGCCGATCACCAACAAAAAGATTCGCTGGCATCTCTGTTCGGGGACAAAAAGTTCTACGAGGGAAACAGTGCGTCGTGTGTAATTTCGCCATACTGGGACAATTATCAGTACAACCTATGGGGAGACTTGAATATTGAATTTCGCGCCCAAACCTCGCCACGGTAGCGTCACACATATCATGAATTTCTATATGTGCTTTTGAGCTTATTGTCCGCATCACTCGACGTCTTACGTTAAGACTTCGCGTTCATCAGAACACATTGTGAACCATTTTCAGCGTGACAAAAGATTACGTACGACCTTCGAGGCGCCGTCTACGGCACTACGGGTGCGAGAATTAACTTCAGCGTGGCGTGGCATTTTAATTTCGTGTATTTTGCCTCGCTTACGAGCAGGTCGTGGAATTGCAACCCGACCCCGATGGAGGTGAAAGTGTTGAAGCCCGTGCACTCTGATTTAGGAGCACGTTAAAACCCGGCGCCCGCGGCTCTTAAAGGTGCGGACGTCAAGCGCGTGCCGATCATCGGCGGACAGGTATGCCAATCCGATCCTCATTTCACGTTGCACACATGTCGTTCTCGCCTGCATGATAGGCCGTCGTTGATGCGCACGCACTGCAACTGAAGTGTGTACCTACACACACACACTATACAAGTATGTGCACGTGGTACCGGCACGGAGGAGGGCGTTGCTAGATGCAATTGATTGATATGTGGGGTTTAACGTTCCAAAACCACTATATTATTATGAGAGACGCCGTAGTGGAGGGCTCCGGAAATTTAGACCACCTGGCGTTCTTTAACGTGCACCCAAATCTGAGCACACGGGCCTACAACATTTCCGCCTCCATCGGAAATGCAGCCGTCGCAGCCGAGATTCGAACGCGCCCTGCGGGTCAGCAGCCGAGAACCTTAGCCACTAGACCACCGCGGCGGGACTTGCTCGATGCAAGAAACAAAGATAGTTCTCCAGCCTTCATTTGAACACATTTCGCGATTTTCTTTTGATCACAATCAAGGTTAGCTGTGGCACTACGCGTTTCGTAGTGTGCATGCTATGCTTGATGGTTCCTAAATTGTGCTCGAGTCATATGTCTTTAGGTTTTGTTAATATTTCTTTTTTCGAGATGGCTCAAGTCGCGAACAAGTATATGCGTATATGATCCGTTCCACAAGCTCCTTGTTGGCAGCGTTGTGGAAGGCCAATCATGACATGGTGCACTTCACATTTGTGTTCCTAGGCCATCTGACACGTCGGCGTGGAAACGTGTGTACTATACTAATTATATTTTGTATCAAGTGGCGCTTGGCAGCATCTTGATCTTTTTTTTAGGGGCAAAGCTCCTTATAGCGGCAACCGTTCGTCCCGCGTAGTATGTAACCAGTCTTACGCTTTGACCTGCAAACATTTTGACCTCCAAGGTGGTGCCGGTGAGAGATTCCTTCTGTGCGCTGTTGAACAACAAAAAATAGTGCTCAATGTACATGCCAATAGCTGATAATGGGGTATGAGAGACAGGAGCATTCGGCTTTTAGTTAACGCGCACACTGCGATCCCCATTAGCAGCCATTGCAATGCATGTACATTGAGCACTATCTGAGGGAAAAGGGTTGCTACGTTATACCCGCTGGGTGTAACCACCTTAGTTTTAGAAAGGTTTAGCGAGCGTTGAGCCGCAGTGCCATGAATACAATGAACTAGTATATACCATGAACTCGAAGTGGTTAAAGGTGGGAAGCTGACCCGAAGCGCAAGCCGTAAGAAAGTGTGCGTGTGCCACCTCTCGTTTAGTCCTTGGAATGTCCGCTGGATGGCGGTGCTTCTATGTGGGGAATATATGATGAAAAGATGCGAGATGGTGGTACTTGGAGTGTTGAATAGATGGACGAACGGACACACAGACAGATGCATGAATGGACGCATGAACGGACGCAGGGGCGGATGCATGGACGAACGCAGGAACAGACGCACTCACGGACGGGCGGATGGACGCATGGACGGTCGCACAGACAAAAGGAAGCAAGAACGAATGGACGGACGAATGCTTCGCCCCACTCTCCATCATTAACTCCGTGGATATGCTGCCAATTTTTTTTAAACGGGACGAGATCTGTTGCAAAGGAAGTTACCTGGCTTGTCTATGTGTATTTAATATTAACTGTTCCTCTGAGTTCTTGTCACATCACAGCATTCTCAAGTGTTTATTTCATGGGTATAAGTAAAATATTTGCACCAATCATTGAATAACTAATTTAAATAAATCATAGAGCCAATTGATGAATCGATAGAGCCAATTGATGAATCGTTGAATCAGCCAATTCGAAGCATTATTTCCTGGCATCATAGAACATGACTTTTTATTATTTTTCTGAGTGGTCCTGTCTTGCACGCACCGCAAAACGATTGCCGTGATCCCGTTAGAATGATTCATCATTTCATAGTACTCATCACAGATTGAATATGGCGTCGCAGCTCCGTTGAAACCGGCGGTGACATTGCACATTGTGCGAGGCGTCTGCGAGAATTCATCAACGACCTCTTCATCGCCGTTGTGGAGAGAAGTGAACGCAGCTTCTCGTCCGCTTCGAAACGCTGCACCATTAGAACTTCGACTCTCTCTCTCAAAAAAAAAAGTGCACCACCCATCAAAAGACGCGCAGGTCGAAATCGTCCAGTTTCTTTTTTTCTTTTTTTCGCCCAATCATGGCCTTTCGCACGAAAACGCTTGTTGAGTGGTAGGACTCTGCCCGCGTTCTCCGCCAGCGCTTTCCGGTACAGCACGCGCGACCGGGCCCTTAAAAAAAGAAAAAAAAAATGGCAGCATATCCACGGAGTGAATCATGGAGAGTGGGGTGAAGCATTCGTCCGTCCATTCGTTCCTGCTTTCGTCCGTCCATGCGTCCGTCTGTGTGACCGTCCATGCGTCCATCCGCCCGCCCGTGCGTGCGTCTATTCGTGCGTCCGTCCCTGCGTTCGTCCATGCATCCGCCCCTGCGTCCGTTCGTGCGTCCATCCATGCATCTGTCTGTGTGTCCGTTCGTCCACCCATTCAACACTCCAAGTACCACCATCTCGCATCTTTTCATCATATATTGGAAGAATGGATGGATATGGCTGTACACTTTAGACCGGGCGGTGGCTAGCGCCACCAAGCCGTAATACTTAGTGAACGAAAAACTAGATTTATTTTTATTCCTTTAAATAGTGAGGTTGAGGATTCGTACTTTGCAGTGAAGGGTTTAATTTTCACTCTTGCCTTGACTTTAGCCACCAATCAGATAACCTCCTCCTAGTTAACTCTACCCGCTTAAAGCCTATTTTGCCCTCCCTGTCCCTAAACACCAGTGGTTTGAAAAACTCTGCGCCATCATCCTGAACTATAGGATGAATCCCTTTACAGAACATTATCAAGTGTTCGGCAGTTTCTTCTTTCTCTCCATAAGCACTGCATACCGTGTCTACCCCTTCGTATTTGGCCCGATATGCTCTATATTCCCCACATAGAAGCACCGCCATCCCGCGGACATTCCCAGGACTAAACTAGAGGTGGCACTTTCTTACGGCTTGCGCTTCGTGTCTACTTCCCACCTTTGACCAGCTCGAGTTCATGGTATATACTATAGTTCACACTGCGGCCCAACGCTCACTAAACCTTTCTAAAACTAAGGACGTTACACCCAGCGAGTATAACGTAGTGTCACACCTGTCCCGTTTATTAGGGAGGCGATCGCCGGGCTAATTCCAAGAGCCGAAGTATCGGCCCCCCGAACCGCACCACGAAAGCGTGGACAATTTTGAAGTGGTCCTTTTTGGTGCGCCAGCGGACGCCGGTCGTGGCCCAAAGAACAAGTCAGAGCCGAGAGTTGATAAACAAACAAATTATATTCTCAATAATGGCAGATCGAAAACAATACATAGGAATGCACACTCCACAATAGTTGCATACAATATGACACCAATCAAACCAATCAATCAACGTACTACACAACACCATCAGCCACACTTAATACAACGGACACGGACAACAATACGCACTACAATGCAGTCGCATGCATTGAACAACCAAGACACTTAAAGACTAAAGAGATAGAAAACCTATTCAGTCCAAAGTCCTTGGAACAAAAGTCTGAATGATACTCTTCCGAGAATCACTCACTCAAAGTCCAGCGTTGTTGTCGTTCCGTAGCTCTCTGAAGTTTCTCTTCCAGGAAACCTCGCCGGAGTTTCTCTTCCAGGAAAACTCCCGTCTTCAATAGGCCACTCTCCAAGCTTCAAACTTCTTCGCCGGAAATCCGTCGGCTTCACACACGCAGCTGTTGCCCGCGTCTTCGCTCGATAGCGGTAAACCCACGCTCTTGTCTGTAGCTCGAGCCGTCCCTACGGACCAAAACTTCGCCGACTACACGGCGGAATCTCTACGCGCTCCGGCGCTAACTTTCCGTCTTCTCCTGTTCTGTCACTACGGGCAGAACCTTCGCCGACTCCACGGCGGAATTCCTACGCGCTCTGGCGTTAACTTCCGTCACCTCCTGCTTTCTCGTCTCGGCTGCCCGATTAAATACCTTCCGCGCCACCTTCCAGAAATTTCTCGTCCTTTCGTCGGCGCGATACGCAGCGAAGGCTGGAGAGAGGCGAGACGGTTTGTCAGCCCTCCGCGTCGGGTGACTCAGCTCGGCGTAGCCACGCCTCCTTCGTTCTGGAAATTTCTAGCGCTTGCCCGGCCGCCGCTGTGGGGTGAGGAGGTTCGTCTGCGAAGCCGTGCTTCTGCGGGGAGAGCGCGCGCCCGGGAGCCTTGGATGTTTGCTTTCTTTTTTTTTCTTTTTACCTCGCGGCGTTTCTACCGCCCGTTGTCGCAAGGATTTGGCGGCGCGCTCTTTTTTTTTAGCGCTCGTTCTGTGACACTGCCCCCCACTTTAAGAATATTATCTCATAATATTCAAAACCACACAAACGAGCGCGAAAAGTCACCACACACTCTCACAGACTGTAACACCATCAGTCGCTCATAACACTTCACATTCACAATAGATCACGCAATACAATCTTACATTGTAGTTCAATTCCACAACACATGAAATATAACCACAGGCACATGAGTACAAACACTCCACCACACATTCCCAACAATACAAATGTACAAAGTTCTCTCATTACAACAATGGTACAATACTATACATCACATCACGGCACAACACTTCGACACTTGTGACACAGGATAACACAACATTAACACAACGTATGGCACTCAGCACTGCCCAACACATTCTTATTCGACTTCAGCCCTTATCCTGTGTATTTCGAGCTGCGCTTGCGCCCCCTTTTGCGGTGCTCGCTCGATCTCTTCTTGTGTTTCCACGTTCTTTTTCGGCGAGCCCTTTCCAACGACGATATCTGAGACGTAGTCTCAGCCATCGTTGTCTCTTCCGACACCGTTAACGCGTCATTACATTCGACGGGTCCTGTCTGTTTATTTACCCGCTTGATCATGCCTCTACATTTTGCCCGGCTGGCCAACTCCGTCTCCTTTATACTGTCGGTCGGTTGAGGTCGTGCCGACGTAAGTCCGGTTGCTCGGCTCGTGAACTTATTCGACACTATCGTCTTCTCCTTCGCTGTCTCTTGCGCCGCAGCTTCACCTTGGGCTCTAGTGAGATCCGTCACGGGATGCTCCTCCACTGTATCTCGCGGCCGCTGTGCTGGCGAGGGCTCTATCTTCGGGTCTTCTCCCAAACATTCTGGATCACTTGGCCCTCGCGCCCCGTCGATGTTTCCGATGACAAGGTCATACAGGGGGGTCGTCATGCATAAAGCAGTAACCTTCCCGCTGAAGTACGGGGTTTCAACCTCAATTTCTGCTTCGGGAAGCATCCGAACCGTACGGTCAATTAGGCAAACCGGTTTCGTTCTGCCTGTCAACTCACTTTCCCGTACCAAATTTCTCCGAACGATAACAGTGGAGCTGCTGGTATCTCTTAACACCGTAACTTTTTTGCCCGCAACTTTTCCAGGCCGCGCTGGCATTCCTTTCGTAACACCGGTTGGCTGTTTTGACATTACAGCACCGACAATAGAAATTTTCTCCCCATTCTTCAATTCTACGAATCCGTCGGTGACGGCATTATTATCGGATTTCGGTGCCACTTGCACACAGGATACCTGGTGAGTTTGACTCACTCCGTTTCGACATGCCTCTGCTTTGTGCCCAGTCTGACCACACTTAAAACATTTCACTACCCTAGGGCTCGTAAAGATCGTTCGACAGTTTTTCGCGCGATGACCCACTCGGTTACACAGAAAACATCGCTGCATGCTCTCTGGTGCACGCTTCTTTTCTTCAGGAGCCAATTTCTTCGAATCATCGGGACAATCCTTCTTGACCTTGGCCAAATTAGTTCCTCCTTGCGCTTCTAAGAATTCATCAGCCAATTCAAGCATTCCTTCAAATGACTCCGCCTTCCTCTCTTTCAAATACAGCGACAGGCTTGGGTGGCAACTAGTAAGAAATTGTTCTTTAATTAGCAGCTCTCTAAGCTCATCGTACTCCTGTGCTGTCCCTGAAAGTTCAATCCATCTGTCGAAATAGTGGCAAAGTCGGGCAGCATACTGCGTAGCTGTCTCACCATCAGCTGGCCTTCCTGTCCGAAATCTGTCCCGGAATCCTTCCACAGTGAATCTAAAACGCTTCAACAAAGCCGCTTTCACCTTTGCGTAGTTGGCTGCATCGGTCGGCGTCAGCCTACCGTACACACTGAGCGCTTCACCACTCAAGCAAGTACTCAAAGCAGTTGCCCATTGCTGTTCCGGCCAATTCTGGCTCTTCGCAATCGTCTCAAATCTGTGGAGGTACGCGTCTAGGTCGTCCTTCCTTTCATCAAACGCTACGAGCAGCTTGCTTGGGTTCAAGCGGAAGCCGTGATCTTCCCGTTCGCTGCTTTCAACTCTAGCTTGGACGGGAGTTTCACTTCGCTGTTGCAAACGGAGCCGCTCGAGTTCCATCCCGTGCTGCCGCTGCCGCTCCCTTTCCTCTCTTTCTTCTTTCAGCTGGCGCTCCCTCGCTTCTCTTTCTTCTCTCGCCCTTTCGGCTGCCAACTTCTCTCTCTCCACCGCCTCTTTCTCCTTCTGGCTTACCCATTTCCGTAGTTCGGCGCCGGAAAGACCCATCTTCTCACCAAGCGCAACTAACTTTTCGAGATCCATTGTGTCTCGCAACTCGCAAATAAAACCTTGCCGCGTGCAAAAAGTATCTGCCTAAATCGGTCTATCGGAACACTCCCCTGCACTCGTTAACGAGAACACTGAACAACACACAAAATCGTTCCGGTAGCACTATCAACAACTCGAGGCTCTTTCTTACTACTTTGGACACACTGTGCACCAAAAGGTCCTGTCTCGCGGACGCCAGATTAATTGTCACACCTGTCCCGTTTATTAGGGAGGCGATCGCCGGGCTAATTCCAAGAGCCGAAGTATCGGCCCCCCGAACCGCACCACGAAAGCGTGGACAATTTTGAAGTGGTCCTTTTTGGTGCGCCAGCGGACGCCGGTCGTGGCCCAAAGAACAAGTCAGAGCCGAGAGTTGATAAACAAACAAATTATATTCTCAATAATGGCAGATCGAAAACAATACATAGGAATGCACACTCCACAATAGTTGCATACAATATGACACCAATCAAACCAATCAATCAACGTACTACACAACACCATCAGCCACACTTAATACAACGGACACGGACAACAATACGCACTACAATGCAGTCGCATGCATTGAACAACCAAGACACTTAAAGACTAAAGAGATAGAAAACCTATTCAGTCCAAAGTCCTTGGAACAAAAGTCTGAATGATACTCTTCCGAGAATCACTCACTCAAAGTCCAGCGTTGTTGTCGTTCCGTAGCTCTCTGAAGTTTCTCTTCCAGGAAACCTCGCCGGAGTTTCTCTTCCAGGAAAACTCCCGTCTTCAATAGGCCACTCTCCAAGCTTCAAACTTTTTCGCCGGAAATCCGTCGGCTTCACACACGCAGCTGTTGCCCGCGTCTTCGCTCGATAGCGGTAAACCCACGCTCTTGTCTGTAGCTCGAGCCGTCCCTACGGACCAAAACTTCGCCGACTACACGGCGGAATCTCTACGCGCTCCGGCGCTAACTTTCCGTCTTCTCCTGTTCTGTCACTACGGGCAGAACCTTCGCAGACTCCACGGCGGAATTCCTACGCGCTCTGGCGTTAACTTCCGTCACCTCCTGCTTTCTCGTCTCGGCTGCCCGATTAAATACCTTCCGCGCCACCTTCCAGAAATTTCTCGTCCTTTCGTCGGCGCGATACGCAGCGAAGGCTGGAGAGAGGCGAGACGGTTTGTCAGCCCTCCGCGTCGGGTGACTCAGCTCGGCGTAGCCACGCCTCCTTCGTTCTGGAAATTTCTAGCGCTTGCCCGGCCGCCGCTGTGGGGTGAGGAGGTTCGTCTGCGAAGCCGTGCTTCTGCGGGGAGAGCGCGCGCCCGGGAGCTTTGGATGTTTGCTTTCTTTTTTTTTTCTTTTTACCTCGCGGCGTTTCTACCTCCCGTTGTCGCAAGGATTTGGCGGCGCGCTCTTTTTTTTTAGCGCTCGTTCTGTGACACGTAGCAACCCTTTTCCCTCAGATAGTGCTCAATGTACATGTCCATGGCTGCTAATTGGGATCGCAGTGTGCGCGTTAACTAAAAGCCGAATGCTCCTGCCTCTCGTTCCCCATTAGCAGCCATTGGCATGTACATTGAGCACTATTTTTTGTTGTTCAACAACGCACAGAAGAAATCCCTCACCGGCACCACCTTAGAGGTCGAAATGTTATACTTGTTACATACTACAACGGCTACGAGGGACGAACGGGTGCCGCTATAAGGAGCTTCGCCCCTAAAGAAGTGCCTCGTGACAAGAAACAAGAAAATCAGGCCGCCCGCGCACTCTCTTCCCAGGCTATCTCCCTGTCTTAGGATGCCTGCTCCCAATCAGACAATTCGGCCCTTTCATTCAAAGACATTACCTATTACTACAAGGAGGAGCGCCGGCGCTATGCGGACCCTTGTAATGGACTGCACCGCGCTGACGAGCGCTTCCTCTTGAAACTGTTTACCAGTACTGTGATCTGTCCGGCGCTGCTAAAAGATTACAGTTCATCCTTTGATGACACTTGCCAGTTCTGTGGAGAGGTGGCTGGCATCTTCTACATAGTTTGGGCGTGCCAGTGAAATACATCTATCCTTCCCAACACCACGAGAGAAGACTGGGAGGCGACCCTGTTCGGCTGTCAGGGGCTGAAGGCCCAAAAGGCCCTGGTTCAACGGATGCAGGCGGCGTTGCATGCTTGCCTATGGAGCTCCGGAATAGGGGTTCTACCTAGGAGGCTAAAAGAAAAAAATGCTGGAGTGGAAATTTTCGGCCAGGAGTGACGCCGTGGCTATGGCAAGATGGCTGCTGCGGTGGTCATCTTACTTGGGGGCATGATAAACTATACCTCCGCTCAGCTACTGAAAACGGAGCGCTTCCCTCGCACGCCCAACGAGCGTAATGTGAAAATGTTTTTGGGTCACATAGTGCTCCAAGTGCGTCTTAGTGTTATACCGGTGTCACACTGGCACTTTTAATCGCGATCAGGACGATCCGGATCGGTTCTCTTGATCGCGATCAACTTTATGACCGCTGCTACACGGCTCAAGCTAATCTGGTTCGAGCTTGGGTCCAATGAAATGCCCCATGTATCATTTGCGTGCCGCAAAACATGCCACTGACAAAACTCGACGTACGGTATATCTTTGGAGCCCTTTATCAGCAATGCTATTCGTGCAAGAACCGCTGGAACGTCAAAAATTTTGCATGTGACTACGATAGTAGTTTCATAAATCCATCACTCGATAAAATTTTCCTATAGCACATACCTGCATTGCTGTGTGAGAATCCTAACCTTCGCTTTTATTTCTGATGGCCACCGCCCGTAGCCGTCAGGATAGTCGCTGCGAAGTGCCAATCTCGTTGTACGCGCCATAGCGCCTCAAGTCTGTTTCAGTCGCTCCTGCCAGCGGTCAATTACTGTAAAGATCTCTTCATTCGACCACGAAGTGCGCGTAAGTTGCGACGTAGTCAACAGGCTTGCGACACTCATAATCAGTTTGCTTCTACGCGCTCCAACAGCTCCGACGGAGCGAGAGTTGAACTAAGCGCTGAAGGCAACGTTTTTAGATACTGTTTCTAAAAACCATGGCTGAAGGCAACGGTCGACTGCTTGTCGTCTGCTTCTCCCGTAAATGCACGCGGTTGATGCGAATCCTAAAATACGCAATACTAAAGATATTTTACGCTTCATTTTAAATAGTTTAGAATTAGCTTTTTTATAAATATCTAGCTGTTTTAGAGCGTTTTTATCGAACTATCCTCGATTTTCTTTGTAATTGTGTTTTCAACAAGCTCAGCTAGGGGATGCAGATGACAGCAAAATCGCGATCTCTCAGGCAGATCGCGATAGTCTTGATCCCGATCACGCCTGATGGTGATTAAAAGTTACCGTGTAGCAGCACCTAATCCGGATCGTGCGAATCCGGATTGACACTGATCGCGATTAAAAGTGCTCGTTTGACACCGGTATGACTAGTTTTCCTTATTACTAGCGTCTCTTATTGGAGGCAAAGTTCGTTCGAGAGTCAGTCACCCATACTCTCTTCTGTGTGTTATTTCGTCGGGAACAACTATATTTTATTTAAAAAATTGGCGTAGTATTTGCACTAACATATCAAAGCCGCTCGATTTCCAAGTGGGCACTACCGGAAAAGAAGATGCTTCCGACATTTTAGCAGGGCAAAAGCTGGGTTCACTTCTGCTGGCTAGGTGGGAGCTTCCACTCCAGCAATTTTTCTTCAAACCTCCTTGGCTTCCAACTAGTGCTGTGAGGCGAGAATGCCAATAAGGCCCCAACCCAATCACCTCTCTGTAACCATTTAATGGTTAATAAATGTTTTACCACCACCACCGATAGAGCGTTCGCTCGCTCACCTGGTTTTCCTGTCCTTTTGGTGAGTGAATGCACGCTTGCACACACTCGAACAAAGCACTTGAAGAATGCTGTCCGCCTCACCATCGGCGTGGGAAAATACTTGGTGGGTGGAGACAAACGGCCAACTCTATTGACGCCATGTTTCCAAAAGGCGCATCACCACCGCACAACAATGCGGGCTTTTTCTATTAATTTCATAAAACACACTGGACGCTTGAAAACATTAATCCTAACCATGCCGTCACTTCATGTGTTTGTATTGTGCTAAACAATTCGGGATTGCTCAAATATTTCTGAGAATATTTGCTTTGTATACTCACACAGCCATTGGACGAGAGAGCTCTACCTGTGCCAGCGCTGCCAACAGCTTGTGAAACGGAGTGTAGGCTGTAAACTCGTAACCTTAAAGACGTGTTCACAAGGAATGCACGTACTGTTGATGTTAGGAATTCTTGCTGGGACACACACACACACACACACACACACACACACACACACACACACACACACACACACACACACACACACACATCTGCTGATAAGAATAAGGGCTCTCGGTGACGCACACACGTGCGCGCACAAAAGAGACAACGAAAGTAACAGAAGCTGAAAACAGAGGCTAAATGAGCGTTGCTGGAAGATGGATATGCGTCATTGACAGTCCTTCTGAAGCGTGGTTTCGTGCCACTCACGCACTCAGCTTGCTTGGCTGCTCGGTCGATGTAAGAGAAACCTTGAATGTGGTTAAAGAAGGAAAGTGTCTTCTGTAGGCCGCTAGAGTTACTGTATACCCTTAGGTAGCATATACAGTAACTCCATAGGCCGCCAGAGAGAGCGGAGGTGGAAGTGAGATAGTGAAAGAAGGAAGTGGGGGGGATGAGCAGCGATGCCCTTGAAAAACTGTCACTTGTGTCTTACGCTCTGCCTCTTTCGGTGACTGCGCGCAACACGAACGACCTGATGAGTTTGAACTCGGTTGCGCCGACCGTGGGCTACCACATGGGCAGTGGGTTCGTGCGTGCTCCAAATTCCCCTGTTTTGATAAAATTTTCGCCTCTCCGCTTCGTCCAAATGGGGTCGGTGCATTGTGATAGGGGCTCCAATGTGATACCACTTAAGGAAACTGTAGCTGCTTTTCCACGCGCAGTGCATTCGGGCCTCATTGGAATGCGACCGGGGCCGCCCGAAATCGAACCCGTGACTTTGCCATACCTTGGCCACGGAGAGCGCACTGCCATTTCGGCTATGCCGAAGAGGTGACCTTTGTCAGGCGGGGCTCAACACGCGTGAACCTAATTTATGCCAACGCCTCCCGGCAGCGTTCCACGTTTCGCACACGTGCGTCGCTCGGTGCGAGGCTTTGCCGCCGCGTACGTAGCAGCAGCAGCCGGCTGATGACGCACGCCGAGGAGCCGGCTCGTGCAGGACGGAAGGCGGCTCAGAAATAGCGAAGGGACAAAGCGACGCGGCGCCGAGGAAATAGAACTGGACCGCTTCCATCTTTTACCCCCGGCCCTGATCCTGACCACGCAGCGTCTTCGTAGTGTGATTGCGCGGAAAATGAGTTGCCGAATCGCCGGACGCTGCATTGTGCCCCCCCCCCCCCCCCCGCCAACAGCAGTTTCTAAATATCAAGGAGCAGTTGCACGCAGTTTTTTTTTATTAGTGCCGCCTAAAGATGCAACCTGCCGAAAAAAAAAATGGCAATTTCCAGCGGGGGTGGAATGTCGCGTACGAGCAGAGGCGCAGAAGTAAAGCTCCGGTCAAGGAAGACGGGCAGAAAGATGAAAAAGAAAAGTCAGGCGCTTCCTTTTGGGCGACGTTGATGATCGCCCTTCGTAGCCAAGGGCGGTTGGGCAGCGCCGATCGGAACTGCGCGAAGACGGAGGGAAGAAGGACTTGGCGTCGTCCACGTGATGATGATGCTTCCACAGAGAAGAAAAAGAACTGCGGGTGCCAGCGAGTCCCTGACTCCTTAGAGCGGGCGGTTTAGAATTGTTCTATTCTGTCTTTACTTTCTCTCACTTCGCCCGGCCAGCTTTTTTTTTTTTCCTCGTTTTTTCGGATCCTCTCTTTAGCGAGAGCCTCGCAGCTCCTCGAGCACGTTCATCGGCGCGCGCTTCACTTTTTTTTATTTTTTTCTGGGCTCGCCCTCTCGTGTTCTTGTTTTCGCCCAATTTTTCTCCCCACCTCCCCCCAGTGGTCCTGTCCACCTCCGATGCGCTCTTCGTTTTTGTTTTTCGCCGCTGGACGGTCCCCTGCCTCCTCTTTCCGATACGTGCCCGCCTGTCTTTTTTCTTTTTTGTATTTCTCCGGATCCCCACGGTCTTCTTTTGCACGTCCCTCTTCTGGCGGTGGTGTTTTTATTAGGCTCACTTCTTTTGCGGCCCTTCTGCTCTCTTTCTTTTGCCTCGTCCTCCTCTTTTCGGGGTCTTCACGCGCCAGTGTACGTGCGTGCGCGCGCGCGCTGTTATTGCGTGCGTGCTTCTTTTCGGATTTCGTTCGAAGCTGCGCTCGGCGTTCGCTCGCCGCCGGTGGATTCCCTCCGCTTTTCTTTTTGCTGCTGCTTTCTTTCATCGCACGTTTCTGCTGCGGCAGCTCTCTCTGGCTGTCGTTCTTGCTTCACTTCTCCCTCTCTTATCTTTTTTTGTCTCTCCTCTGCCGGCTCTCTGTTTTTAGTCGCCATACTCGTTTCTCCACGCAGCTTTTTCTTTCTTTTTCGTTCTTACCCTGTCGCTCGGAAAAAGCGAGCTAGCGGCGAGTGCCCGCTAACGCTTCTATAGCTCGCGCCCGGCGTGCTGCTGCGGCAGCTTTTTATTATTTTTACTGCGCGCTTTTTCTTCTCTTCAGTCCGCGGGCGTGCGCGTGTTGTGCGAGCTGTGCGCGTCGCTGGTTCGCTGGCTCGTTCTGCTGCACGCAGTAGTTAGGGGGACGTGGCAAGCTCCTCCCGTGTCGGCACGCGGCGCTCGCGGCAGCAGAGTCGACCGCCGCTGGGCTCCACGATGCCGGCTCTTCTCGTGCCGCGGTGACCAGCCCCGAGGTGTACGACGCGGCTGTGCATGTGCTTCCAAGCTTCGCACGGCTCCACCGCGGTCGTCGTCGGACTCGAGACGGCCAGGTAAGCGCACCGAAACTATTCTTTTCCTTTTCTTTTGACGCCGTTAGCGAAGAAAAGTTCGCGCTTTACCGCGTAAAACTTTTCGCGCAAGTATGCGGTCTCCCCAAAAATAAGAGAGAGAGAAAAAAAAAAGCGCCGTGCGCCAGCGAACTCCCGGTGGCGACTATCGTTTCGCCCGCGCGCGACGGTAGCGACCCGAGCCGCCTGAATGGGAAACTAGGCGTGGGAATACGAAAGCAGGGCTGTGTGCAAAGCAGCGAAACACGGGATTTAAGGGTTGCCGCGCACTCTCTCGCTGTTACGGCCGTTTCAAGGCGAACGGGAACAGTAAACGCCGAGAGGACCGTTTTGAATGTGTCGACGTATTTTATCGCTCCCTCGGCGCGTGCTCGCTTTTATTTATTATTCTTTCTTTCTTCTGCGCACTCTCCTCGCCGTTTACGAGCGGGCTTTTTGCGCGAGACCTTTTTTTGCGGCTTATGAATTTGTTGACGCTGCTATCAATTTGCTCGCGGTAGCTCATCGAAATTGGTAGGCCTCGTGGTGGGCGTGGCGAGCCGCGATGTTTGCGCTAATGAATATGTAACTGGAGCTCGCGCTCGCCTCCGTCGCGATTGATCTCACCCCCCCCCCCCCTTTTCTTTTGTTCCCTTTCCGTCAGTAGAGCTGGCTTCACTTAAAAGAGCAGGTCGGAATCGCAGTGTCGTTTATTCCTCAGTATGTTTACTGCTGCTTAGATTGCTTGAGATAGCTTTCCTTTTTCCAAACGCAACGTATTTTCGGCAAGAAAAAAAAAATACTTGCAGAAAAACGACCTACTAATGTCAACTGACTGACACTAGCTAGCCGGTTTAAAAGATTCGTGCTTTTCTCTTCGATGAACCCAATCAGCTCATCAAATAGATATCGGTTTGTACACTCACGATGTCATCACCAGGAGTCGTCAGTGATCAGTTAATGTGTAAAGATAAAAACAGTACATGCCGAAAGATTACGTAACACTTTCTTCTGCGTTTATATTTATTGCTTGAACATTATTTACATATCGGTGATCGGAAAATAAAGAGAGAATAAAAACATGTCATACGATTATACACGTTTTTCTATTCGATCACGCGATCACATGGTATAGCCGCCGTGAAGATCGTGATAGTTAGAAACTGACCAATATTTGTACAACGTGTTCGTTAAAGAACCCCAGGTAGTCAAAATTTCCGGAGCCCTCCACTACGGCGTCTCTCATAATCATATGGTGGTTTTGGGACGTTAAACCCCACAAATCAATCAATCAATATTTGTACAACGTGTTCAGATAGGCGTATCGGATATGGTGGCTATTGCTTTTTTTTTTAACAAAGCGTGTGCCTGTGTAATTGAAAGAGAAATCCTTGCCAAACGCTTCATGTTACAAGGGATAACGCCATGCAGCAGTTCGATATGACCTTGCTATTACAAATTTGGACATCTTGTCACTTTTCTTGCAACAGCAGTGAAGCTGCCCTGTACTTCTCCACTATCGCAGAGTAATGCACACGCCTATAGGACTTTCTGAATTTCGATAGAGCTCTTATTCAAAGCCGCGCAGTTCATCTACAGACGACCACGCGAACATGTGGAAAGGTGGCCGAGTGACGAATATTCGGTGACGAATTCACTACTCAATCGCGCATTCATTTAACGTGAAAATGTGTTCATAAGCAGAAAATCTTTTTCTGCAAACCCTAATATCCGTCCAATTCGATTCGGAATTTTGCTAAAATCCGCGCTTTTTATATACCGTAGATGGTATGTACGTCAAACTTTATTCATGTCCTGAGGATCGACGGTAGATGCGGCAGACACATTTCGCCTTCGTGGTACATTGAAGGTTCCAACTTCCTGCACTGTCTCTGAGCCTCACTTGCTTATGCAAATTAAGTTAGCTTATTCTTCCGATGTGCTCGTATGGTCTAGGTCTCACAATGTAATCATTTTGTTTCTTCAAACTTAAACACACATGTGTGTGTACGCACAGTTTTGTTCCCTCGATGGTTGAACATTGATGTTGTTTACCTGGAGATGCTCGTGTGTTGCCTTTTCGAGAATTCTTGGGTGAGCGTGATGCGTAATCCCCAGCGGAATGCGACGTCACTTCCGACACTTGGTGACGTCGTAGATTTCGGCGACGTCTTTACGGGCCTACTAAATTTCTTACCTCTAAAGATGGCCAACGTTGGAACAAGCCTCATTCACAATTAGCGCAGACATCTTGTTGGCACGAGTCGACGTCGAATGCGAGGTGTCATGTCACACGAGCTCTTCCGTTTGCCGCAAATAATTTCTCCAGTACCCTGTTTGTTTCTCTTTGCGAACGTAAAGATAAGTACTTGGAAATTCTTGACCGTCTCCGAACGTATATAAAGCGTTTAGAATGACATTGAAAATACATTTACTCACCATGCACATACATTCGCAAGTACACCTCCTCAGTGCTGCGCCCGTGATATACCGCCCTGTAACGTGCTTCGGGATCGGCAACACTCCCAGTCACGCATGTAGTCACTGTTAAAAATAAATTAGTAAAGAGGTAGCAACTGCAAGCAAATATGTAGCAACTGCAGAGCTATACCACCTTTCTTGGACTGTTACTAACCTTTTGCTATCTGTTTACTACCCAAGTTACTAAACAGTTACTATAGGTGCAACCGTTACTTTTTGCTGCTTGTTTACTACCTATTCAAGTACACAGTAACTGTAATGAAAAAAGTAGTAACTGCAGCAGTTACTTTCTTGCACCGTTTCTACCCCTTGGCTACTTGTCATTTGATCCAAAATAGTACGTACTATCTATTGTAATAAATGTAGAAGAAGCAGACAGAGACAGCACCCGTTCTGGGGCAGGCTGTTCAGTTCCCCGCCTCCTCGTGTTCCTCTTCTCGCCAGGTGTGCGCCGAAGCTCGATCTCCACGTTGTCTTCACTGCAATAGTTGGAAGAGGAATGGTCTCCATGTATCATACAGAGAAATGGAGATATCTGTAGATAAGGAAAATAACACCATTTGCTTTAAATTGCTCAGTCCAGATGTGTAAGCGTATGTCTGCTATTGTCAAAACGAAGTACAACTTAATAAGCAAGTGCTGAGCGCGTTTCAACAGACGTTTACAACAATATTAGTAAATTACAAAAAAGTAACATGACAAGCAGGTCAAAATTAATGAGATGGTCAAAATTAATTCAGAGCATGTCTCATAATAATATCGTGGTTTTAGCACGCAAGACCCCAGAAATGATTATTCCATTTTAACCACCAATATATTAGTTCAGTGAACTATTCAAGTGCACTGAGACAATGTTAATAAGCTTGGTACTTTGCTTTGTGCTTTGGCCGCTGTAGATGATTTTTTGTTGTGGCAATTTCATAATATATAGATATGACGTATTATAAAACCTCTTGTGCTGCGTCCCTAAACACACGTAATCAGGCAGTGTGGTATAGTGCTCTACGCTCACATTTTTTATAATTCGTTTTGAAACACAAGTGCTCACCTGTACCGGACATGCACGTGTAACGCTGTCCCTCCGTCCACACCGCTCCTCTCGCCGCAGGTGTTGGAGTTGTGCCAAGTAGTTCACGCCCTCCCAGCAGTGCGCGGTGACGTCTCTCTTCTTCGGCTGCTGCGCGCTTGCCGTGTGTCAGTTCTCTCTCGCTTCCCCCTCTCCACCGCTCGCAACGCTCAAGCCCACTCCTCACGTGGGCATCATCACGTACCCTCTCCATCTGTCGGCGAGAAGCCGTGAGCCTGCGGGTGCACGCGCTGCGCGCGCCTCGATAGTCTCGCGGCGCCGACAACATGGACAGCTCTCCGTCGCGGCATGCTTCCCGCTAGTGTGCGCGTACCATTCCCGGATTTCGCCGGCGTTGCGAAAGTTCGCGAGGCTGATCGCGTTCGTGAATGGCGATGTGAACACCAACGAGGCGCGAGCCAGGGAAGCCGAACGCAAGTGTCGGCAGTGGAAGGACAGCAACGCCGACGAGGTGCGAGTCAAGGAACACCGATTGCGTATGAGAATACAGAGGGCGCACGGGTAACACCGACGAGACGCGAGCCAAAGAAGCCGAGCGCAAGCGTTTTCAACGCGTCCCGCCTCCCGTGTCTTTGTATTTCAAACAAGCATCTACTAGAGTAAGCGCAACACCGAGTTTCGCTTCATACCGTTCGTCCAGCACCCGCGTCGACGCCCGTTTCAACCGGGTGAACGCCGTGCGCACCGCTGCTGCTTCGCACCTTATCAGGGTTCCCTTCGGGGAGATGGCCCATAGTTTTTTTTTCTTAAAACCTTCAAAAGCTACTACCGATGGTTAGTAACGGCTATATACTCTTAAAGAAGTTTGTAAAAACCTTGTAACCACGAGCAAAATGTTAGTAACAAAAGCTATTACTAACCTTCTTGGGCCATTACTAACCTTTTACTACCATTTTACAACCCACGTTAGCGAACGCTTCAAGGTTGCAAAGGTTACTAGGTTTTGCGCACTGTTAGTAACTTTGTCGTGCACGTATTCAATGACCTTGTTAAACAAACAGAGGTTATTACTACGAGCATCTAACAACCTATCTAGTAGCACGGGGGTGCATTCAAGTTCATTGGGGCAATATATGTAAGCTTACTGTCCAATCTTATTTCTTGTATATTACGCCGCGTTGAAGTGGTAATATAAAAAAGACATAACTTATTGTTGTTCTTAATATTCTTGATTAAAGGTCCTACACTACGTTACCTCGCTCATCTAAGGAAACCGTACGTTTTACGAATAAGGGCGCCTAACTTAAATTATACATCCTACAGCATAGCCGCACACCGGCACCAGCTGGATTCCCAAAAGTTAGGGCTATATGTATCCCTGAAACCGCTTTGGACTGTTCTCGTGTGTATTTGCAACAAAGAAAAATAATTCTCGCGTGTTCTTGTGTATGCGTCTATGATCATATGTGCGTAATTACTCAGTGATATATTGAAATGTTGATGCTCGCGAATACGACCGTTATTAAATGGTTGATTCGTGAGGCAATATAATCGCGTCTAGTACATTTATTTGATAGCAACTGTTACTACCTACGTTATAGTAACCATTATTAACTGTGTTAGTAACGGTGGAGGTAGTAATGGTTACTAACATCTCCGTTACTACCCCGCCGCGGTGGTCTAGTGGCTAAGGCACTCGGCTGCTGACCCGCAGGGCGCGGGTTCGAATCCCGGCTGCGGCGGCTGCATTTCCGATGGAGGCGGAAATGTTGTAGGCCCGTGTGCTCAGATTTGAGTGCACGTTAAAGAACCCCAGGTGGTCTAAATTTCTGGAGCCCTCCACTACGGCGTCTCTCATAATCATATAGTGGTTTTGGGACGTTAAACCCCACATATCAATCAATCATCAATCAACATCTCCGTTACTAACTTCATTTACTAACATGGTTAGTAAACCATGTTATGTGAGCACACTAAAGTTAGTAAGTACTACAACCTTTTTTTTTGTGAGTGTGACTCGCGAAAAGCTCCCCCCTTCAGGCGAGTGATTTCGCCCTGGTTGGGGCTCCTGATGGTTTCAACGTGCTTATACGAGCTTGCGCTTGTTTACATAATTGTGGTATTATTTTGCCAGTTAGAAGTAAACATATCTTTCACAAAGCTTGTGAATATTTCTTTCAAATAATATGTGGTATGCTTCAGCTAAAAAGGAATGCTGCGACAAATTTTGACAGAGTACACACGGCTTAGAACTTATTTGAATTTTGGCGTCTAGAAACAAAGCATAGGTCCTCTTCTCAGGGGAGAAAGCAGAGGCGGCGCCAGGATTACTTTAAGGGGGGGGGGGTATCCTTCAGGGGGCAAGGAGGCGGGGAACTTAGCCAGTGTTTTCAAACATGGGAGAGGGCAGGCGAAGACATTGGGGGAGGGAGCCCCTCTCCCGCTTCTGTGACCACCTCTGGTGCCGCCCCTGGGTGGTAGCGTGGTTTAGTGTTTTGGAGCAGCTCTGGAGCATCTAATTGTGGGATTTGGAGCAATGCAGGTTGTCACATGATCACTTTTGATCGCGATCGAGCCTGATCCGGATGGAATTTTCGCGATCGTGATTGGCTCCTTCACGCGAGCTGCAGGAGGTATAGCCACTTACAGTTGAGAAATTTGATCCTGATAAGCTTCATCGGTACCTTTAGATCGGTAGTTCAACGTGTGACACAGGTAAATTGGAGCAGATTTCTAAGGGCAAGCATCGTCAATTGAGGTGTGACACATTTTCAGTGCGAAAGTGCTTAGTGAAAGAACTCAAAGGAGATAATAAACACAGTGCGCAAGGCTAATCTCTTCTCTCCCCCGAATTCTCCCACTTTCTACTTTTTAGCTAAAAACGTGTCCTAGGTGGTACAAAACCAAACTCGCCCTAGTAGATAGTTTTATCGTTGATTGTAATATTATTGGTACACAAAAATTTTATTCCTTTTCTGAGGTATTGCGAAACTCCCCGTAGTTATGAATTGCAAGACTCCCTACAGGCATTTGAATCAAAGCCCGAATAGACGCCACCAACAGAAATCACGGGAAAGAGGCTGCTTATTGTGGTGGTATGTGTGGGAAGATAACAAGTAATACAGTGAAGTGCCGGTTTTTTCAGACGATCGCGAAAATCCGGACGCTTTCTCGGTACCGTCACGGGCACTTTAGGCGTCAATGTGTAAGAACGTTCGAAGTTTCGAACGCTCAAACTCTTCGGCGCCCGATTTTCCGGCTTCCCAAATCCCTGGTCTGAAACGACATTATTTAATGTTCCCACCTTTCGCAGCCGTAGCAGTGTTTGAAAGGCAGCTTTGCTGCAATGCTATTTTGTTGAGAGGTGAAGCACACCGAGGAGGGCCACTATCACGGCGCAGTGCGGCGATGTCCTTTCGGAAAAGCCCCGAAAATGCACAAAAGCGGGATGGCGGCAGGCATGCAGCTAATGCGCCAGTAAGAAACAATCTCCGACAACGTTCCCTGATCTTCGGTAGTGCATGTGGTCTAGCACAGTTGTAAGCAAACTGCACGCGTTTAATAGAAAACCAAATGTGTCAGCATTCATGCTGCTTCTCCGTACGATGAGTGCGCTGCACAGACGTGATTTCACGAACGAAAAATCCAGCATCTCCCCGAAGTGAGTGAGCCAAACACTGGGGAGTTAAATCACCCGCTCACTCGCCCATGTAAATGAGTGACAACGCGTGTATAATACAATGTTTTATTACCCATAAATCATATGTTGTGTTGAGTTCTGCATCCCGTATCGCCTTCATCATTCCTGCTTTGTGGCCCGTGAAATGTAGAGCTAACGGTTCTTCGATGGGATATATAGCCTGAAGTTGGCAAAGACGAGGTCCATGCCTGGTTTTTTTTTTCTTTTTACATTTAGGTATATCCAGAGATGTGAGTCTTCTATAGGTACTTCAAGCACGCGTTAATGTTCTGTTACTTTGCCAGGCCAGACTCGTAGGAGGGCTTGATTATTAACTTTCGTTTTATGTGCAAGTCGATGGCTGCGTCATCCGAGTAAAGGTTGGAAAAATAGGCAAGGAAAACACCGTTTTAGGCCTCTAAAATTGAAGCAATGTCAAACAAAGACGTGCACAACCTGTATCTATGACAGGAAGCAAGAAATGTTAGATAGACTTCAGCGCGATCTTATGTACCAACTCGCCCAAGTCAAAGTGCAAGAAATATGTTATTGTTTATGATAGCAGAAAGGCGCCAATGGTTGAACATAGCCACGAATTTTCCGCATGCGTCGCAGAACACGGTCTTTCTTTGTATTTATTGTCTAGCATGCTGAGTCCACCGTCGTATCAACACACTCCTGGTCGCTTCCTTTTCGTCGTGGCCGAGAGATGCAGCACGGGAGCAGGCAGAGGCCAGAAGCGAGGGACGTCTAAACGCGTTGGGTACATTTTTCTCCTGTTAGTGAACACCTAAAGGGCCCGCTGTCCGCCGAGATTTGCACTGCGCGAGATTTGCATTGATTGTGGAAAGACGTGAAACACCGCTTGCCCTTCCTCTCGCCCCAAGAAGGAGGATGTGACGTACAACAAGGACTGCTAGTGTACTGCTCCTGTACGCTACTCATTTACACGATGCTTGCCAGCCTCTCCGCGCGCACCGACGGATCCATCCCACAGAAGCCGAGAACGTCGAAAGAACACGACATTTGTGGCCTTTGCCGAATATGTTCACCTTTAAAAACGTGCACGAGTAGCCTCGGGCACGTCATGCGCACGTGACCTTCGTGATGTGTTGATGCGTACGCGTCATCTGGTCCTCCGAAGCGAGTAGGCTTGCGATGGCTGCAACGCACGAGTGGCTAGAGATTCGAGCTTGCTTCCTCGCAATTTGGTTTTATGGCTCGTAACGAACCAATTTGAAATATTATCGTGGTACAACACTCTTCATTGATAATGCAACAACTTCCACTGTCATACTACAGATTCGTATGTGACCTGGTCAGGGGCCTTTCAAAAAGCCACAAAAGTGAACTATTAAGTCGACATTGATTGTTGAAATGGCGGTCCAGAAACCTCGTAGTGTTACTTTTGTGCCAAAGAAGGGCCTATTTCAAAATAATATCACGTTGCCCCGCCGCGGTGGTCTAGTGGCTAAGGTACTCGGCTGCTGACCCGCAGGGCGCGGGTTCGAATCCCGGCTGCGGCGGCTGCATTTCCGATGGAGGCGGAAATGTTGTACGCCCGTGTACTCAGATTTGGGTGCACGTTAAAGAACCCCAGGTGGTCTAAATTTCCGGAGCCCTCCACTACGGCGTCTCTCATAATCATATAGTGGTTTTGGGACGTTAAACCCCACATATCAATAAATCAAATCAAAATAATATCACGTTTTAGCGCTCCGCGTCGGGTTAGCGCCCTTCGAATTACCCGCCTCAAGAAGCAGACAGACCGGGCCGTCTCACGTCACTGTTGCGGTACACAAAGTCGCCCGGCTTTACTGCGCTAGTAGCAGCAGAGCAGCAGACCGAAAGCAGCGGGAACTACAGCAGCAACAACGGCCATTGCTCAATATCCTGCCATTGGCTTCGAGATTGCAGGTGTTTTTTTTTTTTTCAACTGCGCCCCGCTAGATGGCATCACCGGTCCCGTGTAACCACGCAAAAATTGAATTTTTCGAACCACTCGCGCCATTCCTTATAGTAACGTCCGGCGGTTCTTTTATCCGTGATTCGAACAGAAACGAACAAGCAGCATTTTATTGCGTCTCTTGATGCACGGAAGGTTCTTTATTTAGTGCAGCTATATCGATGACTAGTGATTAATTGTTGGCGGTCCGACCGATGTCATCGGGATCGTTTTGAAAATGTCCTACTGCGGCGCTTGTGTTCTTGTGCATTTACTTTAATTTCTCAGCAAGTAGGGCACTGCTGTTGATAATATTGTCATTTTAGATGTTGTCATACATTGAGCTTTCACTCTGACGTAAATTGTTATTTGACTTTAGTGTCCCTTTAAGAAAAAAAAAAACGAAACAGAAGCCATGTGCGCATGACATTTCTTTTTCTTTTGATGCACACTCTCTTTGCCTTTAACGGCTCTCAACTGTTTATACAGAAGGACCTCCTGTTCCATTCCCACCACTGCAGCCAGGTTTGCAGGTGGTTATTCAATTACTCCGCAACTCTGTACAACCGTCTATAGAAGCCGCTTACCGGGTCCTTGGCCATGGATGCTACTTTCCTCTCCTTTTCCCGTCCTGGTGTTCGGAAAAGGCACTGCAGCCCTATAACATGAATAACGGTCAGAAGCCTCACTCTGAAACGAAATTTGAGCTTAAATAGTGCTCATATAGGTGCCGATTAAAAAAAAAACGCAGTTATTTAGCCACGAATGCCAAAAATAGACATTTGTATAGGCACTATAAAACATTATAAAAGCCCTTCTTAACCTCTAATTTATGCTCATACATCAAAGTGGCACAACAGGGAACAAAATAGGCATTTGCCTAAAATCTGGTCTCTAGTCATCGGATGTGTTTTGATGAAGGCATTGCACCGTGTTCTGAACGTCTGTCGGGATGTTGACCACTTGAACTCGGATTCCGCACTGCCCGTTGCCGTGCGTTACAGGCGTGATGCTTATGAAAGGGAGCGATCGAAATCGATGCTTCCCGAGGTGTCCCCGGTGTAGCTTGCTACCGCGCTTTCGCCCCCGAAGCGGCAGCGTTTGTAGTCGGCGTTGCCGCTGCTTCCCCAACTCATCGTCTCTGGGCTTGCTTGCTGTCTGTGCCCGCGTTGCCTTTCGTGGGCGAGAGGCCGTTCACGTTCGATTTCAGCCATGGCAGAAAGTTTGTTTCCTCTGTATTATCGCACATACCCACTCTGGGGAATTGGTCAAGAAAGCGTCGCGTAACCTTTCAAAGAGCACTACAATACTGTTCGATATATTAAAAAAAAAAAACGAATGAAGAAATTCGGCAGATCCCACGTACCTGGGAGTTGACGTTATGCGAAGCATGCGGAGGCAAGGGGACCGTGTTGCAATTTTTCTTATTGAGCAGGCACGTCATGAAATGACGCTAAATATATGTCCAAATGTGTCACGCACAGACACATGTTGAAGAGTTGCAGATGTTTATATAACCAGTTGTTTGCACTTGCGCAACTATGCCAACTGGAACATGCGTATTAGCAACACCAGAAGCTTATATGAAGCGCGAGGGTGCTGGCCCTGGACTCTGCTACATAAATCAACTTCAGCACATGGCAACTAGCCCCGATTGACGTTAACCCGACGTGACGGCTGTATCAAAGGAGTACATATGTAATGTTTATAAAATTGGATAGACACCACTGAAACCACTATTGACGTTTCACGAAGATTAGCGTCTCTTTGAAAAGTACCAACAGTAGTTCCGAGACCTGGCGTAGCTCTGTGGTAAAATGTTTCATTGCCACGCAGAATGCTTGGGTTCGATTCCAGCTGGAACCTTGACATTTATTTTTTGCATTCGTCGAGTCGGCGCTACCAATGTCAGGCATTTTTAACGCTCGTGTGTTAAAATTGCCCATGTTTGTTCTCTTCGTTCCTGGGTAGATACCAAGCGTCAATCACCTGTGGCACATGGCCGCATACCTGCGGCACATACCCGCCCGTGTCTATGTGCCACTATCTGGCGGGAAGTGTTTGACGACGTACGCGACGGGATTGTGACATTCTTCATGTCTTGACCAGCGCGTCATATTCGTCGAACCATCTTACCCTCCCATTCCAATTTTTGTTCACGCCAAGTAAATGGCGTGACCACGAGAACATCCAAAAATAAGCGGCTAGATAGATAAATAGATACGCTCAAAGTCGCCGAAGTTCGCTAAGAAATACTTCTGATTTAAAACATACAATACAAATAGTGTAAAATAAACCCAGAGAAAAAGAAAGAGAAAAAAGAAGGGCAAAAGAAATGATTCGCATTCAAAAAATACTATACAAATATTATAAAATAAACCCAAAGAAAAAAAAGAGAAGAAGAGCAACAAGTTAAATTTTGAAATATTGAGATGGCCAGAAAGCTCTTCGTCTGTCTCTGTCACTGTCCTGTGTTACGCACTGTTTTTTCGCTCCGCTGATCAATGTGCCGACCGGCCCAAATAAGCACTTTATTAGAGGAAGGTGTGTTTACTTCACCCAACCATTTAGAATATAAGTATTAAAAGCAGTTATTAATGTCACTTCAACAGTATTTATTAGATTTGATATTTGAAGTGGTGTACGTTCAGTAGCTTGAATTAAATCGCAAACTGAATTGAATGCGTCCCTGTGGCAATGTCCCACTCATTCCAGCGACGAATTCAGGTGAAGTAGGCCGTTTGTTTGCCTGAACTGGTTTGTACAGAAGATAAAATGAAATTCTGATTTCGTGCGAACCTAGCCAAGTTAGTAACCCGTCTTAGTGGTTTAGTGGCTGCTGACCCCCAGGTCTCAGGATCAAATTCTGGTTGCGGCGGTCGCATTTTCGATGGAGGCGAAAATTCTTGTGGCCTGTGTGCTTAGATTTAGGTGCACGTTAAAGGAACCAGAGGTGGTCGAAATTTCTGGAGCCCTCCACTACGGCGTCTCTCATAATCATATGGTGGTTTTGGGATGTTAAACCCCAATAATTAATATTATTGTCAAGTTAGTGTTCACTTGGTTGAATAATAATAATAATAATAATAATAATAATAATAATAATAATAATAATAATAATAATAATAATAATTTTATTTCTATCAACGATGAACAGAGGAAGCTGGTTGTTGATTTGCTTGTCCAATAATATGTCTCGCTTGTTTAGTTTTATGATAAACCGGTGGTGTGTTGGTCACATGTAGTAGAATACTTCTTCGTTCCTGCGATAAGGATTACGATGTAATTAAAACACGTATGTCTTAAGCCATTTCTATTCGCAAGAAGGGAGCATGCGAGTGAAATTTCAAGTGATAGTACATTTGAATGCCTTGAAAAAGTAGCCTTTTCATTTACTTTAATTGCAAATCTATTTAATAATATTGACAATAAGGTTCTTTGTCTGTCTGTCTATAATCATCGGTGGCGCATAATTTTGTATATTTTTTATTTGTTACAGATACTGTCAGCCCTTACATAGGGATAATACAGGAGTGGGAAAACGAGTACATGAAAAAAAAAGCGATCCTTCTTTTAAGAACAGAACACAGTTAACAAATGTAATCAGAAGTAACAAATTAACGGACAAGAATGAAGTCATAAAAATATGCAACCAATAACGCAACCAAGAACTTAATCATTGAATGCACTTGAGCATGCAGAGACAGGCTTTATTATTTACAAACTAGGATATGTGCTAAGTGTTTTAAAAACATATCTATGGGCGACCTTCTCAACGAATTCCATTCATTGGTAGCTCTTGGGAAAAAGCTATACTTGAAACAATCGGTGGAAACATCAGGTGCAGGAATAAACATTGAATGGCGATGTCTGGAAGTTTCACTACGAAAAATATCGAAATATTCAGCATACCTTTATGAACACGGTTATTAATTACGAGGTAAAGATACTTAAGTCTTACGCGTTTTGTCCTAGCTTGAATCTTGGGTAGCTCCGCTACCCACGATTCACCTTGGAGAGATTGAAAAGTGAAGAACCTAATTTTAGTTGGATTAATTCGTAATTTTATGTGATATCGTCAAGAGGTTAGGCTTGGCAGGTTCCATTTGCGTGCCAGAGGCTGGAAGCATTTATCCGTGTTAATAAGTGTTGTCATTTTTGAAGACAAAAAAAAAAAACTGGGGGAGAGGTTGGCAGACCAGTTATACAAATCATGAAAAAAGAAGTGAACCGAGAATATAACTTCCAGGCGTTCCTAAATTATTTACTTTGTGCCTAGGTTTATAATTTAAGATTCACACCGTGTCTTGCGCTGAGCGAGTAATCTCTTTTTTTTTTAATTTAGTGCGAGACCAGTTATCCTTCGATCTTCAAAAAAAAAAAGAATGTGTTGGTTTATAGTGTCGAGTGTTTTGGTGACATGTGCAAATACAGAAGCATTGTGTTCCATTGTCGCGCGTAGTATCCGCCCGTTGCGGTGCTTTGCAAGCTGGCCTTTGGGTGAGCTGCATTGCGTCGGCGCACCTTACGTCACAGGTTTGGCCTGGCGAAAATAGCTGCTCGGCCTCCCGACGCGAGGAATGTCGCCGCTGCGTGCGGGGAAAGCGTGACGACACCCCCGCGTCGTGGATCGGTCACGTGATCGCGCGTCGGGATGAACGCACGCGTTTTCGTGAAGCGCGTGCTTGACCTTGACGGGGCTCGTTTTGCGTGGGGCTCCGTCTTCTCGTGCAAGCGTGCCCTCCTCCCCCGTCCACGCGATTCCCAGATCTCGCCGGTCAACGTGCGCCACTCGACGGCCTTGTGGGGCCCAGTCTTCGGTGGGCTCGATCGAGTCCAGGCGAAAACCTTTCGCGCTGTTCGTGTGCGACTCTTCCGGCCGAAGAACAATGGGGGCGCTGAGGATTTTTTCTTCTTCTCGCCGCAGCTGAGTAGCGCGACAATGAGAGCGTGTAGGCCTTTTCTGTTCTCCCCTGGCGTGCCCGCTCGTTACGCAAGCCGGCGCGTGCCCTTACATACGGTGCTCGCCAATGTCCTGGCACCGCTTGTCCCGCGCGATAACCGCCAACGAACGACGCATCCGGTTTTAGTCGGCGAGGATCGCGGAACACGAGCGCCAACTCGCAGCTAAACTCCATCGAGGAAGCTGCGCAAGCCACATCGCGCTTAGAATACTATCACCTTGCTATTGTTCACTAGTTGGTCAAACTTAATTTATTATCTAGAGAGACGGCACTAGCGCGCAGTACTGCCAACGACATTAAAAGGGACCCCGCAACACTTTTACAACATAGTAAAAAAAAACGCACTGCAGAGACAAAAAAAATCAACAGACAAAAAACAACAACAACAAAAAAAAAACGCCAGGCCTGGTCAGAAGGCGCAACGCAGTCACAGCGAAAGCTAGAAGAGCGACCTTTCAGAGGCTTTTGTAAACACTCATTCGGTAACTGCTGCAAGCACATTTGCTGGGTACCCACTACGGCATTACTAATAAGAATTTATGGGTAGTTTACGCCGCCATTCGCTATGCTATTTTTCGTCATTCTTCTGAGAAGCGTGGTATCCGCTAAACACTTGTGATGAATTTTGTGCCAATTTTGCATGCAGTGCCTGACGACGATGAAAAATTATGCCTGAAGTGGATATGCGCCACAGTCATTAGGTGAACAAGAAGAAGCTTTTGTAATGGGTTGGAGCATTGGACGAACCACTCGTTACGCTATTCGCATTGTGCGACGACTAATTGTTTTTCTGCTGTTTTGGAACGCTTTATAAGTCGCTTCAACGCGTTTGCTTTCCCGATATCAAGCCTGCCTAAGACAAGTTTGCCAACAAGTCCCAAGCTCCGGCGTGGCTCAGTGGTATAATACTGGGCTGTCACCCAGCGGATTCAGGTTCGAGCCTCACTGTGTCATTGGTACTTGGTTTTCTTCTAATCTCGTGCGATGTGGTTACGGACACTGGTAGCGGCAGACAACTACGGCACCACGTGTGACCCGAATTTCGATCTCATAACAGCTTTCGCTGTAAAAAAAAAAAAAAAATGCGAGTTTTTTAGATCTATGTCGTTTAGTATTACACCACAAAAGGTACGGCTTTGCCCGGTGGTATCAGGCCTCATACCACGAAGCCATCGCACGAATCCGGCATTTTCGGCATGCTTTAGTGCTTCACGTTCTAAGAAGAACTTTGTCGGTCAAATGAGAAACACGAGAAGATCCCTGAGCTGCAGCTCCATCGTGTCATAGCCGCGGATTTCACCTATTCACTTTTCGCGCCTCGATGGTCGACACTGTTCACGTTTTTCTTCGTGCTCGAGTAGAGGGAAATCCGTCGAGTTGTATTCTGCCTCTCGGACGGGTTGCCCTTTTCTGGCAGGAGTTTCTCTTCGTTATTTTTGGCAATCGGCGCGGGAGCAGTCATGGGAACGTTACCAGTAAAAAGTAACGTCGTTACATTTTCGTTCACGAATAAAATAACTGATTACATAGCAAATGATTCAATTGACCGTGCGGAAAAAAGAACGGGGAGTGTGCAACAAGTCAGGACGACGTACAGTCTGTTTGTTCTTCAGGTGTGTCAGACCCTGTTCGGAGAGCTTTGCGTCCGCTATAGACAGACAAACCGTTTTTAGTAAGTCCAGCTGAACACGTGTTCGCGAAACATGAAGGCTGCGCGCAGGCGGACCATCTACAAATACGGTGCAGGGATTGCGAAGTGACATACTTACATTGGCTAAACGGACCGGAAAGGGTAAGGAAATGAAGTTTTGCTAATGCCAACCGTTCAACGCGTTCTTGGGCTGCAGAAATTAGGTGCCTTTCTCCTCTTCTAACCACTACCACCTAATAGTGCTCGTTAAACACTGTTGGGCACGAGATAGCGTTGGCCTGAAGCGGGGGGGGGGGGGGGGATCCTGTGGAAACGTGGTTCATTCGCCGCGATGCAACGGCTCGCAACAGCAACCGTAGCCTACACCGAACGCTTGTAAGGACATGTGTGACTAGTGGACCGATCGTCGTTGGGTCACCCCCCCACACACACACAGTTTTTTTTTCAACCTGAGTAGGTGGCAAAACGTATGTCATTTTGTTACTAATTTTTGCGTAAGTCTGAGCAGGCCTTCACTCGACAGACATCTCCCTGTTTGCAAACAGTGTGACGTCGTTGTCCCTCGGCGCAGGGTCTGGTTGTCAAGAAAGTTTCGCCGACGAGATCTTACTGCATATCAGGGCTGCGTGTGTCCCCATTCGTCCGCTTGTGATGCTGTCATGAAATCGTCTGAATTTTCAAGCATGTTTGAAACATTCGGCTTCTGAAAAATCGGCAGTCAACTGATCTTTAGTCACGTTATAAAGAAGTGCAATGGTTTCAAATTTTATTATGATTGGCTTCGCCTATGAATTATAGGCAGGTTACCTGTCGGTGATATATATACCTTTTTTCCCATTTTTACTCTCTTATGCTTGAATAGCGTGCAGCACATTCTAATTTTATCATTCGTGTATCATGGACACAGTATTCGAAAAACGTCAGGAAGGAGTGGATGAAAAAAATCCGTAAACCGACCGACGCTTCGATAAAGGGACTTGTCAAGGCTTAGAACAGAATCGTCTTGTTCTGAGGGACACAAGACCGCTTGTGGTCACATAACTCCGGCTCGACACAACCCCTGTTTGCGGATCTTTTCATGAACACAATAGGGGTCTTAAAGTTGACTATAGCAATATCTGCTCCGAAAGCCTGTTTTGCTGCTCTGAAACCCGTTTTTGTCTGCTCCAATGCACCCCAAGCCAGTAGTATCACTGCGCACATGATCGCGTCGAATGCATATTTACCTTGACTGAAATGTCGAATAGTGAAGTTCTTTCGAGAGCCGGTTGCTGCCGCCGGCCCACAACGAGTGCCAGTGTTTTCGCGAGCGAGAATCACGATATTCTCAGTTTCACTGCCCGTACAGGTGAACCAATATTGTCGATGCCTTTCAACGCACACCACACCCCGCAATAGACACGGCACATTTTCGAAGACGATGCCGCTATTCCTCGCACAGGTTGCCCCGTGTGTTCCCTTCTCCAAGGTAAACAGACAGCCAGCATGGCAAATATAACAAGAAGTTTAGGCTTTGAAAAAAAAAAACAAAAAAACTTGCCCCAAACACTGCTCGACGTGAGGCAGCTTGGGCTAGTTCGACGGTACCGCGCTGACCTACCAGCGAGGATATTTTGCCAACCAAACCTTGCACGTGCGCCAGTAGCCCGGTAGTGGTCTGTGGACAATCCCTTTTAATGGATTTTCAAATTGCTTCGCTACTTCACGACCCTTCTGGCTTTGAGTCATTTGGTGCTGCTGTTTTTGTTTCACACACTTTTCTTTCTTCTTATTTACATTACATTGGTTCTAATAACTTTCCCTATACATTCATAAGCATTATTGTCTGTTAGATCTCTCTCTCACACACACACACACACACACACACACACACATATATATATATATATATATATATATAAATAAATATATATATATATATATATATATATATATATATATATATATATATATATATATATATATATATATATATATCCGATCATTCGCCCCCAAAATTGGGATGTAAACTCCGAACACTGCCTTCTGCAGTCTAAAGGGAGATAGAGGTAACTTTATTTGGTTCGGCTATTTGAGGAGGACCCCGCCTAATTGGCGGCCAGTGCATAGCTTTGGATTCTGGTGGCATTTTCGGCCAGCTGAGTGGCCCGTAGTTGCTCTTCCGAATTAGCAATACGGCCTTTCAATGATCATCATTATCTATTTAGCGACCCTGTATGGACACCTGATGGCAAGCCCACATATGCGTCAAATCTGCCCGTTCTGTGCAAAGCGTTTAACGTCGGCCTTTCGGCTGTTGGATTTTTTTTTTTATGAGAACAGAAGGAACTGTGCAAGGAACAGTGTTACAGTTACAAGTTCGTCTAACTTAAAATTAACTGCTCACAGTTACAAGTTACTAAAAAATTAACTATTTACCGGTAAAGCGTTGCTGGTAACCTATAGTTACTGCGCAAGACTGCGCGGGAGGGTGAATAATTCGCTCCGCGCACTCCCTCATACCTAGCGCCGCTGCTTTTGCTTGAACTTGCAGCGGATCAGGTGTGTCGTGGTTGCGCTCAACGTTTCTGAAAACGTTGGTGGCGCTCTCGGGTGCGCTCTGGTGACCTTGCGACTGAAGAGAAGAATGACAATTGCGCCTCGTTGGTTACTTCACGTCCCGGGAATGGAAAGCAACCAAACTTCTGCGCTTACCGCATCGGGGATCTTTATATTGCCGAGGTTTGTTAGCTCGTGTTGGCGCCGGCGGTCGCTCAAGCCTTGCCTCGATACCGTGTCTGGGCGCTGCAAAATGTCGACGTCTAATGAAGCGTAATTGGAATCTGGGAAGACTACCAAAGCTGTATGTAAGGAAAAAAAAAAGTGAATGCTGCTTCTTGGGAGTAATAGCCGCTGTTCCAGTGAGCTGCGTCTTCTCGGGAGATAGGAGAGCCGGCCCGCTAATTAGCCACTTTGCGAGGATACTTTGAGCAAAAAAAGCTTCTCTTAAATTAATAAAAATAAAGAGGCTGTGGTCATTTACACTTTTCGTTCTTCTTCATTACTGTTCTTGGTCATTAAGCCCTCTCCTCTCGTGGCATCAACTTGGGCAAGTCCGGATGCGGAGGAGGTGGCGGCGATACCTCTCTCCGATCACGATCTTCGGGTTGGCCTTTACTTTTCACATTTCGGACCTTGTTCTTCTTGATTGTGTTGGCCGTTCCTCCCCCCTCGTGAAGAAGCGGCCACGTCGTGCTTGGTGGCCCAATGCCGAATCGATCTCGGTTGGTCTCTTGCACGAGCGTCGCCATGACAACACAACTCACGTCCTCCACTCGGGCCACCAACAAGCGCCAAAAGTTTTTCGCGCGGCTCGCTGGCCAGCTCTTCTTGTTTTTTACCGCGAGTGTCTCAACTATATATCTTTTTTTTTTTCTTTCTCGGCCGGGGTGCGGAGGGAGGGCGCTTTGCTTTAACCTTTTCCTGCACTTTCGGGGTCTCGAAGCCGGCTTTCGTTGTTTCTTTTTTCCCTCCTCGAACTTCGCGGACGCGTGCTTCTTTCATTAGTGTTCTACTTTATTACCGGCATTTTCTTCCCTGCGCTCGGCAGAGGAGCTCTCTTTCGAAGGGAGGCCAGATTTAGTTTCTGGTCGCGTTCTTTGCTTTCTTTTTATCTCCCTCGTCATTCTTGGCGGTTTTAGCCGCTGGCGCTGCAGCAGCAGCCTGTACGTGCGTGCCAGCCAGCGAGCGTCTCCCGTGGCAACCGGCGTGGCAGTGAGACCAGCGTCATGTGTGCGTGCGCGCGCTTTTTTGCTCGCCCAACGGGCTGGCTGCTGCTCTCCTTTTGTTTTTTCTTCTTTCACTCTGTTTCATCAGCGGTGTGGCACGTCTCTCCTTCTCGCTCGCGGGCTTTGGAATCGCGTGCTGTGTTCCAAAAGATTCCCTCCTCACCTTCCTCTTCTATATATGTGTCTCCACGCACGCACTGTCCTTCCACCGTCGCCTTTTTCCTTTTCTCTCGTTCAAACTCGGCCGATCTGGTGGCTCGTTTCGAGGCTCGTAGCGCGCGTGCTGCTGCTTACTGCGCCCAACGCTGGATCGTTCGTTCGTCGGCGCTTCTTTTTATAATCTCTCCTTCGCACTTGTTCGCTCTCTGCGTTCTTCATTGTACCTTCTCGCTTACGTCTGTGTCTTTTTTTTTTTTTCCTCTTATCGATGGCTGAACGTACGGTGGTGGTGCTGGCGGTGGCAGTACGTGCGGCGACCCTCCTCCGATATCTTCTATCCCGCCGAGGAAGGAGGCCACCTTTCGGACGTTTTTGATTGGCGAGCTCACGCCGCTCAGCCGCGCTCGCATTGCTGCCGCCGTTTGGTGGGTGGCCGGCCTTGTGCGTAGCGCCCCTCTGGCCGCCGCTTACGACAACCTCCCCACTGGACGGGACCTGCAACTATTGATTTTGAGACTGGCCACATCTTTACATTTTCTTGGCTCATCTGCGCAAAGTATTTTGTTGTTGTTTTCCTGTCCCCTCACGTCCTGCGCTGCGGTGTTTTTCGGCGCCGCTCGGGAAAGTTGGCGGGTCGCAGTCGCGGCACGCTCAGCTGCCGACCTCTCGGTGTCCTCAGCCTCCTCGCTTTGCTCGCCCTGCTTCTTTGCTGCTGGAAAATGCGCGGTGCGTGCAAAACCCACCGAGAACCGAGTCATCTTTACTTCTACCGCTGACTGTGAGCGGCGAAATAGAAATATATATATATATATATATATATATATATATATATATATATATATATATATATATATATATATATATACATCTTTAGTGGAATAAACTAGTCACACGTTATTCCGGATGCAATGCGTTAGAGCGACGGATTTCGTTCTGAAGCCGAGGATCTAGATGAAGCGATGAACAAGTTCGCAAGGCTGAAAGGAGAGCAAACGGGACATCATCGATAGAGAGGCCTTTGTCTGTACCGAACACGCCGCGCCGCGAGTAAATTACCAGCACAGCGTAAGAAAAGCGTAAATTTAATGGGCTCGTTTTCTGTGTTAGACACAATATTAATTATACGTAGACGGAGGGAGAACCGCCACCGTAGCTCAATGGTAGAGCATCGGACGCGTTATTCGAAGGTCGCTGGTTCGGACCCTGCCAGTGGCAAGTTATTTTTCCGTCCACTTTTTCACACTCGCATTGCAATTACTTCTAATAACAAACCGCATACTTCCTGGCAATATTGTCTCTTAGTTCTCAATAATATTTTGTTTGTTTATTTATCAAATATTGCGGACACGTAGTCCAAGCAGGGAAGGCAATAAAATGGTACAACAGTGATCATGTTAAAAACACAGCACAACCACAGCAACGATGATGAGTGGGGCGAAGCTTCGGAGGGTTTTATAGATAAACTGTGAATCATTCGTCCGTCCGCACCTGCCGAGTGAGTCGTCGAACTAGGCGGTCACGTACAATCGAGCTAGTAGGGACAGACCGATGTCTTTAGGAACTTCGCCCCTAAAACAAAAAAACAACAACAATCGAAACAAGAACATTAATACAGAAATAGAGCCAATATATTTGGCGAAACGCTATACAAACTAATAATAATAATAATAATAATAATAATAATAATAATAATAATAATAATAATAATAATGGTGTCGATTCGATTACACAATTCCATTTGGTTATTGTACAAGGGAAAAAAGAATTCTTAAATGAGTTCGTTCTCGCAAAGTAGGGTGTTAATGCATCTTGTCTACGGTGACGAGTGGTTCGGGTTGATAGGGGCGATAGATATAGAGATGAGTTAAGTAGTGAATCGTTCGTGTAAAGTAGTTTAAGAATTTCATTCAGTCTCTGCTTTTGTCTTCTCCTCTCAAGTGGTGTGCAATGTGGTTAGCTTTCATAAGTTCTGTGGGTGAATCCTGTCTTGAGAATTTCTTAATTATATATCTAACTGCCTTTTGCTGCACTCTTGCGAGGTTATTCATATTAGTTTTGGTATACGGACCCCAACACGTAGATCCTAGTTCTGATTAAGGTGTTGCAGCATAGCAGTTTTACATAGGATGGTGGTTTTAAAGATCTCTCTTGGGGACCTTCGACGAAAAGTTTTGGTTTGTCTGTCTGTCTGTCTGTCTGTCTGTCTGTCTGTCTGTCTGTCCGTCCGTCCGTCCGTCCGTCCACCTTTAACGGCACGTGTACTTGAAACGGCTTACCCCATCCGCAGTGCCCACCAATGTTGCTCAAGATTTAGCGTTGATATTTGTGCAGTTGTCAATTAAAAAGCAATTATTGCGCATGTCTGGGGCACCATAACAACACGTATATATCCTGCATGTGCGTCTTTTACTAGAAAAGGCATACATAAGTAATTTTAAGGACCGTAGCGCTTATCACGCTGCGCTGACCATGCAAGACTTGCACGAAAAGGCGAGTGTTTCCAACGCTTTGCTAAGACGAGACTGTGGTGGCACCTACCCGTCGTCTTGCGTTCTACACCTATTCACCCCTGAGACAGGCGCGCACACCCGTCTCAGAGCCACGCGCTTCGTTTTCCAAGAAAACTGCCAGATGGCGCTCATGTTTCACGTGTGACGTGACTTGATGCGCTCGTTCGCCTCCGCTGCACGCTCGAGGCACTCTAACGCAGCGCCTCCAGAATACCATTCACCGATTTTCTTGCGCAGAACATCAAATAAATGTTTTTTTCACTGTCTCCACACGCAAGACGATCGTCTTTCGACGAAATTTGGAGATTAACATGGAGATATGGGGCCAATTTTTTTTAAAGTTTGTGCCTCAGGTGGCATAATTTTGGGAAGACTGAGGTGCAAGTATTATTACTTATGAGGTCATTGCATGTTAACAAGCTGTTAATCACTCCTAGATACTTGGCAATTTGTTGCTTCTCATCGTTCAACCATTGTTTCTTTTCTTCTTTTTTTTCTGCGTAGAGGGTTACTTCATGCAGGGGGATGAACTTATATGTATGAAGCAAAGGTGAATTCTTGTGTCATTCACATTAGTACACTTTTCTCTGCATTTAGTGTCATTCCTTGGTGCATGCACCATTCAAGAATATTACTTAAAAGTACTGTGTAAACTAATTTGGTCGTCGACAGAATTAGGGTCTTTAAAAACACGCAATTATCAGCGAACAGTCGAGTCTGGACACCACTTTCAACCATGTTAACAATGTTGTTAATATATATAATAAAATGAAGAGGGCGGAGTCAGGGGTGCAGCCAGAAAGTAGCACAATAGGCCCGTGCCCCCCCCCCCCCCCCCGAAAATTTTCTCACCATGGCATAGAGGGCAGAAAATGACCATTTAAAAGGGCTGCCCTCCCCGAAATTAATAGAGGTGCTCCTCTCCCTTTTCTTTCCGAAAAAAAAAATTCTAGATATGGCCCAGGACAGAGTACACTGCCCTGATGTGACTGAAAGAGAGCCCGATTTTTCACGAATAATTTCTACGAATTGATGCCAGTTCGACAGATATGCAGCTCCCAAGAAAAAAACAATGCTGTAATTTCTGCACTTTCAAGTTTCAGAAATAATTTATCACGAGGCGCAGTATCTGAGACACTTCTGAAGTCTAGAAAAAATATGTCGATTTGTCCGTTTTTGTCAAAGTTGACGCCAAGTAATGAACAGCAGTGATAACCTTTGTGACAGTTGAATGCCCCCTCCAAAACCCATGCGGACATTTAGTTAAAACAGAATGCTTTTCTAAATATGTAGTTATGCTGTTTGCGATAACATGTTCAACAAGTTTGCAGCATGATGACGTTAAAGAAATGGGATGGTAATTTTCAACGACAAGACGGTCTCCCTCATTATGAATTGGTGCAATGCGAGCCGTCCTCTAGTCACTCGGTAATTCTGGCAACAACAGTGACGCACAAAACATAATAACAAGGAATTTCGATAATGTTACCGCATATCTACGAAGAAACAAATTAGGGATATTGACAGGTTTGAGGTTTAGCATCATAGTTAATACACCCGGCTGCGATATAAAATTTACGTCATAAAGTTGCGGCACTGCACAGTTGTGTGAAAAATTGATTGAATTAAAAAAAATCACTGTGAGAAAAATGTATTAAAGTTATTGGCAAGTTAACTTCTCAGTAACCATCTGTCCATTCACTGTCATTTGTGATATTGTTTTTTTTTCTTTTTGGCAATGTAATTTCAAAATTTACTTAGATCATTTTTAATGAAATTGGGCAGAGACGTGGTGAAGTAATAGTTATTCGAAGAACGCACTGCAAGTGCAAGCTCGCCTTGCAATTCGGATATCAAGTATGAGTGCTCATGTGTCTCATTCAGTCGCTTAATTTTTTCACTTCATATGCATAATGTTACGATTGATCAATGGTGTTTGCTTGTGTACTCTTTTTTTTATTTGGTATGAATCTGTCTAGACCAAAATGACATATTTTTGAAGCGAGTCCAAAGTATGTCCACATTATTCTCGCCAAAGCCAGTCAAGCAGTGTTCTAAGTAATGAGCTACACATGCGTCGTTTGCGCGAGAATAATTTTTGTCAGAATGGGCAGGTGATGTATCGGTCTTTCTACAAGAAGTAGCAAGAAAATATATACAATGTCGTGATCAGATAGCCCGTGCTCGACAACCACTGTGAATTCAACAATATTGCGAGCAAAGTACCATGTCCCGAACTGATGAAGAACCTTGCACACGAGTAGGTTGAAGTACAGCTTGCACGAGATCATGGGTTAACATGAATAAAAAATATGTTGACATCCGGATTGCGATGAAACGCGGAGTCAAGGCGCACCCGTGGTCTATACCGGACAAATTAGTCATCTACAAGAATAACCTTGTTACTCAAGTATTTAGCTATAATTCAGCGCAATTCATGTGAAAATTCAGGAGCGGCGTCAGGATAATTAAACAGCGAAAACTACAAAGTTATAGCCACAAAGCAATACCCTAATACGCAGACGCAGACATTCCAACGAGGGTATTATTTCCATAACCGCAGCTTCAGCCCGATTTTATTGTGATAGCAACTATATATGGACACTCTCTGCTAGATTTTGCCGCCGGCGTTGACATCGGCGTCACCGTCACTCGCCGTATTTGTATACGCATCTCTATATATGTAAACGCAAGAAAGAAACATAATCGAGAAAAAGACTCCGGCGCGCTGAATCGAGCGTGGGACCCCTGAATCGTGAATGCGAGGCGTTAATCAATGAGCCACCGAGGAGAACCTTCAATGTTCAAACGGCAATCTATTTATATCTACTTACTACCGCTGTCAACGGGCATCACGGGGGAGGGGGGGGGGGCTATCGTGTTTTCGGCATTATCAGCAAGATGGGGCAATGAACGTGCGTCGCCACATCGTCACTACGCGGCGGCGCGAGTTTTCATCTTCCACGCGTACTTTGGCCCGTGGAGAGGAGGGGGGCGGATGCTGACTCGCGCGCCCTTATCTCGTGGTGGGGAGGATCGTGCGTCTTGGCTTGCCTTGGAGTTTCATCGGAGCGATTCGGTTGTAGCTACCGGGCGCACAAAGGTCACTGCGATCGCTGCGCGGGCCCCGTTTGCGAAAAGGGCGCGCTTTTCACACACACCGAAGTAACAGCCGAGACGCTTATTCGCCTTCATCTGTACCTGTGAGTACGTTTTGTGCATAATTTATGGTGAGAAACGCGGGGCACGTTTCGATCTGCTTGCCATTCTGCGCGTGACCTTGCAATTTGCGGCTATCGCGTTCATTGCTTCGCCTTTGCGGCAAAGCTGGCACTTTTCAACTAATGCTACCACACGCCCTCCCCTAGAAGACCTATCTACTCAATAAACATTGGAGCAAGGCGGAAGTATATCTTGGTCTTTGATTTCCTTGCGAAACAAAGTCTCAGTAATAACTGTCGTATGGTGGTCATGTTGAACAGTACTTCAAGCAAACTTGTTTATTTAGGACACTTCAATCGTTAACATTAATTCATAACAGATGTTTATTTCGTCAGTATATGTTAGTTCATGCTTCTGTTTGCCGAGGGTGGCCTTGCGCAGCCTGTACACGTTTATATTGCGATTTGTTTCAAAAGTAAATAAGCTTGTCTACCTTGAGTTTGTCGTGTATAAGTGACACATTCCTTCTTTGAAGTTTATAATTTTTAGCACTTTCTCACAGAAGCTTGTGCTTCTTTAGTGTAGATTGGGAAAAGTTATCTTGAAGGAAAATGTTAGTTTTCTTTATTTTTGGCATTCTGAGGTACTTTTTCTTTTCATTAAAATTCTGAAGATATAAAATTATTGGTCGCCTGTCCCCATGTCTGCCTAGCCTATGAAAGCAACCAAGAGATTGACACTCTACATTTAGTTTGTCATTACTTAAATACACCCTTGACTACTATATCTTTGAGATTATTTTCTATCTTGTTTGAAATTTTGAGTGTCCCATGATTATTGTGTTCCAATGCCGGCTACGATTTAGATTTGTTAGTTTCTTAGCCTGGAATGTTATAATATGTTCAATCGATTGTAAAATATTGTTACTTGCTGCCGCATTATCTGTTGTCTCAGTGATCTGGGTCCGCATTTTGCAAACATACAGTGAAGCTCTAGAACCAGTTACTCTGTTTTCAAGAAGTGCATTTGTAGCTCCTGTATTTCATTACGAAGTGCACCCTGCCTATCACCTAACTGCTTAAGCATTTCAGTCTGAGTAACAACAGGACTAACTTCAATATTGCTGCAAAGCAGCAGTTCACACATAAATAGGCACTACAAGCTATAGTTGGACATCGCTGTGGGCACGGCAGGAGCACAACACCGCGATAGTTACTTTGCAAGGAAGTCGTATTCAGACCAATCTGCACAATGACGAACAGGACTCTAGTCAGTGTCATGGCAGTTCCGGGTCCACCGTGCCCACAGAAGGCGAATTTCTGCAGTGCCTGTCTTATTTGTTCGTCCACCGATGGCGTCACGGGGTTTTGCTTAAAATGAGTCGCTGGTAGCAGGATTGAATTTGGAGATAACGATGAGGTAGGAAGCACCATATCGCCACCTATGGCACACATGTGTATCTCACAGAAACGATGGTCGACGTGTGGTTCATCAGTGGTTTATACCGCGGCCAATCCAAGAATACCCTGCACAATGAAGAGCAGGGCTCTAGTCAATGTCATTGCTGTTCTGCGTCCACCGTGCCAATATTGTGTCTAAAAAAAAAGCAAACCCTTAAATTTACACTTTCCTTCATTCATAGCGAGGGTCTCGCACTGGCAGACTTGATGCCGTAAGGTGGTATGCGAGGCATATTGATCAGGGGTTATCTCTTGATAAAATCACAGACTACGTGAAGCCACAACAAGCAATCAGTGTTCCACACTTGCCCCTATGACATCAGGTGGCGCTAAATGAAGCTGCCACGTTTAAATGCACATATATAGCCTATTGTCACGGGGTCGTGACGCTGACTAGGGCAGAGACGGCTTTCTGAAAATGCAACTGTTTATTGGGCCAAACTTGTGGCTGGTAAGCGAAAAGTCTGAGTACAGTGATACACATTGGCTCTGATAGCGACGAACAGGACATCGACCGTTGATAACTGACAAGCACTAAAGCGCTTCAGCATTTATACTCAATCATCGAATATTCTAGTGTTATCGCTAGTGGCCACAGGAAGTGAGCGCAATCTTAACAAAAGATCCACGACAGTTTAGAAGCTTCTCGAACACACCAAGTGCGGTTTGTGCTGAACATAGTGTAACGGGGTGATAACAAAACTTGAAGGAATGTGGCATTGCCCTCCTCTGAAAAAGGCATCATCGCAATTCTTTAACAAATGAAAGTGGAATACTTAGATTAGAGAATAAACAATAAATACAAGCAATCAACATAGCAATAACAAGAAAAATAGTCGTGCATGAAATCGCTTGAAGCGCACGACATGGACGACTTCAGGTCGTGCACAACGTCCTTGAGAGTTTGTAATGTTGTCAAGAACAACCTCATAATTGAGTGGGCCGAGATCTCGAACTACCCTGTATGGTCCAAAGTACCGTGGCAGAAGTTTTCAATGAGTCTATGCTGGCATATCGGCGTCCACACCCAAAAGCGGTCGCCGGGCTTGTATTCCACGAAACTTCGTCAAAGACATATATATATATATATATATATATATATATATATATATATATATATATATATATATATATATATATATATATATAAGGCAAAGAAGTGTATACCTAAGGGCTCGTTTTTCCGTGTTTTGACACAATATTAATGAGATATAACAGACAGTAATGCCAAGGAATGTATAGGGGAAGTTATTAGAAGCAATGGAATGTAAATAAGAAGAAAGAAAAGTGGGTGAAAAAATAACCAGCCTGTTCATGGCTGGTTATCTTTTCACCCACTTTTCTTTTTCCTTATTTACATTCCATTGCTTCTAATAACTTCCCCTATACATTCCTTGGCATTACTGTCTGTTATATCTCATATATATATATATTGTCGCAGTACAACGCGAACAAAGCACAAGTACGCCTTGAGGCAGCGAAAGCAGCCTGTTCTCAACAGCTGAGCCACAAGATCTTCTTCGTTCTTGCGTCAAGCCAGAGGCCCACTACCTGGTGTCCGCTAAATCCCCCCATCATCGTTTTTGTCCACATGTAGACACGGGTCATTTGCCTCCCTCTCAAAGAGCATCGATCCGATGCGAAGTCAATAATGCAGTTTTTGTTAAAATATAAGTCTCACACAATCACTCGCTGACGTAAGGCTTCATGCGCACTACGTGAACGAGTTCAGGATTGTGCTGGCGACGATTGGTACTACAGTTGAATCCCGCTACAACGAAATTGACGGGGCGGGCGCAAAATTTCGTTATTGCGGAAATTCGTTGTCGCGATATGATGAAATACATACGTGACAGGGGACTTGCTGAAGCAAAAGAACAAGCTTTAATGCCAAAAATCGCTCAACTTCGCCTGTTTCCGCTTCTTGCCAAGCGATGGCACAACACGACTTTCGCACGCTGCCAGTAGAGCCATTGCTTCATCGTCGTCCTGCGACCCAATGCAACGCCTGATGATATCGAATGCGTCCAGCACCTGTGAAGTCGGTGGTAGTGCGGGATCACGTTGCGCGATTGTGTCCTCATCGTCCGACGAAACACCATCTTCCTGGACGCTCTTTATGATGTCTGCGTCCGTCATTTCCTCGCGCACCACCAAGCAAGAGTCGGCTTGCAAGAACTCGCTGATATGTACGTCGGCGGGCACATCACTTTCCTGCAGGTCTGCCCAAGCGACTGCGATTTCTTCGTCCCGGTCCAGCAACCTGTTCTCATCGCGGTCTGCGTCGCCATCGTAAGCTTCAACCGCAGAATCGGAAGTCTCGGCGCACTGTACTGCGAATCCGGCATGGCGAAAGCAGTTCGCGACTACGGCGCTCCCCGTCTCGCACCACGAAGCAGCGATCATTTGGAGCGCCATGAACAAGTCGATTTTCGTTTCGCGACCCAACCGAGTGTTCAAAATCAGCCTTTGGATAAGGCGCTTGCGGTACGCGCACTTGACGCTTTGGATGACCCCTTGGTCGAGGGGTTGAATGATGGACGTGCAGTTCGGTGGCAAAAACTTGAGCTGCATGTTCTCGAGCTCCGTGTCCTCAATGGAATGTGCGGAACAATTGTCTAAAAGCAGACAAACCTGGCGGCCTTGCCTGCCCATGTCCCGGTCGAATTCCTCGACCCACTCTCCAAAAATTGCACGGGTCATCCACGCCCGGCTGTTGGCCACGTACTTCACTAGAAGGCGCTGATTTCCTTTGAAGCAGCGCGGTTTTGCGCTTTTGCCAATGACCAAAAGCGGTCGCTGATCTGATCCATCCATATTGGCGCACAGTAGCACGGTGATCGTTTTCTTGCTGTGTTTACCTCCTTGACAGCGCAGCCCCTTAAAATCCAGGGTCTTGTTCGGTAACATTTCGTAGAATAGACCGGTCTCATCGGCATTGTATATGTCCGATGATGCGTAGTCCTTAAGGATGCTTCCAAGGCTGGCCGACATCCACGCGGCGGCGCCGTCTTTATCCACCGAAGCGGCTTCACCACGCAACACTTTGCTGATGATGCTGTGGCGGGATTTAAATTTGTTTAGCCAACCTACGCTGGCCTTGAAATCATCAATGCCGAGCATGCAGGCAAAATCCAGCGCCTTCTGCCGTACAATATCGCCGCTAAGGGCAATTTTCTTGGCCCGCGTCTCCACAAACCAGGTGTAAACAGCCTTGTCTAAGGCTTCGTGCACTGGCTGGGTCATCTTCTTATGCTTAGCGGACGTCCCTGAAGCTAGAGCTTTGCCTATCGCGTCCTTGCTCTTCAATATAGTTGACAGAGAGCTAGCCGCAATCCCGAACTCTTCAGCGATGAGTGCCTTCTTCTTTCCAGCTTCAGCCTGTGCGATGATGCGAGCCTTGTCTTCGAGTGACAAAAACTTGCGCTTTTTCGCCGGCTGTGCCATCGTTGATCGCGTTACTGCACCTTCGGGAAACAATCAAACAATGACCAAAGCGTGCGATCGCTCGTTGTGAAGAAGCTAGCCCTAGTCAAGCCGCCTGAAGCGGAAGCCGTCGTCCGAACACATCGTCGCACTCTACCGGGATTTGCCTTGCATCTCCAATTTTGTACGTACGTACGTACACATAAATTGGAAATTCCTGTCATTGAAACCATTCTCACAAACGTTATAGAAATGATTAAAAATACTATAAAAATCAAATTAGTGCGTGTTGTTTGTACACAGACACGATTCAAAACGTTTCCGACGTTTCTTCTGAATCTACATGAGAGCGCGTTGCATTGATTGCATCGCCATCACTATCGCGGTATGTATGGCGGCTTTGTGTTGTTTACATTGCGCAGCGAGTCACCGTCGCGCCCAGTATGCACGCTCTGAGCAACATCTTGTGTGTGTGTGTTTTTTTTAAATGTTATTAAGGTCCATGGTTTGTAAAGGCATTAAAACACTTTTGAGAATTTCAATAAGCTGTAATTTGAATAATTTTGCTCGTGCCTGTCCCGCAAAAAACTTCGTTGAAGTGGAAATGCTGCCGTGAAGTAGTTCGTATTGGAGGGAATTCGGAAGCATTATATACCCTATGGGACATCGACGGGGAATGGAAAAACCTTCGTTGTGGCGGAAATTTCGTTGAAGCGGACTTCGTTGTGCCGGGATTCGACTGTACACGAATTGTCGGGAACAACTTCGTAAGTGACGTCACTCAGTTGTCGCAGCACTCGGTATGGCCCAAAGTATCTTCTTAAGAGCTTTTCTGATAGTCCTCGTTTCCGTACGGGTGTCCAAATCCATACTTTGTCGCCAGTTTGACAGACAACTGCTGTGCGGTGAGCATTGTAGCGGCCTGCATCGTACTCTTGCTGCTGGCGGATCCGTAAACGTGCCAGTTGTCTAGCTTCTTCCGCGCGTTTCGTAAACGTGTTGGCGTCTGGGTCGATGTCGTCACTTTCGTGCAGCAGCATCGCATCTAACATAGTTCGTACTTCTCGTCCATAAACGAGGCTGAACGGGGTCATGCGGGTCGTTTCTTGCTTGGCCGTGTTGTACGCAAACGTTATGTATGGCAAGACTTCATCCCAATTTTTGTGTTCAATGTCTACGTACATCGAAAGCATGTTTTCAATGGTTTTGTTCAGACGCTCCGTCAGCCCGTTTGTTTGTGGGTGGTAGGCAGTGGTCTTACGATGCGTTGTTCCACTCAGCATCAGGACGTGATCCAAAAGAGCTGCCGTAAATGCGGTTCCTCTGTCTGCGATCACGACGGTTGGTGCACCATGCCTCAGTACAATATTTTCGATGAAAAATCTTGCCACCTCCGCTGCTGTACCTCTCTGAATAGCTTTTGTCTCGGCATAACGGGTCAGATAATCCGTCGCGACGATAACCCAGCGGTTTCCTGCAGTGTACATATGAAGTGGGCCCAAAATGTCCATGCCTATCTGGTAGAATGGAGCTGTTGGGACCTGCACGGGTTGCAGTAGGCCAGCTGGTTTAGTCGGTGGTGACTTGCGTCGTTGGCAGTCGAGACAGGTACGAACGTGGTGCTTCACGGCTGTGGTTAGTCCCGGCCAGTAATACCTTTGCTGCACTCTGGCCAACGTTCTCATGTAACCCAAATGGCCAGAGGTCACCTCGTTGTGGCATGCTTTGAGTATTTGGGTACGAAGGGCTGCTGGTATGACGAGCAGATAGGCGGATCCTGTCGACGAAAAGTTTCTTTTGTAAAGTACTCCGCCCCGTAAACAAAACGATGACAATACTCTTGCGAAAACTCTTGGCGCCTTCTGAGATCTGCCTTCCAAGTAGTTAATTAAGCCAAGCAACTCAGTGTCGTCACGTTGTTGCTGCGCAATGGCGGTCGTGTCGAGGACACCGAGAAATGCCGTTTCCTCCTCCTCGGGTAGGGTTGCCGACTCAATGGGTGAACGGGACAGACAGCGTTCATATGTCGCTTGCCTGACTTGTGCACGACCGTCATGTCAAACTCTTGCAGTTTTAGGCTCCAACGTGCTAATCGGCCGGTGGGATCTTTTAGATTAGTTAACCAGCAAAGGGAGTGATGGTCACTAATAACTTTGAAGTGTCGGCCATACAAGTACGGGCGAAATTTCATTACTGCCCATACTACGGCGAGGCATTCTTTCCCTGTTGTTGAATAGTTAGCCTCTGCGCGTGTTAGCGTTCGGCTTGCGTAGGCAATCACTCTTTCTGTGTCCTCTTGCCGTTGCACAAGCACAGCCCCAAGACCTACATTGCTAGCGTCTGTGTGAAGCATCGTTGGGGCTTCTTCGTCGAAGTGGGCGAGCACCGGGGGCGTTTGGAGACGACGACGCAGGTCATTAAAGGCAGCCTCCTGTTCTTCTTTCCACTCAAAGGCAACATCATCTCTTGTGAGACGAGTTAGTGGCGACGCGATGCGGGCAAAGTCTGCGATAAACCGGCGATAATAGGCAGAAAGGCCTAGGAAGCGTCTGACAGCCTTCTTATTGGAGGGTACTGGGAACTGTGCGACGGCGGCAATTTTTCCAGGATCGGGCCGGACGCCTGCGTTGCTGACGACGTGACCGAGAAACTGAAGTTTGTGAAAACAGAAATGGCACTTTTCTGGTTTCAATGTTAGGCCCGCGAACCGTATGGCACGTAAAACAACTTCCAGCCTTTTGAGATGCTCGTCAAAAGTGGTCGAAAACACTATAACGTCGTCCAGATAGACTAGGCACGTCTTCCACTTCAATCCCGAAAGTACCGTGTCCATAAGCCTTTAAAAAGTTGCGGGCGCGGAGCACAAACCGAAAGGCAAGACTTTACATTCGTATAAACCATCTGGGGTCACAAAAGCGGTTTTCTCTCGGTCTCTTGGGTCTACCTCGATCTGCCAGTAACCACTCCTCAAGTCCATGGAAGAAAAGTAGCGAGCGTGCCGAAGTCTGTCAAGGGAGTCATCAATACGTGGGAGCGGGTACACATCTTTCTTGGTCACCCGATTCAGCTTCCTGTAGTCCACGCAAAAACGCAGGGTGCCGTCCTTTTTCTTTACTAGCACTACAGGCGATGCCCAGGGGCTCTGTGACGGTTGAATGACGTCATCTGCAAGCATTTTCGCCACTTGTTGTTGTATGGCTTTGCGTTCCTTTGAAGCTACACGATAAGGGTTCTGGTGGATAGGTCTCACCGTGTCCTCGGTGATTATTCGGTGCTTTGTCAAAGGTGTTCGACCAACTCGTGATGTCGTTGAAAAGCAGTCCCGGAATTCGGCTAGCAGCTGAAGAAGTCTCTGTCGCTCATCCTTTGACAGAGTGGTGCCAACATCGAGAATGGGTTCTGGTTCTTGATTAGGCTCTTCGTCCAATACCGACAAACATAAACTGCCTCGCATTTCTACAATATTGTCGTACGAAGCGATAGCTGTGCCGTTCGGAAGGTGCCAGCGCTCAGCACTAAAGTTCGTCAGAAGTAAATTCGTGCGTCCACCAGTGACACGGACGATACCTCGTGCGACCAAAATGCCATGACTGAATAGCAGCGAGCCAATTTGGTCAGCAATGCCTTCGCCATCAAACGCTTCGTCGCCTTCTACTGAAACAAGAGTGCATGATCGGGGCGGGACGACCACATCATCATCAATTATACGTAAAGTGTTGCGTATTGCGTCTGAACAGTCAACTAAACCAGGGCTCTTGCGGAATGTAATTGAATGGTCCGGGATGTTGATGACGGCACCATATTCTCTTAAGAAGTCCATCCCTATGATCAAGTCCTTGCAACACGAGGTGAGGATGACGAACGTCGCCACGAAAGCAGAGCCACCAATGTCGAGTCTTGCTGTACACCTTCCGACAGGCATCAACAGCTGGCCGCCTGCTGTCCTCAGGTGAGGTCCCGTCCATGTAGTTTCACTTTTTTGAGGCGTACGGCAAGGTTTTCACTTATGATAGAAAAGTCGGCGCCGGTGTCAACTAAGGCTGTTACTTGCTGTTCGTCCACCGAAACGGTAAGATCTGTGGTCACAGTTTCGTCGGTGTTACAACTTCTCGGCTTTACGGCGTCCTGTGGTACAAGTAACGGGGGCTTTTTTTCGTCGCCTTGACAGCCTGCAACCTCACCCCCGGAGGTCGCTGCCTTCAGTTTCCCTGGCGTGGACTTGGTGACCTCCTTCCACTGACGTCGGCTGTAGTTCGGTGGCGCGACGAAGGCGAATATGCCGGAGACGGAGAGCGTGGTCGACGTCCCAAACCTGGCTGGTAATCAGGCACACTGTCGTCATTATTGGCACGGCGGTTGTCAAAATGGGACTGAGACAAGGGGAGTCCTTGAGAATGAGTGTCCCGGCGTGGTGCGTAGCTGTCGTTGGCGCGTCGATCGTCAGACCATTGCCGAAGAGGTCGAAACATATCCACGCGGCGCCAGCAATGGCGGGAAATGTGGCCCACACCTCCGCAGGTAAAACAAAGCGGGCGCCTATCTACAGTGCGCCAGGGGTCTGTTTTACGAAGCTGTGGACGCCGCAACGGCTCGTAATGTGGCAAATGCCGTGTCTCGTTGGGAGACGGCTCTTGGTACGGCGGCATTTCGTACGGCGGTACGACGGCAGGTCGTCGCGGTGTCTGTTTTTGTGGCGACCAAGGAACGTCTGCCGATGGCTGGCGGTACGACGGCGCAACGGGCGGCGGGCGGCGAAGCGCGGCTGCGTAGCTCATAGGTCGCTGATCGTCGGTAGGATCAGCTGTTGAAAACGCTTGGCGTATTTCTTCGCGGACGACTTCAGCGACAGACGCCGTGGGTGGTTCTGTGACCAGATTCCGGAACTTCAGCAGCTCTTCGCGAACAAACTCTCTTATCAAATCGCGCAACGAGCTTTGATTGTCAGATGCCGTAGCAACGACTTGCATGTGGGCGCTGCTGGACAAGCGATCGTATTGTCGGCATCGTAGGTGAAGCGCCCGTTCGATAGCCGTAGCTTCTTTGATGAAGTCTGTCACGGTGCTTGGCGGGTTCTGCAAAAGTCCGGCGAACAATTGCTCTTTAACGCCGCGCATGAGGTAGTGCAACTTTCTGTCGTCGGTCATGTGCGGGTCAGCTTTACGGAAGAGACGGGCCATGTCCTCAGCGAACATTGCGACCGTTTCATTGGGTTTCTGAACCCGTAGATCGAGTAAATGCTGCGCACGTTCGCGCCGATCGACATCGGCAAATGTGTCAATCATCCCTCTTTTAAGGTCGCTCCATGATGACAAACTGCCTTCTCTGTTCTCGTACCAAGTTTTAGCGCTGTCGTCGAGATAAGAATAGGCGCGGGAAAGCCTTTGTTCAAGGGACCACTGGTTGGTGTTAGCGACACGTTCATAGTGATCAAGCCATTCTTCGACGTCTTCATGTGCTCCACCACCAAAGCGATCAGGCACCAGCGGTGAAAAAAAGGTTACCCGAGATGGGGTTGGCAAACTACTGTCTCGTAGTAACTGTTGTGCATTGGCGGTGGCCATTGGTAGATCTGAGCGGTGCTTTGTAGAGCGTTCCTGTGAGAGAGTGAACTCTGGAAAGAGGCCTCGCAAGCGACGACTGAAGCGATGCACGGGAGTGTTGACAAGTGCTTCTGGGCTGGATGAACGGCTCCCCGTGGGAGTGTGGAGCATCAGGCGGGGTCGCGGGCCAGCACCAGTACAACACGAACAGTACAACGCGGGCCAGTACAACGCGAACAAAGCACAAGTACGCCTTGAGGCAGCGAAAGCAGCGTGTTTTGTTGTTGTTGTTGTTGTTGTTGTTTTCCTTGTGCAAATGGCTCGTACCCAAAGATGGGGATTGGCCGATTATAAGGTGAATTTGCCCTAAACTTTCAGCATTGCCTACAATTTTTTTTTTGTAACTTAATTTTGATTTGAAATACCGGTATCAAGTTTGCAGAAAAAAAGAAGAAAAATAGTGAGACAGCAATTTAGCAAGAGAATCGTTTAGTCGCAGTGATGTATTCTTGAACGGCGAATAAAACATCCCTGTGGCTGAAACCCAGTGTAGAGGCCCCAAATGAAAGCAGATCAGGTTGTGATAGTTGCAAGCCCAGTCTTTGAAGAGGTGGTGTTAGTATGCTTTGCCTGAATAAATTGAAATGGCGACAATGTAATAAAAAGTGACTGATCGTTTCCTCTTGATTACAGTAAATGCACATAGGGGAATTCAATATGCCTGATCTATGCAAGTAAAAATTGAGGGAGGTAACGCGGCAACGAAATTCCGTGATGACTACTTCCATCATCCTTGAATTAGTCAGTTCACTGCGCCAGGGAAATAACAAGTGTTTCAACAGCTGAGCCACAAGATCTTCTTCGTTCTCGCGTCAAGCCAGAGGCCCACTACCTGGTGTCCGCTAAATATCCCCATCATCGTTTTTGTCCACATGTAGACACGGGTCAATATATATATATATATATATATATATATATATATATATATATATATATATATATACACACACACACACATGGGGGGCAGCCAGTTCGGGACTTCTAGAATGGGGACAGTTCGTTGTCTCTCTTCTAGTGCTTATGTTATCGTCAAGGTGTTAGTTTCGAATGAACACATGACTGTGAGATCCTCCAACCAACTAAAGGTCTTACTCACGCCGCAACCTATTCTTCGGCACTTTGAGCTTTCTACGCCAACTGAAATTCATACTGACACCAGAGGCATTGGCATAGGTGTAGTTTTAGTACAACGCTGCAATAGGATGGAACATGTCATTGCATATATACCAGTAAGCCAGTAGAAAATTACACAGTGACTGAGCAAGAATGTTTCGCACTCATCTTGGCTGTATGGTGATTCCGTTCATCCCTGTACGGTTGTCTCTTCCTCGCAGACCATCATTCCTTGTGCTGGTTTGTAAGCCTTCGAGATCTATTGGGCCGCCTTGCACGCTGGGCCTTACGCTTGCCAGAGTATGACTTCATGGTATTGTACAAGAGCGGCAGGAAGCACACTGATAATGACAGTCTTATGTGGATGCCGCTTAATACAACAGTTTGGGATGTTGAGAATTTCGATCACCTGATTGCGTCAGTGACACCAATGTTTCCGGACAAGACCACTTTTTGAAATTGAGCAGCGGTGGGACGTTAGCTTGGCGCCGTTATGTGCTGACGGACGAGCATCCACTTTGGCAGGACGCTAGTGCGTTCGTCAAGGATTACTTTACTAGAAGACCTTCTCGGCCATGAGTTCCCGCTTTCTACTGGTGGTTCGGGATACACTTCGTTCCTCTGTTCTGCGAGCCATGCACTTTGGGTCACCTAGGAATGATGCGAACACTCCATCGTATACAGGAGCGATTTTACTGGCCATGCATGCGCCAGTCAGTTGAGCAGTACATGGCCAGTTGTACTCATTGCCAGACACACAAATCAGTCATGACTGTTCCAGCCAAAAGTTGGCATTGACCTCGTGGGTCCTTTTTCGCGCTTGGCAAAAGGCAAGTGATGTATTGTAGCGTGTCCCGATTATCTTACCCGCTACTGCGAGACGGCAGCCTTGCCATCTGAGACTCTTGGCCAAGTCTCCTCCTTCCTCCTGCACTCTATTATACTGCACTATGGACCTCCTCGCGTCATTATAAGTGATCGTGTCCGTCAGTTTACGGCAGACGTTGTCGAGGAACTGCTCCGTATGTGCGGTTCAGAACTTCGAAATTCGACACCTCATGATCCACAGATGAATGACCTTACAGAATGCACAAACCGGACTGTGAATATGCTGTCAATGTACGTGGTGTCAAGTCGCAAGAACTGGGACGGCTTCTTACTGTTCATCATGTATGTCTTCAATACTTCCCAGCATGAGACCACCAGCCACAGCTTTTTTTTCTTTTTAATTTTTGACTCCTTCGTTATACCCTGGATACTATCTTTTCGTTTTTTGACAATGACGATCCTTCTTTAGCCAAAACACTGTCTCACAAAAAAAATTCACCGTCTTGCCCTCCTGCATACTATAGCATGACAAGACAGCCCTGCTGTGACAGCAGGCACTGGCACATCACATATCAACTGGGACATCTTATCCTGGTGTAGAAGCCTATGCACAAGCATGGCTTGTGCCATGTTTGCACTATAGTAGATGAAATAAGCGGACAAGCACTACACACCATGCATGGAGTCCACATGTCTTGTATATTTCTGGTGGCATGCCATTTGTCCTGATTGTACATTTTGCTGCGATGAGCCTTTTTGCAAAGTTTGCTTCGGGAACTTTTGGTCTGACTTAACAAATTGGCTGCATTTCTTGAGAACTCAGCCTGTTTAGTTTCGGTGTTAATATTTCAAGATACGTGTTTTTTTTTTTAATTTGGATTGGGAGGAACAGGAAGGAAGATAAAGATGGAATCATTAAAGATGGCTATGCCTTCGATTGTCGCATCCTACTTTGCCGTATCTGCACAAAGAACTGCCCCAAAGTGAATATTTATAAGGTTATTTAATTAGTTTTGGTTAAGCATTCTATTCTTACTTACGTCTGCAGCGCAGCTATGCTTCAATGTAGTGTTCACAAGCGGATACAACAGGAGTGTTGCTAGCAGTTATATGAGCGTTAAAGAGCTCGTTTCGCAATAATTATGGCGTCGGCATTGTTGGTTGTGAGCGAAAAATCATCAGACTAGTAAATTGAAAAAGATGCAAATAAAATAAACAATAAGAAATTCGGGGTCCAAGTGGAGATCGAACCGGGTCGTTTGTGTGGCAGGCGGGTGTCCTATCAGACAGCCACCGCTCTGTATACATGCTTTACAATACATGAAATATTGCCGTAATAATGCATAATGCAAGCATTCATTGCCATCGGACGCAAGAACATGGGATGATCATAATAAGTTCATAGTTTAAAACCAGTAACCCACTACAAGAGGCACACATGCTAATGCATTTTTAAGGTCATGTAGTGGGTGCATATCAAGTTCAAAAGGATTTCACACACAAAGTGTTTGAAGCACGCTCTAAGAACAGGATGTTTCTGTTGCGTTCAACACTTAAAGGCGAAGCATAAGGGTCGCCCAAACCTTTTTATAAAAATTCTGAATTATCTTTAAAATAATTGCCCTCTCCTCCCCAAGGGAAATCGCAAGGAAATGCAAACGCATTTCTTGTGCCAAGAGTACACAGTATAGTAATTTTAATTGCATAAATTAATGAGACGAGGATTTGTATTGTAACCCTTTATTTACTTATTCATCAGCCAGCGAACGGTCGAGAGTGAGGCATGCGTTTCACTCCATTCATATATAGGTTGTATTCACGAGACTTCATGTCAGCGGGCGCGATAGCGAAAAGTGTGCCAGCTGTGCTGGCAACCGCTTGGCCACCATTTTGAAGGCCATCGTACTGGCAGTTCCGACATGTTCACACAAGTTAATGTGGGGACTTTGCTCTCATTTAATTTTATTAGGCTTTACGAGGTACGAGGTTTACCAATTGTGAAGCTGCCGTAGCCACTGGCGAAGCATGCTCGGCTCGCTTGAGCGTGTCTATATGTACGCCGAAAAATTGAACGCCGTTGCTAAGCAGCAATACATGGACAAAGTGACTTTCTGTGGTGTGCGTTGACCCACTCATTATGACGAGCGAGGAAGCCACATTCAACACCGAACTAGTCTTTAATGCGGAACTCTGACACACAAAGGACTACTTGGGGCATACTACATGTTTTGTGAGCACGAACGACTGGAAGCCAAGAAATCTTTGGATGCTCTAGTAATGGGTTTGTCTGCGAACCCTGGCTGAAAAGTACTGCATCGCTGTGGGCACAAAGGTAAGATAGTCTGAAGTTATTCTCTCTGTAAGCACCAAAGTCGAGCTTATCCATGAATTTGATACTAGTGTGATGTTTTACGAATCGAGAGTTGAAGCTGCGGGCTTCACAGCGTTTACGAACGTAAAACCACGTTGCACATGGTGCATTTTATTGTTGTGGAGTGCATACGAGACTGAAATTTCAACATAGTTGGCTCCCTCACAGCTTTAATAAATCGAACGAAAAGTATCTGGAGCGTAAGGTTATTTACTATTGAAAGCCACTTGTGCTTTGACATAAGTGTACTGAGCTAGGTCACTTTAGCGAGAAAAACAGAAGCATGTGCATCTCACATTAGCTCACAGTGTACCGAACATGTATTAATATGGAAAGTCCTACGTTGAGTACTCTGCTGGGTTGTGCTTTTGGTAGATGTCTCTGCCAGATCATTGAAACTGACTGCATTTACTGTGTTATTGCGATTTATTTATTTTCGTGTTTCGTTCGCGACTGAATTACTCAAACCGATCAGTATCCGAAGGTAGTGCCTTCCCCCGGGGGCATCACCCGCGTTCTGTGCGAATATGCTGAGGCGTTGAGGCGTAGGCTGTAGGAGCACAGGGTTGCTCGGAGATGAATACCACCTATGCGTACGAACGAATGAATGGGAGAGTGGGGTGCAGGGAAGGGAGAGAGCGGAGAGCGAGAAAAGGAGCGGCGAAGCACTTACCTACCCTCTCCTCTAGCGGCTGCACACACCCGTGATGTGGGTGCCCTCACATGAGCAAGCGCGCTCCTCTTCTCCTCTCACTCTCTGCTACTCTGCCCGTACCACCTGCTCCAGTTGCTAGGGGCGAGGATAAATGCGTGTGCCTGCAGCTGTTGCTATGGGAGACGAAGTGAGAGCAAAGAGAACAGCTGCCGGCACGCGAACGCCGCCAGACGCCTGACGTAGCCAGACTAAGAAATGCATTCGCATTTAAAAACACCCGGATATACTTCGCCCATGTCAGTTTGTGAACTCTGCAGAATCCCGGTGAGGCCGTTTTAACGCGACAGTGTTCAAGAGCTTAATTAGGGGAACTTTGGCATCAGCATTGTTGGTTGTGAATGAAAAATCATCCTGTTCATCACTGAAAAACAGAGAAAATATGCCAATAATAAAGTAATCAAGACTTTTAGGTCTAACTGAGGATCGAACCCAGACCGTCTGCGTGGCAAACAGGTCCACACTGCTCGGAAACGCAGTAAGCATCACTTTACCCCAAACACACGTGTTCTGTATACAGGGTTGACAATGCAACATGTGAAAAAATTCGGCAAATTCCACGTACCCTGGGAAACAATATTATGCGAAGCATGCGCATGGAAAGGGACCGAGTTGTATCTTTTATTGAGCGAAACGTTACGAAGTGGCTCAAAATATATGTACAAATGCACACACCGACATATATTAAACAGCCGCATATGTTTTATATAACCAGTTTTACATAACCAATCATTTTCGTGCGATCGCTCGATTTCATATTTGGAAACCATCGCCCAGAAGCGCTGTGCTAAAAGTGCCGGAACAAAATGTTACATGACTGACGTACTGCCCAATTTTCTTTATGTGCTTCAAAATCGCGACCTCCTCTCCACCTAAGTCACGTGTGCACAACAAAAAAATAACAATGTTTATGGATGTGCATATGCAAAAAAAGTGCTGCAAGGCAATAAACACCTTCCGTTCCATGAGGCAACAACACGTTTTACTTTTTACATTGCATACCGCCGACTACGTGGCATTTTTGGTACGAGTAGACGGTCTCATGGAAACAACGCTTTGGTTCGCTCGCCGAAGCCATCGCATGAATGATGTTTGCCTGAGCAAGCGACTGTTTGCGCGAAGGCGATCTATGTCACGTCGCTCGTCGCTGTTGCATGCATTTCCGTGCTTATGGGGCTTGGCTTTTAAGCGGGTGATCACGAGAGGACCCAAACGTAGGTGGGTAGATAGATAGACAGACAGACAGACGGACGGACGGACGGACGGACGGACAGACAGACAGACAGACAGACAGACAGACAGACAGATAGATAGATGCCAAAAGTGCTTGCAGTATGCAATGAAATGCCTTGCATTTAAAAGAAGTTGTGCTGCAGGTAAATTTTGGCAGACGTAATCGTGAACGCCCAGTGGATGCATTGCGCTGGTTAGCTAAGTAAAGTCAAGTCTGGGGAGAGTCCCCTTAAGAAAAAATCTCTATTGCTTACAAAAAACAAGAAAAAAAACTGCAGCTTTTTCAGCGCTGACGACTTTCAGACTTCGATAACGGCGATCAGCTGTCATGCATTGTCTCGCTTTCTCTCGTTGTCCCCTGCATTTTGTGCATGCTTTATTATGTAACGCTAAACAACTTTGCTTAGAGTAGCTAAATTAATCTAGAAATTCTAAATTCTAAAGTGTTCTAAATTTCTAAAACACTTTAGGGTAGGTGCCTTCCTTGGAGCATGGGCTTGGCTCATTTTTAAACACTTCAAGGAGTTCGTTTCGCCGAACTTATGGAGTCCACTTCGTTGGTTGTGAGCGAAAAATCATTATCCCGTCAGTGGCTTAAAAATCGAGAAAGTTGTAAATACACCATTTTCCACTAAAGGGGATAATGAGACGGTGCAAAACAGTGCGGGCGATGCACACCGCATTTGCCTTCTTTTGTCTGTGTTCTGTTAATGTTTCCGAAAATGTTCTATTAAAATTTTAAGGCCAACTTCGGCAATTGTTTAGGTCTATGCATCTCAATGAAATTTGCTGGGTACATTCCTTTGCACATTTATGTCATTCATGCCAAGTTACATGCTTGTGAGATGCACTGATTGTTTGCCAATAAATTTTAAAGATGACCTCGAAACGTGTCACCACCTGGCTTGCTAAAATTATTGGCAGCGCTGTCTGTGTGACGTCATGTTTGGAGTCGATAGCATCGTTAACTTTGGCTGCTACAGTGTTTACTGCGCTGGCCACGAGGTGACTGCGGCGGTGTTTGGCATGGCAAAACTTCCTTTCTTTCTCTGGGGTGTTTGGCCGGCTCTGCTCGGCGTGCTCGCCTGTGCTCCGAGCGCACACTCGTCTCGGCTTTCACAGTTTTTATGCTCTGCGGCAGCGGGACCAGAATACGACTTCTGATTCTTACCAAATATTATCTCGCACGTAGGTAGTGAGCTCAGCTGAGTTTCGGTTTTCGCGTTACGCCTATTTGGTTTTTGGAAATATTTTTGGAAAATATTTTTGGATTTGCTACGCATTTCAGATATTGAGATTGTGGCAAGAGTGTCTCAGGAGCATAGAATCACAATTATCCTGCCACGGTCGAAAAATCGCCAGAGTCGGCCTTTAATTAACGGTGCTAGCCTAAATTATACGATGGGTTAGAGCATCTATGCTTCAATTTTAGCATTATCATACGCAAAGCTACAAACGACTGTAAAAACGTCGCATACAAAACATTCGCTGTCCGGGGTCCTGTAATTGAGTTGCCCATTCATTAAAAAGTGTACAGCTGTGCAAGTGCACATCGTGGCACCTTACAGGACAAGTAGCGGGTGTGTCCCCAATTAGCAAATGAAAAAACAATGGCGTAGTGGGCACTTGGCAGCTTTACAACTAGTACACATTCTAGGATAGTTTGAAATGGCGCACAAATGTTTCTTTTTTGTGGCATTGGCACGCGTCATGATTACGTGTTTACTGAAGCATCCTACAAGTTTTGTTATTTTGAATATTTCATCTCCCCCCTTTTTTTGTGCTCAGAGAAGGCCTCCTCTGCCACAGTCATTCTCGTACAGACGTGGAGATGTCATGTCTGAACAGCTTCTGTGTCGAGTTCATCGGTAAAAGCTGGCAGAGAGAACTGCCCGGTTCTGAATTTAAAAGAAAAAGAAGGAACTTTCACTTGACTCTCTAATTAAAGCTGCAGGGTGCTTGCGATTGAGTAAGCTGGGTAAATGAAGCAAGAGCACTTGCGCTGGCGTCATTGTTTTGAACCATGCACACTGCTTTGTAATAGGATAAGCAGTAGCTTACAAGTAGAAATTGCTTGTGGTTTGTTTTCCACAGATTCTCTTTCACCTCTGGTTGCAATGGTTCCACACTTGGATGGGGCATCAATAAAAAGTGTATGGACTCATTTTCATGAGGGTGACCTTATTTTTCATGCATGTTTTGCTAGCGCCATGATTCTCCGAGATCGCATTGCTGCGTTACAAGCTGAGTGGTCGCCTGCGACATGCACAGTCCAAGTCCTTCTGGGACTTGGAACTAGCCATCCAGCTGCCGGAACACTGGGAGTCGAAGCCCTTTGACGCAGCTTATAACGGGCACTCTTCTCGACGATAGTATTCCCAAGAATGGCAGTGTGGCCAAACACCTAATACATATTGGCACATGCTTGGCACTGATCTCTACGAGAAGAGTTCAGCGTTGATGCTTTAGGCAAAAAAAACATTAGAAACTACTTTAGAAAAAAGCGGTGTCACTGCATCAATGTGACATCGCGACTGCCTTTTGGTTTCTCGTGAGAGCGCGATGCGAAGGGGTCTGTCGCGAGCACGACGATGCCATTGGCTAGATCCTTTGACGATCTATACCAACTTGGTACAGTTGGTACAGACAGAATTTGTTAGGGGCAAAGCTCCTTTGGTTGTGGGTTGTTCCCTTCTCTGTAGTCGTAGTAGTGTGTACCATCTCAAGTTTATGAATTGCTCAATGTCGTTATGTGTATATGTCTTTAGGAGTAGTATAAAGTGATTTTCACAGCATATCCACGGTGTGAATGATGTGTGGGGCTAGGCGTCCATTTGTCCGTTCATCTGTGTGTCCATCCATCCGTTCATTGGCCCGTCCGTCCGTGCTTCTGTGTGTCAGTGTTTGGTCCGTCTGTCCGTATGCCTGTGCTTCCATCCATGCGTCCATCAGTTCGTCCGTGCTTCCACCCATCATTCCATGCATCTAGATGGACAAACGCTTCGCCCCACTCATCATCATTAACTCTGTGAATATGCTGCAATTTTGTTTTGGGGGGGGGGGCAGTGTGCCAACCCCTATATATGCCACTGACTTGTACTCGAGGATAGTGTCCCTGTACATGCCAGTAAAGAGCATATGCTGTAAGGTTCTACTTGCTGCAAAAGTTACTTCATGCAGTAACTTCATATACTTGCTGCGTGCACGGAATGTTATGGCGGCATCGAGACCGCCTTCCTTTTGCTGTGGCATCATCCTAGAGATTGCGTCTTAGCTGGGCATGTTGTGTCCTGCTCTGTGAGATAAAGTGTACATACTAGAATTTCATACTAAGTAGCCTCTCTCTCAACCCTTCTGCCACTTAGTTGCCGAGGTTAGTTTGTACTTTGTACCATAGCCTCCATAGGCGTGAGTACAGGAAAGTGGTCTTCACACCCTCCAAAGGGGAACCTTGCTCATATCTATGTGACCCTCTATTCTTAGAAGGTTGTTTTTGTAGCAAACCTGACCGCTGCCCTGTAGGTAGGATAGAGAGCCTTAGTGCTGTGGGCTTCCAGTCGTTAAGGATCTCCATGCTCTGGCATTCTTCTGTTATACTCTCCGCTTTGTGTTCGCCAGCCACCCCCCAAAAAGAGTTAAGAAGAATGCAAAAGCATGGGTGCGCCATGGCACTAAGCATCTTGCGATTGTTTTGTGAGCCAGCCCGCCGTCTTACTACATAATGTCTTGGTTCTCTCGCAGGAACATCACATGGCATGGGTGACATTGATCTGCCACAAAGAAACACGAGTCTCAAGTGAGCCACCTTTATTACGGGTAATGCGAAAACTGGAGAATCTCAGTGCCGTTCATAGACCTACTACCTCATACTGTTAGCGTCGAAGTGTGCTCTTCCCCGAGACCGAAGAGGTCTCTCGACGACACCAGAAAAGCGTGGTCCTTGCCACCTCGTGCGATGATTCTGCCGTGTGACGTCGCCAGCAGCCATGTCAGCAGCAGCAGCTCCTCTTCGTCGTCCCTGCATCCGTGCGCGGTGCCGTCGCTGAGCGCCCCGGTCGGGTCCATCTTTACCAGCATGGAGCACCAGCAGCAGTCGCCCGAGCAGCTGATGGCGCAATACGCGGCGCATGTGCTGCGCCAACACCAGCAGCAGGCTAAGCCGTACAGCCGGCGCACTCCTGCGGCAAAGCCGTACTCGTGCGAACAGTGCGGCCGTGGTTTCAAGTACCTGCACACATTGCGCTTCCACATCAAGACGACACATGACAGCGCGGCGCCTGCTGTAGAGCCGCGCCTCTCGAGGCTCCGGAGGGATGCACCGCCGGACCTATCATCACCGGGGGGCGCCTTCTGCGGCGCCGAGCAGCCGACGGACGACAGCCGCGAGGAGGACTTCTCACTCCCACGGCCCATCGAAGGCCGATCCCAGTCGGAATTGCCTCCAGAGTTTTCCCAGGACGCCGCGCCTGTTGACCCAGCGCCACCAGTCAAGAAAGAAGAGGTGCCCGACAGTTACGGACCTGTCAAGTCAGAGTCCCAAGATGTGCCCACCACAACGTCGTGCGTGGGAAGCTTGTCGCACATGACGGCGGCCAATCTGGGTTCGAGCTTGACCGCTGCTGGTCTGCCATCTCCATCTTCGCTGCTTGGCATGGATGCTTGGCGCAGCATGAAGCTTCAGGCTGAGGTGCCGCTGGCGAGCAAGGTTGACGTGGTAAACCCACTTACAGAACAGCAGTATACCCTGTACAAGTGTGGCATCTGTGGCGAGACTCAGCCAAGCCTGCGTGGCCTGTGTGACCACCTGCAGGCGCACACACGTGCTGTCAAGGAGCATCACTGCGATAAGTGTGGTGCTGTATTCAAGTGGCGTAGCCAGCTTCTTGTCCACGAACAGGTGCACCAGGTGATAGAGGGCAAAGCTGGCTTGCCACCACCTACTGGCCTGCCTGTGCTGAGCCCGCTTCCGGAGGCGCTCATCGGTGAGCCACGAGTCTCGTTTGACCAGGCCCTTCAGCTTGGCGCATTGGCGGGCCACTTTCTGCAGCCGGGGTCACTGCCCAACCTCACCATGGGCCTTCCACTTGGTATGGCCCCGACGACATCCGTGGCCCCGTCTTCGACCTCCTCGGTGCCGGAGTTCACATCACCACACTGTGCTGCACCACCACCTGCACCCGCACAACGTGGCCCCAGCAGCGGCAGCTCCAAGGGCGGCTCTTCGTGCCCCTCATCGAGCCAAGAAGCAGGCATGCGACTGCCCTTCCAGTGCAGCTACTGCAGCAAGTCGTTTGACCGCATCTTCTCGTTGCAGCGCCATGAACGCATCCACACAGGGGTCAAGCCATGCTACTGCAAAGCTTGCGGTCGTGGGTTCAGTGAGCGTCGCAACTTGCGCCACCACATCATCCGCTTCCACTCTGATGTAAGCCAGCGGGACCAGTTGCGACGGCGCCGACGCGCGGCGGCCGCTAGGAGCCGCGCCGCGGCGGTGCCTGCCGGCGGCAGTGCCAATGGGGGCGCCGCTGCCAGCGGAGGAGACCCTGCCGACAACCCACAAGGCTCGCTCAAGCTGGTTTCCTTCCTAAAGAAGACAGCGGTTCGCATCCTCAACTCAGTTGATCAGAGCAAGGAGGAGGAAGATGACGATGACATGGAGGACATAGATGATCTCGAGGACAAAGCTGATGGTGACTTGGATGATGAGGATGACTTAAGGGCTGGGGATGAGAGTGGCTTTGCCGAGAATGGAAGCCCAGATGACTTCAAGGAAGATCACAGAACGGATGGCAGCAACCCCGAGCTGTCTGACGAGGAACGAGCTAGTCCAGTGGCAGCTGAGATGCCCGTGGCACTTTGCACAAAAGACAGTGGGAGCCCTACTGGCTCGCTTGAAGCAGATAGGAAGGCTGATGATGAAGAAGGCGAGGAGGACAATAAAACCATTATCTATCCTTTGGAAGCCATGCCCATGGCGACAGCACCTGTTGAATCGGCACAGGCAGATGAGAAAAGCGGTGGCGATGGTCCTTTGTCCTCACAAGACTTGGATGCCAGTAATGAAGAGTTGAGGCGGCCAGCTACAGGTAACAGGCGAAAGAAAGGAAGGCCAATGCGCTATGGTCCAGCAGTTGTGGAAACAAGTGAGGACTGCGGTAGCGAGAAAGGAGCTGACGAAGGTACCGGTGAAGTCAAAGAGATGAGATCTGCAGCTAGTGAAGACAGGGTTGCTGAGGACGAAGTTAACCCATACACAAAGGAGGAAATGGCAGCCTGGATGCAGCTCGGCAAGGCAACAGGTAAGATTTACTGAAGCATAATTATCTTGCGTGAGCAGAGAGAGGGTCCTTTTCAAAGAAAACTCATATGAGTGATTGTGTTGCAAATGCTTGCAGTTGCATTGTGCTGCCAGTCTTACATTCTGTACAATGCACTCGATTTCACAGTGAAGCTATAATGTGACTGGAAGCATAAGAAAGTTGTAAGCAGTTTTTCAAACAGTTTTCACAAATCTCTCACAACTTTTATATTTTGAGGAAGTATGAACAGTGTTGACAGCAATATACAGGAAAATGGGAGAGCCAAATAGGGGCGTTATGAAAGCAGCGAAACTTTTGTTTATAGCCCCATCTGAGCCATATGGTATGAACATTGTTTTCATGTTTCCTTGGAAGGACTAAGAACAGCATATTTCATATTCAGGGTAAATGGGGGCGACTGAATTGAAGACGTGTGCTCAAGTTTTGAGGTGTGGACGTCGTTACTATTCTTTTGAAAATGGTTATTTGTCTTCACCTATTCTTTATACCTAATAAGAGGCTTGTTCTAGTTGCTTTTTATTGACCTCCTTATTGAGGGCATTCTTTTTATTTGGTTAAGTAGAAGTGTATTCCTAGTGATAAATGTTTAATTTGTTTAGATTACTATGTTGCATCCCTCTTAGAAACTCACATACTCAAGTGACCTACTGCTGCAGTCCGCAATGCTTCCCAGAGTTATTGTATAACTGAAAAGACGTCAATTTTCAACTCGGAAAAATACGTAGAAGAAATTTAACATTTTATTACAGTAGATTTTCTCCAAAGTTTCTGTTATATATAATTGTGTTGCACTTGACTACTGAACACATTTTTATTTTTGTCGTTTCATGCATTACAAGACTCATAGTCAGTTGCTCCAGTGACATCTGTTGGCTTGGTGAAAAACACAAACATTGTATTACAGATAATGGCTAGTAGGTGAAGTTCAGGAGCACAGTTTAGTCTTAGCATTTTAACTACTTTACAGTTACAAGTACTTTATCCTGAATGTTGACTGCAAACAGAGCAGTGTTCAGTACACTGTGCTGGGATGCCCTGAGATAAGATTCTTTGCTTACTTGGGAGAAATGTCATAGCAAGTGTGATTTGTAGACAAAGGTGGAGTTGTGCAGGCTAATTAATATGTTTTTACTTGGGAGAAATGTTGTTGTAGGTAGTGTGATTTGAAGGCAAAAGTGGAGTTGTGCAGGCTAATTAAAATGTTTGCAGCGAATTGCATGTGCTACAACTTGGTGCATTTTAAGTGTGTCTTGCAGACAATACACAATTTATCTCTCTGCACTGGGCAAACTAAAAATGCAGCCAATATTTATTTCAGCTAAGACAAAAGTCAACAAATACACTGTGCTCAGGGCTATGCCCAGGTAACATTTGCATGGATTTAGAATAACGCAACAAAACATACAAAAAGAAGTGATCGCACGAACCCAAGCACTGACGTGCAACGGAAGTTTAATCAATAGTACAGTTGTGAGTCGGCGCTTCTGTTTGTGTCTATTCGTTTGCTTTATTGCACTGTTCTAAATACATGCATCTGTACCAACAATTGTCTGTGCTACTTCGGTAATATTTGCAGGATGAATCACTATTTTTGTCAGAATTATTCAGCAAGTGCTAGACAGCATTCTTTGCAAGCAGGGTCTAAAATGAAGCAATTAGAAAACTCCAACCAGTCATTGTATTCAGAAACCTGACGCTTTGAAGCCGAACCGGCTTCTTCCTCAGGGGTGAGAAAGCCAGAGATGTACGCCGCTTATAAGCGCTTCCTCGCCTTGCATGAGAGGTTCACCGTGACCCGTCGCAAACCCTGGCGTAGAGGGAGGGCAATGTCCCAGTGGAGTGGTTGATGCTCCCGGCTGTCTGCTGAATGTGCCAGGATTCGAGGGGGAGTCGCCGGCATGTGCTCCTTTGTTTTCCAGAATCATTACGTCATCTGGGTGGAAGTGGTAGACAAGCCGCAGTTTTCTGCTACTGTGCTTCGTTGGCTGTTCAGTTGACGGAGGTCGCGTTTGTACTGTCGCATCCTTTCATGGAAGTTATTTGTTTCTTGAAAATAGGAAGCGGGGCATTCGGCGCACTCGATCCGGTATACGACGCCTTGGGATTTTTCCGCAGGCGCATGATCTTTGGGGCGAGGGATGAAGCTGCCGATAGTGGTGGATTGCTTGTGTGCGACGTTGACCCTTGCCCTTTTCAGTATGCGGGCTATTGTTTTGCTGGCACCGGCGACATATGGGATTGACACGCGTTATCGTTGCAGTGACTCGCGTTATTACTCTTGCAGAGGGCTGCACACCGCTGGCTTTCTCACCTGTGGGTAAGAAGCCAGTCTGGCTTCGAAAGGTCGAGTTTTTTCAATACAATTTTTGGTTGGAGCTTTCTAATATCCTCATTCTTATCCCAACCAGGCAGACCTCTGCCAAATGTTCACCTTTGAAGGTCTAAAATTAATTAATATAACAGCCACACTTAACTTTAAGCACATGATTTAATCAAAGTATTTACAATGCCTATAAACTCTTTGATCTCACTCCTGTGAAAATCCCTGGTGGGATTGACGGTATCACTAAATGTCGAGAAAAAGAAAAAACTACACTGTTCAACGAGCTGCTAAATAAGCATCCTCTCTAGAAATAGCATTATATTTATGCAAGGTAACAAATCTATGCCCTTTGTAACATTATACATTCAGAATTGATGTCTTCAATGAGTGTTAAAGCAATATAATGGCTGACAGTATGAGAGAAGAATGTTGGACTTTTTTTTAAGGACATGTCCTGTGCGTGTGTGTTTGCAATATTCTAGATGAATTATCTTGCAAGTCTCAATCTACACTGGATGTTTATTCCCTATCCATGGAAATCCAGAGGGCAATAACATTAAACAAAATTATGAAAGTTTTGAATTTATCTATTTAATAATATTTCGCAGTGTAACTGTGCACCCTGAAGCCACACTTGGTATGATGTGATCTTTATGACATGATAATACTTTTACTGTAAGTATATTTAGTGTAAGTGATGTGGTATTGGTTGGATGGGTGGAAAAGAAAGTTGTATCTGATGATACATGACCTTTCGTGTTCATTATACGGAGATTATTTTGTATAGACATGCCTGTATGCAGTTGGCACTGTTACAGTGTGCAACATTCAGTTTATTTTAAGAATATTATGCTTCAGTTGCAACTAAATTTGCATGTTCCAAGTTTACTCGTGAGTGAATTTCAGGCAGCAAATTAACTCATTTTACAGTTGTCAGAAATTTCGGTTGCTTGCATCATGTGCCTTACTTAGTGCAGACATTTAAAAGCGCTGCAAGTCTTTCGTCTATCAATGAAATGTAGTGTTCATGCTGCTCAGAGCCAGGATAATGACATTGGTGTGTTATTCTTTCTAGTGCTATAGTGGCACTGCGCCCATACTACCACTAGGGTCAGGTGGCTGTGAATGGCGAATAAAATAACAATGGGACAGAAGTGGGCTGAAGGGACTCCTCTGACATGCTGCCCCAGACTACACCTCATTAGTAACTGGTTTTACTTTGCTGCTGCTGTAATAGCTTGTCAAACAGCAGAGCTGTTTGAGCAAGCTGTAACCTGTCCAGCGTGAACAAAAATCAAACCGGCGGGTGTGCATCACAGGAATTGGGCTAGCCCTACTACCGAGCACAGCAGGTGCGAGCTTTAAAGGAATACTGTGCTTTGCAAAGTGGAACTCATGCAACACATCAATAGAGAGGGACGTAAAGGGATAAAGAATTAAAGGGCAAAAGAGAGAGAGAAAAAGATAGGAACAGAGAGCTAGACATGAAGAGAATGAAGACTAGTATGAAAGAAAAAGATATAGAATTAAAGAAGTAAAGGAAGGCGATAACAGAAACGAGAAAGGCTGCCCATCCTTTAGCAGAGGTGCCATTTATTTTTGGCCATGTTGGCTACACTTCTCAAGGGCAGAATGCAAAAAGACCAGGAGGCTTTGAGGGAGGGGCTAGCTGGTCCATTCCATGCAGAAAAAATTGTGCTAAAATATAAAAGACATCACAAAGAAAGAAAACTAAACAGGACATCTTGGGGAGTAGCTGGCTAATTCTACGCAGGAAAAATTGCGCTAAATAGAAAAGGACAGCACAAAGAAGGAACACTAAACAGGGCGTCTTGGGGAGCAGTTGGTTCATTCTATGCAAAAAAAATTGTGCTAAAATAGATGAGGACACCACAAAAAATGAACACTTGACAGGACGTCTTGGGGAGTAGTTGGTTCATTCTAACACAGGAAAAATCGCTCTGGAATAGAAAAGGACACCACAAAGAAGGAACGGTGAACAGGACGTCTTGGGGTGTAGTTGGTTCATTCTATGCAGGAAAAAGTGGGCTAAAATAGAAAAGGACAGCACAAAGAAGGTACACAAAACAGGACGTCTAGGGGGGTAGTTGGTTCATTCTACACAAGGAAAATTGCGCTAAAATGGAAAACAAGGAAGGAACAATAAATTGTCCAAATACCTTTTAAACTTTTATTTATCCTAGGTGTTCAAGATTAATCCAGATAGCCCTGCTAATACCCCTGTCACATTAAGCGTTTTAATGTCATTTGAATAGAATGACATTCACATATAATGAAATGTGGCTGCTAAACAGATTTATATAGTGGCATCAGAATGTAATGACTTAAGCAGTCGATTGAGTTCGAGAAACACATTCGCCGTTGCAGTCAAGCCGTATAGATACCCTCAACCTCAGATACTGCTTAAAAAGGTGGCATTATTCGGCATTTTAAATTTGACCTTTATTCATGCAAACATGCTACCATTTATGCTGCTTTTTTAAAGCGTCTATCATTTTAACGAGAAAAGAGTGCAAAAAATTCTGTGGCAAAATGTCTGTACTGTCCACCTAAGTGTGGCGTTTGGCCACCGGCAGAGTTATTCAATCATACCAGTTACAAAACTGCATTCCAATATCCAGACATACAGTTGGCCAAGTTTTTCGGGAGTCGGCTGACTGTTGTGCCATTTGAAGGAAACAGCAGAAAACAAAAATAATGTGTTTTTAATAGTGAGTATAATGATCAATAGGTGTTGTGACAATCTGCTCACTCCCAACATCAGAATGAATGATGTGTCCGGATTTCAATACACGGAGTCTATGGGGAGTTTTGCAACTCTTACGGTTAAATAACTCTAAGTCGCCGGTGCTGTAGGCCATAATGTAAACAAGCAAACGCATCTGCGCACGTGTATGCGTGTACGTGCAATGATGGCATCAGCTGCACAAGCTCAGTGAACCCAGGTGGAGACACTCGCTTTCATTAGGCTACATTAGTTCCGTCGCAAGCTGTTTGCCCGCATGGACGCGCGCGAGGCCGTGTTTTATGGTTTAAAATGAACAAACACCGAACACTCTACTCTACATTATTGTTATTTGTGCGGTTGCACTGCAATCTATACCTGTGCATTTTTTACTTTGCGTTCTAAAAATCTAAGTAGACGCTACATGTTTACTTTCCAGCTTTTTTTTCTTTTCGTCATGCCGTGCACGCCTTGTTGCTTTTGTTAATTCTATTGGCTCTGGCAAGTGGCTAAACAGATCGTCATGGTTTATGGTGGCCACATATTTCATGATACAAAGTTTTTATGCATATTTATTTTGTGAAGCTACTTTCTGCATGTCTTCGAAAATAACTAATTTTACTTTTCTATCACTCTACATTTACCTTCCCCAACTTTCCCGGCCACGCTTTATTTCTGAATTATCCACATCGATATAATGAACGAATGGCATTACTTTTTTCTGTGTTGCATCACTACGGATTGAATGGCATTCATTGCACCGAATGACATTTGTACCCAATGGCATTAGCACCTCCAGTGTGACAAGGGTATAAGGTGTACTTGTAATTATATTGTGGTTGCAAGACTTAAAACCCTAAAAATCTAATTTTCTTACTTTTCCTGTTGTGTTCTCAGGAAGCAGCCATGAAAATGGGGAAGTTGGCAACCCTGGCCTTGACGGCAAGGCGGGCACGACAGGCCATGGGCCATTTCTCTCGGCATACAACTGTAGGTGCGTGACATTTGCTCTTCTTGATTGTTCTTTTGTTATTTAAATCAGCACACTTCGCAGACGGTTGGGTTCCTTTTCTCCCGGCTTTGTATTGCTTCTCTTTTACTGTACATTCCACGTGATGCTCCCATGTCAGTTGCAAAACATAAAGCCGTTCGCTTTTTTCTAATAACCAAAACTTTTGAAGGCCTGAGTAATACTCCTGTCGAGTGGGCAAGTTAGTTGCAGTTACAGGGAGCGCACTTCAGGACCTTGAATCACACCCTAGGATACCCAGTGCTTAACAGAAATGCAAGGTGCACTCGTAGGAAAAATGATTTCTAGAAAGTGATTTATTAAAAGTGACTGTTGTAACGCAATGGCGTTAGAGAGCTGGTGTCGCAGCAATTTCGCTGTTGGCGTCGGCCCCATTGGTTGTGAGTGAAAAATCGTCCGTGAGCGAAAAAGCTCACTACAGAGATCGTCGCGGAAGGCTGCTACTTGTCCATGTGTGCGCGTGCGCGATCACACTAAAAAAGCCACGCAGTCGAAGAAAAAAAAAGAAAGAAGTGCCCAAAGTCACGAGGTGCGGGTGACATAGCTTCTTTGCCTCTACCGCCCCTCCCTGCTTAGCTTCCAGCGCTTTCGTCGGGACGAGAGAAGAGATTCTGCAATCGCAGCATGCGACAAACCCCTTTGTAACTCCACTCGGAACTGGACAGATTCTTAAAATTTTTTGCAGCATCGAATTCATGGGGCAATAAATTCTTCTAGTGAATTCATTCCATGGTTACTTGAAAAAGTGTTTCAGGGCCCCTTTAACGCACTTAGATGGACAGGTATCACGACAAAATTGAGCCCATTCGGCGATTTGTAGGCGCATTTGGGAGGCCTGAAACTACGTCGAAAAAGACGGGGATAGTGCAGCCATCATCACTAAAACACACAGGAACTCTTAAATAGCTCTAAAAATAGACAACTATGTCTATCTAGTGGAAAAAATATCATGCCTTCCCAGAGGCTTTGATCAAGCAAACAGCAAACGCGAGATAATGCACTGCCATCTGTGAGGCATTGTGAGACTTTTTATGGCCTCCGACATGGGGAGCGCGTGGCGTGTATCTTGGAGGCGATGGGACTCTTGCTTTAGATAAAAAACTTGTATGTACCATTCCCGCACGCATTCTGCTACAATCTACTGTGTGTGTATGTGTGTGCATGCATGTGTGTGTATGTAACAAAACATATTAATAAGTATGCACTTAGCAGTTAAAGGGTGCACCAGGGCCGGATTTCGCTATCGTGTTTAACTTTTAAAGGTCCCCCAATTTTTTATATTGTATTAATAATAAAAATGAGAAGGAAAAAAGAGAAATACAATGTGCAATACGAACCACTTGAGTCTGTAGAAAGAAACATGTTGAGATTGTGGATGTGCTTGAAGACGTGCACAAAGAAGAGAGCGCACATCCACATTATTGACATGCCGAACTAGTCCAACCAAGTTATGTAAAAAAAACAATATTTATGAAAAGAAATTGGCCGCTAGTTGCGTGTGTAATAACCTTATTTCTTTAATGTGCTGTTTTGCTTCTCACTGAACACAAATAATTTTGTTAAAGGTTAATAAACAAGCGAAATGAGTGCCTGTGTCCTTTTTATATTACGTATATCTACCATTGAAACGGCTATAAGGGAGGCTGTGTACTCAGTCAGCTAATTGTGTTCCATAAAACTGCTCCATTATCTGTGAGTGACACTTCATACGTGATGTTAAGGTCTAGCAAAGTGCACTTAGATGGATGACGCATGTGTAAGTGCACCGAACTTGCCTGCCTGAATGACTGTTTTTGGTGGGAATCCCATTTGAGCTCTCCAATGTAACAGGGGAGGCTTACAGTAAAAGGTTTGGGCTTGAACATCTGCTGTACTTTTCCCATTACATTAATGTAATATTGATATTAATAGTAACACCTTTACCTCAGAATGACAGATGGCTGAGCTAGTTTGTAGGAATTCATGTTAAGGAGACTGGGCATGAAGTTGACACCCCAAAAATGCTAATTAACAACTGAAGTGGTGCATAGTTGCAGAAAAAAAAAGTACACACAAAGACTTGTGTGCGCATGCCCAGGCCAGAGGCCAACTTAATTCAGCGTGTATGGTTGTCCATTTCAGAGATCTTCACTTCGTTACCTTAAAGATCACAGTTAGGGGGTATTACATAAGGGGTGGGTTAACAAATGTGGGTCACAGAGAGTGATCTTCATGACAAATGATATGCAGTCATATTGTCCACAAAAGTTGATGAACACTCGATGATTGCAAAGTCACGGAGGAGGCTATTGCAGTCCACTGCTGTGCGAAGAAAGAATGATGCGGCAAAAGTTGTAGTGCGAGCATGTGTGCTTGCAAATGATTAAGGACAAGTCATGCGATGAAATATGCGCGATGTTGGGATGATGTAAGTTTCTTGATGAAGAAACTGTGAAGGAATTTGTGCAGCAAGCATAGAGTGGTGATGCGGTGACGCACGCAATTATTAGCAACATCACTTTCACGTTTAGGAATGATATATACTAATTAAATCATTTGAGTTTGAAGAATGGATGAACCTGGTGGCACAATTTCATACAGATTTTAGTTCGTTAATTAAGTATGCCTAGTGCAGGCTCCAGATGAGCGCTGCATATTCTAGTTTGAATCTGATAAGGTATTTGTACGTGAGAAGTTTTATGTTTAGTGGTGCGTGACGCAAATGATGTTTTAGATAACCAAGTATCTGTTTGTGGATGATATGATGTTGTTGATGTGTACGTTTCAGGAAAGGTCAGATGTTAAGGTCACATGTTGTTATTAGGTGACATGTAGTCAGATGTTAGGTGACATGTAGTTTGCATTTAGTGGGATTCAGCTTTATCAGCCAAAGATCACACCACTCTTGTGCAAGGTTAAGGTCTTGTTGGAGGGCAAATTGATCAGAAAAGTTGGTAACTGTGCAATACATGGCGCAATCGTTCACAAATAAACGGATACGGTAAGACAGAGAAGACACATGGATGGAAAGATGGTTAATATATATTAGAAACAAGAGGGGTGAGGGTACTGGGGGTACTGAGAGGAATCTAGAACGGTTACTTTTCAGTGAGACAAACTGGAAGCAGTTTGTAAGAAATTGTGTGATACATGCGAGAATGTTGGGGTGCAGGTTCAGCAGGGCAAGCTTTAGTAGTAGGCGTTTATGGGGTACTCTATCGAATGCTTTTACGAAGTAAAGAAAGATTGCATCTGTCTGAAAGGAATTATCAAGTTTATAATGTAGATCATGAATAAATATAGTGAGTTGTGTTCTACAACATGAGAATTTACTGGGAAAAATGAAAAAAATTGTTAGTCTCAAGAAAGTGCATCATGTGAGAGTATATAACGTGTTCCATGATTTTACATGGGACGCTTGTTAAAGAAATACAGTCGACTCTTCCTAAACGGAACTCGAAGGGTATCCATAAAACTGTTTCATTTATCAGAAGTTTCATTTAAGTAAAGTACACTTATTTAGTGAACCAAGACCTTTATTCAAATTATACAAACCTCACCTTACTCATGAGAATAAGTAGGAGAAAAAAAAAAGTGAAGAGTGGTTTGTTTGGCAAGCTTGAGTTATTTTTTCACAAGGTACGCACCCATGCCCGACAAACTAGCTAGAACTTCTGGACAAGCTTCATGCTCAAAATAGCGCTGCAAAAGTTCAACAGCCTCTTAAGCTGATCGGTCTGGTGGCACCACTGCACTGGCAGTATTGTCATTACATTCATCGCTGGAAGGTTGATCCTCATCTTGCATTTCGGCAATCATTTCCTTGACAGTCTTTTCACGACACATACGAACATTTTCATCAATTGATTCGTAGTCCTGCAGCGTGAAAGGGGCAGAGGGTACGACCTGAATGAATACTGTCTCAATGTCCGCATCAGCAGGGCTTTTTTCTTCATCAGGTACTGCTTTCTTGTGCTTGCAAGCCAGCATGATTAAGCATCTGTGTATTGTTGTTGCCTTCACTTGCTCCCAGGCACAAGCCAAAATGTGGATGGCTGCCAATAAATCTATGCTGTAGCATTTCCCGCTGCCTGCTCTATGCAGCATTTGATGGAGCAATTGTCTGCGGTAATGAACTTTAATGTTCTGAATAACCCTTTGATCCATTGGCTAGATCACTGCCATTGCATTGCAAGAACTCCAGAGTGATGGCTTGGAATACTTGAACCTGACGGTGGGCTGGGCAATTATTCACGTTGAAGACAACCTTCCTGCCTTGTCTAGTAAATCTTGCGCCTTCCTCCCGAAGCCAGTTTTCGAAAATGGCCAAGGTCATCCACGCTTTTACGTTGCATGGTACACAACGGGAAGGTGTCGAACGCCTTTGAAACAACGTGGGTGCCTTGGTTTTCCTGTTACCAACAGCTTCAATTTCTCATCTCTTGCCGTGTTTGCACCCACCAGCACAATGATGCGATCTTTGCTGCGTTTTTCTCCACTACAGGCTTCGCCTTTGAAGGTGAGAGTCTTTGATGGAAACGCCTTATAAAAAAGACCCATCTGGCCGACGATGAAGACGTCTCGTGGCTCAAAGCTCATCAAAATTTCCTTAAACTGCCCCTGTTGCCAGTCTGTGTAAATGTCCCTGTTGACTACACCATTCTCACCTGAGATTGATTTCAAGACTAGGCCATGGCGTGTTTCGAAGCGGCTGAGCCATGTTGCTTAGGGCAAAGTTAACACCCATTTGCGTGGCGATCTCTCGAGCTTTCTGCTCGAGAATCTGTTCGCTTATGGGCAAATTGGAACTCCGTACACGCTTGAACCACAGAAAAAGAAGTTTTCTAGTTGTTCATAAGGCGTCATCCGCATCCGTTTAGATGTAAAGGTCCCATTCTTAACAGTGCCTTTAATCTTTCCTCTGTCTTTCCAGATCCGCGACAGCGTAGATTTCTGGATGTATTTTTTTCGCCACCTCTATCTTAGGCAGGCCGCTTTGATCGAGCTCCTGAAGAATTTGCAGCTTTTTTTCAAGCGAGAGTGTATGGGGCGGCCGCTTGCTTTCCATCAGGCTGAATTAACACCATGATCCACCGCACTTCGCCGCACAAATAGGCCTAACGCACAATTGACTCGCCGACCTGGCTGCGTGTTTGACTACCGTATGCTGGAGAACGCGCACGAGAGGAGAGAGACGCCCATGTCGTCTGCTATGGCGCTCATTGGCAGCGGCTACCACGAACGTCATTTCCGCGTTCAGTGCTGTTTCTTGGGATTTCCGCGGCAGCAGCCAAAGCCACCCCGGACTCGCTACCAGTACTGAGAGCAGCTATGTGTGTGGTGTGTTTTGTGAATTAGATTCCTTTTGGGTTGTTTCCGAACTACAAAAACATTGAGTAAACAGTCTCGGGCAAACTGCGTCGGGGGTGTACCGAGAGCAGCTGTGTGGTGTGTTTTGTGAATCAGATGGCTTTTGTATTGTTTCCGATCTACTGCAACCGTAAGTAATCAGTCTTGGGTAAATTGCATAGACAGACGGCGCACAAGACGTGTTTGTTTGCTGCAGCGTCGCTAGCATCGGGGCTCGCGTTTTCCCGTAGATTTCGCAGCATGTTCGTCATGGCTGTTAAACGCATGTTAAGTTTTAATCCTGTCGGCTTATTACATTGTTGCAGGTACGGCCGTACGTCACCGTTCATGTTTTGAGCAACTTCGAGGCTACCGACGGTCTTGCCTACACAATCGATGCATATCGTTAGTAATTGCAAGTTTGAACTATCAAGTGCTCATAATATGCCATTTTACCTGCAGTGAGAGCGGCACAAAAACATGAAACTGTTGTTCAATCACTGAGTATGTACTGTTTTAAAATTAACTGCCTAGTTACTCGACATGGCAGTGTCGGTTCGTGATGCCTGTCGCAGTTTGGCGGACTTTGTGCAGCAGTCCAAATACTGCAAATGTATAACTTGAAGGTGACTGTGGGTAATATTTGAAGCAAAATCAGGGAGATATGGGGTAATTTCACTGCAAAACAAAAACCAGATTCAAGAACATGTGCGTGGCTCCCGACTGTATTATTGCGATGATACTGAGCAGCTTACTACAATGACGAATAGGAAAAAAGATACATCACAGGCAGACGGTGCGAAAGAAAGCTAAATGACGGTTAAGAGTGATTTTAGTTTTCAATAAGTTTCTGCAAGAGTATGTTTATACCAGATATTTTATTCGTATTACTTCCAAGGCTTGAGGGCATGGCAGGAGGGAGTAGAAAATTCAATGCACACAAATAAAGTTAGCATTATTGATTTCTAACTATACAGTGCTACGTGCTTCAGAGAAGATCAGGTGTTGTATTATAAGCAAGTACTAATGGACAGAGAAAGTAAAAATCATATGAATAATGTCATCGGCTTCCTCCAGTCTCAGCACATTTTTTAAAATTTTTCATTGCAACCAACTCACTGTATTATTTCTACGCTTCCACATTAAGCCTCCGCTGTAAGTCACTCTTGCTGCCTTGATGTGGAGGGCTTCAGACAGGCAACATGCATATTCACAATAAGCTTCCAGCAGTTTTTCTGAACTCTGGGACCTGCTAATGTGATATTTTCGAAAATATTTGTTGTAATAAACTTGACATATAATGACTTCACACGTAAGCTGTGGTCAAGTGTAAACAGTGTTTTCATAAATAGAATGAAGAAAGTTCACTTGCATTAGCGAACTGAACTGGGCTGGTTGGTATGTACATTATAAAATGTTGGATTTAGACAAGTTAGTACCGATCTGTTTGAAACTCGCAAGTACAAGCGAGCACTGGAAACTGCTCCAAACATAAACGGCAGCGTATGGCCGTTAGATGTGGCCGTTAGAATGGGGACTAAAGCTACCACTACTCGGGATTACAACTTGGGCATGAGATAAACACTCTTGGCTAAAAACGAGCTCCCCACGCTATGGAATCCCGCGGTTACGGCCATACGTCTCGCTCGAATGCGTAAATCTCTTCCGTCTACTACACGTCGTAATGCCATGAGTGTGCAGATGCGGCCTGTCCACGCAGTCAGCCCCGACACTGTTTACTTACAGCTTCAGTAGTTTGGAAACAACCCCAAAGAATTTGGATCACTGGCATATTGACACAATGCAGCACCGCGATCACCTTCTCTTCACCCCGCGAGAGTGGCAACGGCGGCAAGGACACACGAGGGCGTCAAACATTGCGCAAAAATGACGTTTGCAGCGCTGGTAGCCAATAAGTGCCGTAGCAGACGACATGGGCGTCTCTCCTCTCTCGTGCGCATTCCCCAGCATACGATTGTCAAACACACGAAGTATTAAAACCTTCAGTAAACAGTCTCCGGCAAACTGCATCAGGGGTGTACTGAGAGCAGCTGTGTGGTGTTCGCTTATGGGCAAATTGGAACTCCGTACACGCTTGAACCACAGAAAAAGAAGTTTTCTAGTTGTTCATAAGTCGCTTTTGTGTTATTTCCGATATACTGAAACCGTAAGTAAACAGTCTTGGGTAAATTGCATAGACAAACTGCGCACAAGACGTATTTGTTTGCCGCAGCGTCGCTAGCGTCAGGGCACGCGTTTTCCCATAGATCCCGCAGCATGTTCGTCACGGTTGTTAAACGACCTGGCTCCCACAGCCACAAGCGAAAATGGCTACTGGATTGGCTTGTCTCAATCTCAAGGTGTTGCCATGGTTGTGAGACTACCTTTGGCATGAGCAAGTCTATGCTGTGTTTGGAGTTTGTGCCGTTTAACCGTAGGTGACTCATAAGCAGTGTTTCGATTAGCCGATGAAATTTACTGTGCAACCAGCGCCTCTATTTTTAGATGCCTGCTGCGTTGCCCACCCTCCCATTGTCCTTGCTTTGCCGCGACCACTTCTCGGGTCCACCACAAGGCGGCGCGAGGTTCTGACACTACCTGTTCAGTCAGGGTACACTTTTGTGGGCAGAGTAAAAAGCGTGGAAAGCCCGTTTTTGCCAGCTTTTTTTTTTTATTGTATCTGCGAGGTTATCTGCAGAACTAAAGTTCATTGTCGGCTTGAAAACGCATAAAGCGGAGGATCCAAGAATGCAACAAAAACATTAGGAGGACGGCAGAAAAGAGCCAGTATGATGAATTTATTCCATTCATTTCTTTATAAATACTGTAATCTTTTACAAGATCTTGGCAGCTTGGTACTATACATACATATAAGTGCATAAAACAGAAAAATAACTAGGGAAAACAATCCATGTGTTTGCACAGGAGTTTAAAAGAACAAAACAAACAGGCAAGTGATGTTACTTCAACATTCTTCAAATCAAACAGACAATGACTTAGCATCAATAAAAAAGCAATAAAATAGGAAACGCACGAAAAACATCTCAGCTAGGCAAGAAAATTCTTCCTACTGAAAGACATGGTCTTGTAGAAAACAAAATTAAACTCCATTTATAAAAAAGTTAAAAAAGCAGAAGCACCACTTTCATACAATAAGCACTGAATATGAAACAAACATATCAGCTTGTAGGAAAGGCACTGTTGATGAAGCACATATGCACGCATAAAAAAAGGCAAAGAGGAACCAGATGCATCACTCCATACAAACGATTCAAAGTTTGAGCACTTTGCGCGAGACTGTTTTTTTTTTATATAATTTGGCCACTGCATTTCGGTCAGTGATGTCCAATGCGTGGTTAGAAAGCAATGGTTTTATAAATTTTTTGCATATCAATTCCACAAAACTTCTGCGGCTTTCATCACATTGATCACATCGCAACACAGGTAAATTTGTCACAATATTGACGCTGTGCTTCATGCACTTCTCAAGAGGCTTTCGCAAATATTTGCGCTTGTGTGCTAAAGGACCTCATAGTGCACACTGTAGGCACAAGAAGTGGCACACTGCTGGCTTCAGGCAGTTGACGATCTTCCAAGAACTCACTTGTGATGCCGGAAACGCCGCATCGCGCAGTCACTGCATCTGCTGCTGCTGTTTCAGGTGCAGAGGCATCTAAGCAATCCACAGTCACACTGTCCACAACATTTGGTCCTTTACGGAGGTCTACATCAGGAGCGCGGGTATACGCTCTGGGTGAAGCTGTCTTTACCGGCAATGGTTCGCTCTTGCGTTTGGCGATGCTCGTGTCACTCCGCGGCCAAGGTGGTATATGCCAGAGGTACGACCAATAGGATGGAAAAACGCTGGGCACGCTACCTTGCTTCAACATGCGCCTCTTGCTGTCTCCTCGGAAGTCGGTTTCGACGGATTGGAGACTGCAGACAGCAGAATAGTTGAACGTTGAATTCGGCTGCCAGTTTTTTCTCGATATCACTTTGAGCCATTGTTCTCCAAGCATTGTCTCCGCAGGGATCTCGTGAAACGACATGCCGGGTTGTTTCTTACGTTGATTCGATGTACAGAAGGGCACGCAGCAATAACGCATGTTGGAATACTGATGACACGTTTTTTTTCTGTTGCTTTCTGCTACCATGCTCAGGCTTAACAAAACAGACTTCTTTAAACGTTCAGTGACCGTGACCACTGCCATGTGAGAATATCATCATCATCATCAGCCTGTCTACGTCCACTGCAGGACAAAGGCCTCTCCCATGTTCCGCCAGTTAACCCGGTCCTGTGCTTGCTGTTGCCAATTTATACCCGCAAACTTCTTAATCTCATCTGCCCACCTAACCTTCTGTCTCCCCCTACCCCGCTTCCCTTCTCTGGGAATCCAGTTGGCTACCCTTAATGACCAGCGGTTATCCTGTCTACGTGCTACATGCCCGGCCCATGTCCATTTCCTCTTCTTTATTGCAGCTATGATATCCTTAACTCCTGTTTGTCCCCTAATCCACTCTGCTCTCTTCTTGTCTCTTAAGGTTACACCTACCATTTTTCTTTCCATTGCTCGCTGCGTCGTCCTCAATTTAAGTTGAACCCTCTTTGTGAGTCTCCAGGTTTCTGCTCCGTAGCTAAGTACCGGCAAGATACAGCTGTTATATACCTTCCTCTTGAGGGACAGTGGCAATCTACTTGTCATGATTTGAGAGTGCCTGCCGAATGTGCTCCACCCCATTCTTATTCTTCTAGTTACTTCAATCTCGTGGTTAGGCTCTGCGGTTATTACCTGCCCTAAATAGGCATAGTCTTTTACAACTTCAAGTGCACTATTACCTATCGCAAAGCGCTGCTCCTTTCCGAGGTTGTTGTACATTACTTTCGTTTTCTGCAGATTAATTTTAAGACCCACCTTTCTGCTCTCCTTGTCTAACTCCGTAATCATGAGTTGCAATTCGTCCCCTGAGTTACTCAGCAATGCAATGTCATCGGCAAAGCGCAGGTTACTGAGGTACTCTCCATTAACTCTTATCCCTAACTGTTCCCATTCTAGGCTTCTGAAAACGTCCTGTAAGCACGCAGTGAATAGCATTGGGGAGATTGTGTCCCCCTGCCTTACACCCTTCTTTATTGGTATTCTGTTGCTTTCTTTATGAAGCACTATGGTAGCAGTTGATCCCCTGTAGATTTCTTCCAGAATGTTTATATATATTTCATCTATGCCCTGATTCCGCAGTGTCTGCATGACGGCTGATATTTCTACTGAATCAAACGCCTTCTTGTAATCTATGAAGGCTATGTATAGTGGTTGGTTATACTCTGAGCGTTTCTCTATTACCTGATTGATAGTATGAATGTGGTCGATTGTTGAGTAGCCTGTTCTAAATCCTGCTTGTTCCTTTGGTTGATTGAATTCTAATGTTTTCTTTACTCTGCTAGCAATTACCTTTGTAAATAGCTTGTATACTACAGAGAGCAAGCTGATCGGCCTGTAATTCTTCAAGTCCTTGTCATCTCCTTTCTTATGTATTAAGATGATGTTAGCGTTCTTCCAAGACTCTGGTACTTTTCCCGTCAGGAGACACCTCGTAAATAGAGTGGCTAGTTTTTCTAACACAATCTGTCCTCCATCTTTCAGCAGATCTGATGTTACCCGATCCTCACCAGCAGCTTTGCCTCTGTGCATGCTCTCCAAAGCTTTTCTGACTTCTTCTATCATTACCAGTGGGGTGTCGTCTGGGTTACTGCTAGTTCTTATAGTATTAAGGTCGTGGTTGTCTCGGCTACTGTACAGATCTCTGTAAAACTCCTCCGCTATTTTAACTATCCTATCCATATTGGTAGTTATTTTGCCTTCTTTGTCCCTTAGTGCATACATCTGCCTTTTGCCTATCCCAAGTTTCCTCTTCACTGCTTTGACGCTTCCTCCGTTTTTCAGAGCGTGCTCAATTCTCTCCATGTTATACCTTCTTACATCGCATACTTTACGTCTATTAATCAACTTCGAAAGCTCTGCCAGTTCTATTTTGTCTGTTGTACTTGACACTTTCATGATTTGACGCTTCTTAATTAGGTTCTTCGTTTCCTGGGAAAGCTTGCCGGTGTCCTGTCTAGCTACCCTGTCTCCAACTTCCACTGCACACTCCGTGATGATACTCGTCAGATTATCATTCATTGTATCTACGCTAAGGTTGGTTTCCTCGCTAAGAGCAGAGTACCTGTTCTGCAGTGACACTCTGAATTCCTGTACTTTCCCTCTCAGTGCTAGCTCATTGATTGGCTTCTTGCGTATCATTTTCTGACGTTCCTTTCTCATGTCTAGGCGAATTCGAGACCGTACCATTCTATGGTTTATGCATCGTACCTTGCCAACCACTTCCACATCCTGCACGACTCCTGGGTGTGCAGTCATTATAAAGTCTATTTTGTTCTTATTTACGCCATTAGGGCTCCTCCATGTCCACTTGCGGTTTTCTCGTTTTCGGTAGAAGGTATTCAAAATACGCAGATTATTGCGTTCTGCGAATTCTACTAGTAGCTCTCCTCTGGCGTTTCTAGTGCCGATGCCATAATCTCCTACTGCCTGGTCTCCAGCCTGCTTCTTCCCTACCTTTGCATTAAAGTCGCCCATTACTATAGTATACTGTGTTTTCACCTTACTCATTGCCAATTCCACGTCTTCATAGAAGCTTTCAACTGAAGCGTCATCATGGCTGGATGTCCCCGCAGGGGCGCCTGCGCAAGGAGGCGTTTGGTGTGTAGCGACACCACGGACCCGAGCTAACGGGGGAGTTTTGACTCCCTCCCACGCCTAGCCGTGCGTGGCTGAGCCGTGTCCGGGGAAAAGGGGATCCTGGGGGTTGAGCCAACGCCGGGTGATTGGACCTTAAAGGCCCCCCGGCAGAGGCAACACACCCCTTTGGCCCTGGCTTCACGTAGACGGCACCTCTGGGCTGACCCACCCAGGGGAAATCGGCAGTCGCCTTTTCCTATCTCTCTCTCCCTATATCTTCGTCTTTTGTTCTCACTTTACATCTTCATTTTACTTCCGATTTTTCCTGGCGGCAAGGGTTAACCTTGTGTGGCTATCCAAACTAGGGTAAACCATATTGGGTTATAGTAACTGCGTACTGCTGGCGTTGCGCAGACATGCCCACATGCTCTGCCACGTCCCCTTGTTGGACTTCGTGGTGGGTGGTAGGCGCTGTTACCGAAAAATCCACATTTTCCCATGGGATCCTCGACCCCCTCTCTAACTGATCGTGCCTCGAAAAGGGTACGCACCGACGCAACTCTACTACTTTGGCCCAAAAACAGAGAAACTTTTCCAAAATACCATGTTCTCCACTGCGAACAATCATCTACAAAAGATAGAACAATCTCACCCTTCCTTGTAGCTAAGTGCTTGAGAGAAACCATTGGAACCGGTTATAAGGCCACGAAGATGGCAAGTGGTGATCTGCTTCTCGAACTAAAAGACAAAGAACAGTACAATAAACTCTCGCACCTTGTAGCCTTTGGTAACATCCCCGTCTCGGTGAGCGCACATCGTACTATGAATACAGTGAAGGGCGTGGTATCGGACGAAGACTTGATGACACTGAGTGAAGAAGAGCTTCTTGATGGATGGAAGGACCAAGGTGTGATACATGTCCAGCGCATCAAAATCAGACGTAACAACAATGAAATAGCAACAAAGCACTTGATACTCACTTTCAATTCAACCACTTTACCTGAAAGTCTCGAAACTGGCTATGTAAAACTCCATGTCCGACCTTTCATTCCAAACCCGAGGCGTTGTTTCAAATGCCAGCGATTTGGTCATGCATCCCAGAGCTGCCGAGGACAGCTGATGTGTGCTAAGTGTGGCACAACCGGCCACAGCGCTGATGAATGTAGTCATGACGAGGTCCTCTGTGCTAACTGTGAAGGTAGTCACCCCGCATACTCCAGAGCGTGCCCAGCCTGGAAAAGAGAAAAAGAAATAATCACTATAAAAGTTAAGGAAAATATCACATTCAGGGAAGCAAGACAACGGGTCTCGTTATCATTAGCACTAAAAACACCTTTTGCCGAAGTGGTGCAACGAGGGGCGGCACCACAAAGGCCCTTGGCAGTTGCCCGGACCGCGCCTAGCGTGCCGAGGCAAACGCCACAAGCCCCCATGGGGGGAGCAGCCTCGGCTGCCCCACCCTCCTTGAATACAGCCCCACCGAAGGCTCCTGTGAACCTTGGCAGCAGCCAGGGCACCACACAAACTAAAGAGGTCCCCTCGACCTCCAGCCCGGTGGGGTTTCAGGCTCCGTCTGTTACGACGAAGCCTACAACGAAAACATTATCTGTCGCCTCTCCTGAGGCGATGGACACTTCAACTGCACCGGCGCAGACTGCGCCAAAGGAGCGGCGGGGTTCCCTCGACCGCTCTAAAAAAGACAAAACGGTAATTACAGGGCCTTCTAAAGGCTCTGTAAGATAAATCACTTCTCTCTTTAGACACCAGCCACACTCATTTCGTACACACAGCACTTCTTTACTCCCATAATGGAGACACAAATTATACAATGGAACGTCAGAGGACTACTTCGAAACCTCGACGATGTCCAAGAACTTCTACACAAACATTCTCCAAAAGTGCTGTGTGTACAGGAAACACACTTAAAATCCAAGAATACAAGTTTCTTGCGTCAATATGTTGTCTTCCGAAAGGACAGAGATGATGCTGTGGCGTCATCTGGTGGTGTAGCCATTATAGTTAATCGAGGAGTAGCATGCAGTCATCTACCACTACTAACACCCCTAGAGGCAGTGGCTGTTCGAGCAGTTCTATTGAATAAGCTCGTCACCATCTGCTCTCTATACATACCGCCGCAACACCGCCTGGAAAAACATGATTTCCAGTCTTTAATAGATGAGTTACCAGAACCTTATTTGGTTCTAGGGGACCTGAATGCGCACAGCGGTTTATGGGGTGACTGTCGATGTGATGCACGAGGTCGTCTCATTGAACAGTTCCTCTTTTCATCAGGTGCTTGTCTGTTGAATAGAAAACAGGCAACATATTATAACCTTGCAAACAATACTTACTCCTCCATAGACCTCAGTATCGCATCTCCTTCACTTGTACCATTACTTCAGTGGAAAGTCATAAATAACCCATACGGAAGTGACCATTTTCCTTTAGTTTTGAGTACACCAATAACATATGATTATCCTCCACATGTTCCCAAATGGCTGGTGAACAAAGCCGACTGGGAACAATTTCAAAAGATTACACACCTAAGTTGGACCGACATATGCGGATTAGGCATAGATGAAGCTGTGCAGTACTTCACGTCTTTTCTTACTGACGCAGCAGCCAAGTGCATTCCACAAACATCTGGACTGCCCGGCAAACGACACGTCCCGTGGTGGAACACTGAGTGTCAGAATGCGCGAAAGGAACAAAACAGGGCATGGAGGTTGCTGCGCAACTCGCCGACAGCGGAAAACCTTGAGAGCTTTAAGAAAATAAAATCTCGTGGCAGGAGAACGCGTCGGCAGGCCAGAAGAGAAAGCTGGCAGAAGTTTTTATCAGGGGTCAATTCATACACACAGGAGGCTAAAGTCTGGAACATGGTCGGTAGAATAGCAGGGAAACAAGTACACACACTTCCACTTGTAAACACTCAAGGGGATACCTTGGAAGATCAGGCAAACTTCCTCGGGGCACATTTTGAACGGGTATCCAGCTCGTCCCACTATACTGACACTTTCCAAAAATACAGAACAAGAATAGAAAAGCAGAAACTCGAACACAAATCCACTAGATACGAGGCATATAACCAAGCTTTCAGTCTAGCGGAGCTCCGAACATCTCTAAACTCCTGCAGCACTTCTGCCCCAGGTTTTGACCGTGTGGTGTATGAAATGCTAAAAAACCTACCAGCCGAAACACGAAAAACCCTACTTTGTTTGTACAATGCTATCTGGTTTTCTGGCACTATCCCTAGCTCCTGGAAAGAGGCTATTATTATTCCCATTTTGAAAGAGGGCAAGGACCCTTCTTTAGCTTCAAGTTATAGGCCTATTGCACTTACAAGCTGCTTGTGCAAAGTATTCGAAAAAATGATAAACTGCCGATTTGTACATATCCTTGAAACAAACAATTTGCTCGACCCATTTCAGTGCGGGTTTCGAGAAAGTAGATCCACCACAGACCATCTTGTTCGTATCGAGGCACAGATCAGAGACGCGTTTGTCCATAAACAATATTTTCTCTCTGTGTTCCTCGATATCGAAAAGGCGTATGATACAACATGGCGTTTTGGAATCCTAAGAGACCTGTCCCACCTTGGTGTGCGCGGAAGAATGTTTCATATAATCGAAAGCTACCTGTCAAACCGGACATTCCGTGTCCGTCTGGGCAGTGTGCTCTCTCAAACATTTGTCCAGGAAACAGGCGTGCCACAAGGTGGCGTGCTTAGTTGCACACTTTTTCTCATCAAGATGAATTCCTTGCACTTGTCCATCCCTCGCAATATGTTTTATTGTACATATGTCGACGATGTCCAGCTTGGCTTTAGATCTTGCAATCTGGTAATGTGTGAGCGACAGGTTCAGTTAGGTTTAAACAAGGTCTCCAAATGGGCAGAGGAAAACGGATTCCGACTGAACCCACAAAAGAGCACGTGTGTCTTGTTCTCTCGAAAGAGAGGCATGCACTCGGAACCTGACATTCGACTGAACGGGCAACGTCTGTCTGTCAAAGCCGAGTATAAATTCTTAGGCTTAAGCTTGGACAACAAGTTGACCTTCGTACCGTACATCAAGTATTTAAAAACAAAATGTTTAAAAGCCATGAATGTTATTAAAGTGTTGTCACGTACTACCTGGGGCAGTGATAGGCAATGCCTCATGAACCTCTATAAAAGCCTCATTCGCACCCGCTTAGATTATGGGGCCGTTGTCTATCAGTCTGCTACTCAAAGTGCCTTGAAGATGCTGGACCCCGTGCACCATTTGGGCGTCCGCCTTTCTACGGGTGCTTTTCGCACCAGCCCCGTAGAAAGCCTTTATGTTGAGTCAAATGAGTGGTCGCTTCATCTGCAAAGAACCTACATGTCCTTTGTATACTTCCTTAAGGTGAAAGCAGACAAGAGGCACCCCTCATACTCTACTATTAATGACTTGTCGAGCTCCATTCTTTTTCAAAACAGGCCTTCAATGAGGCAGCCCTTCTCAGTTCGCCTGAAGGGTCTAGCTGAGGACACTGGAGTGTCACTTGAACACAGTTTAATGGCTCCTGTAGCATACCCGCCACCGTGGCAGTGGCAGACTATAGACTGTGATGTGTCTTTTTTAGAAGTTACAAAACATGCGCCCATTGCTCATATCCGAACATATTTCCTGGAACTTCAACACAAATACACACGTCCTGAGTTTTTTACAGATGCCTCGAAGTCTAACTCCTCTGTGTCCTACGCTGCTGTTGGCCCTTCCTTTTCGGATGCTGGCCCTCTACATCCAGGCACAAGTATCTTCACAGCGGAAGCTTACGCGATACTTGTGGCAGTTAAACACATTAAACAATTACAAATACAAAAAGCAGTAATTTATACAGACTCCCTCAGTGTGGTAACGGCTCTGCACAGTCTTAAAAAACAAAAAAACCCTGTCCTTGTCTCACTTTACTCCATATTTTGCACACTCTACACACTCAACCAACATGTTGTGGTGTGCTGGGTGCCAGGGCACCGTGAGATCCAAGGCAACGTGAGGGCGGATCAGCTCGCTGCATCCGTCCACAAAAACACTGCCCCTACATCCATATCAATCCCGGTCCTTGATCTGAAGCACTCTCTCAAACGAAACCTCAGGGACTACTGGCAGAGCAAGTGGGATACACACACACAAAACAAACTACACGTTATAAAGCCACACCTTGGCCAGTGGCCACCAGTATCAAAATCACGTCTAACAGAGGTAACACTAACAAGACTCAGGATAGGACACATATACACGACACACACACATCTTTTGTCTGGTGGTGATCCACCATTGTGTGATAAATGTGGTGAGGCATTAACAGTTATTCACGTTTTAATTCAATGTAATCATTTAGACACTCTAAGAAGACAACACTTCCCACTACCCTACCGACAACATATACCTTTACACCCTGCAATGTTCGTCGGTAGGGAACCGCTTTTTAGTCACAAATCATTATTAGCGTTTTTAAAGAAAATTCATAATTTTCATATCATATACCCGGGCATACCGTAGCATGATCTCTCTAGAGAGGTTTTTGCTGCGGTGGCTACACAGGAAAGCACTTGCCTCACGACCCTTGCACGCAAGGGTACTAACGTGTGAGGTACTTGTGCTAATGCCATACATGTCCACCATCGTTTTTCATTATCACCAACTTTTGTCACCTATTCACACCATGCACACCTTTCACGGCATAGTCATGATTTTATTACTTGTATGTTTTACCCGCTTTACTGCGAGGAATTTTATGGCCCCAATACAGCCGCTAATCACAACCATTGTCCACATTCCTGTCTCATGAACTGGCGCTCTTTGGCCATCAAATGGCCCTTGCGCCAAAAAACACCATATATCATCATCATCATCATCATCATGGCTGGATGTAGGCGCGTAAGCCTGTACTACCTTCATTTTGTATCTTTTATTCAGTTTAATTACAATGCCTACCACCCTTTCATTAATGCTATAGTAAACCTCTATGTTGCCAGCTATGTTCCTGTGAATTAGGAACCCTACTCCCAGTTCTCTTCTGTCTGCCAAGCCCCGATAGCAAATGACGTGCCCATTCTGTAGCACAGTATAGGCCTCATCTGTCCTCCTAACCTCACTCAGCCCTATTATATCCCATTTAATGCCTTCTAGCTCCTCGAATAATACAGCTAGACTTCCCTCACTAGATAACGTTCTAACGTTAAACGTTGCTAAGTTCAAGTTCCAATGGTGGCCTGTCCGTATCCAGAGATTCCTAGCACCCTCTGCTGCTTTGCAGATCTGACCGCCGCCGTGGTCAGTTGCTCCGCAGCTGGTGGGGACTGAGGACCGTGAGTTAATTGACGAATGCCTACGGGAGGGGGTGGCCAGATACTGCACCAGGGTGGCCAATCCTTCTCTGGTGAGATCATCGGTGCGTACCGGCTTTAAGCCGGTACGCACCGATGAATAACTTACACCTAAAAGATGCATAACCTATTAATTAGATATAGCACTAATTTTGTCATTACATGACCACTGATTCAAGATCATCACCACTACATAAAGTTGAGCAATTTTATATGTACCAAAAAACCTCGATAATATAATTACCTAAGGTGTCCTCTAAACATACGTCAATCTTGCTAAGGGTTTACAGGCACTATGTTGATAGTTGCATGCTTTTGAGCATTTAAAATATGACTGTTTGTTATGATGGCAACATTTGATATAGTGGCTGTTCCTGAGGCCATGCTTAATTTTAATGTGAGTGACTACTGCCTTTTGTGCTTTTGCATGGTAGCCAAGGTATTCTAACCTGGCTGGATTATATTTAATAGAGTGAACTTTTCTCAGGATGGACATGCCTGAGAGACCCATGAGTCGAGATGAAGCATGCACCCCGCAAATGGGGCCTGATGGAAAGTTTGTCTACCCGTGTTCCTACTGTTACAAGACCTTTTCTTCTACCTCTGATCTCAACAGGCACATGGACTTCCATGAAGGTAAGAGAGTGCTTTCTCACATCACTACTCCCATTGTAATCATACAACTGCTTATGTTTACCATTGAAGCCATGAAATGCAGCTGACAGTGTGTGTCTATGTCTTCATTCATTTTCTAATCCAATTTGGTGTCTAGCATATGCTTTCGCACAGCACCACCTTCCTACATCTTAGCCAGGGTTTTGCCAGAAAATTTTTTGGGACGGGCAATTTGGGAGCGGGATAGAAAGCGGAGAAGCAAGGGCGCTTGTATTTGGGTAATTGCACTGGAGTTGCTGATTTTTGAAACCATTGGATTTTTAAAATAGATGTTGACTATCTTTGCAAATACTATGCTACACAAAAAGTATTCAGATTGTACTTTTTATGAAGCAGACATTCATGCAATATATGAACAATTTTCAACCTTTATTTTTCAATAGGGTGAACTGAGTGACTATTGTGAACCGAACCGGCGCGCTTTGGAGCATGACCAATGATAGGGCACAGTGGTGAACAACTAAGCGTTCTCTTACGAAAAGTCAAACTTTTCGTGCGGCAATTGCCAGGTAAATATTATGAGGTTTAGAACAAACCATAGATCTTGAGGTAAACAGCAGTGAAATAATTTGAAAAGCTATGACACTCGAGTTCCTATTTATGCTTAGTGCTAGTCTGATGCACTTACGCTGGCCATGTTACTTAGATCTGGCAAACCAAAGTTGCCTTGCGGGTCGCTAATGCTGCCAACATTACTAGAATAAGCTGAGTTTCAAAGCTCTGCCAGCGGAGGTGGGTGGTTCGAACGGCGGTCAACTAGCGATGCTGCAGTCAACTCTTGCGTTACTCTCATCACATAGTCTGCTACGGTGGCGTACGCCAGCGGTTAGCCGGGCTGTTGCACATGGTGGTTTTTTTGTTTCTATTGTCAAACTTAAACATTTATCATGCTTCCATTCAACATTCTCGTGTCGCATTTCTGGAATGCGCATGTGGATACGTACAAGGTCACCTTTATGCATTGGCTGGATCGGTTTTTGAATAGTTGGCTAAGAATCGATGTCCAGCTTATATTGGAGCTCTCTGCATTTCCTTTAATATTCAAGTACGAGAGATTCTAAATGAATTAGCATTTTCAGCATATCGTAATTACTCGAATCTAACGCGCACCTTTTTTCCGGTTAAGCGAGTTCATAAATCGCATGTGTGTTAAAATCGAGTGCGAAAAAAAATGAATACGGTCATTCTATTGCCATCGGCATTTCCAAAATGGCCGCCCTCTACGTGCTCCGGGCATAGCGCGTCGGCCATTTCTGCCTATGTGTTTCCCATGTGCGGCACTTCATACGTGTGCTGAGGAGTTCATCATCTTGTAGTGCATTAGCATCGACGGCATGGAAGGGCCGACTCCAAAAACACGAGTGTACCACAATGCTGCTTTTAAAAGAAAAGTCATCGCGTGTGCCGAAACAGACGGAAATCGGGCCGCATCGCGGTCGTTCGGAGTTCCCGAAACGTGCGTGTAGGACTGGCGGAAACAAAAGCAGAAGATTGTCAAAGATTCATGCAAAGGCTTCAGTGGACCACAGCAGGGTCGATTTCCGCAAATTGAAGAGCTGCTCGGCGAGTATGTGATTGATCAGCAAGGGGCACAGCGGCCCGTGACAACAGAACTGCTCCAAGGGCGTGTTATGCAGTTAGCCTTAGAAAAAGGTCTAATGTAGAGCCAGCTTTAATTGAACAGGTGCTGGCTAACTAACTTTATGAAGAGGAAAGGCTGTTCCCTCCGAAGGCGAACGGGCATACGCGAAAAGTTTCCGGAGGAGTACGATGAAAAGCCTCACAGTTTTTAGAGGTTCGTCCTAAACTTGCGCACAACAATCATTACCTGCTTGGGCAAATCGGGAATGCCGATCAGACGTCTCTTCGACATGCCTGGCACCACAACGGTCGAGAAGAAGGGGCGAAGCAAGTTCGCATGCTGACATCGGTCTACGGTAAAACTACAGTGACGGCAATGCTCTGTTACATGTCAGATGGGCACAAGCTTCCCCCGTACCTCATATTTAAAATGAAGACGCTCCGAAAGGAGTCGTTTTTTCGATTGGTGTGATCATGCGAGCCAACGAGAAAAATAGGTGTGCGTCTCAATCGATGTCTTACTTTTTTTTTTTTTTTCGTCGTGGAAACCGGGTGCGCGTTACAATCGAGGGCGCGGTAGAATCGAGTATATACGGTAGTTTTTTTGATGACCACCCACTACCATTTTAACTACAGTCATCTTTCTGAACGAAAAATGACCCTAAAGCGTCTCTGTAAAAGCCTCAAACAGTCGACTTACTGTAATACAAAAACTCTCTAGAAGAACAGTACTCATATTTTCTGTTATTTACAAAAAAAAAAAAGAAAACTCTCGAGAAAACAGTACCCATGAAATATCAGAGAAATCTTCACAATGGCTATCAATGGATAGCAGAGTGCAAAATGTCACAGCCACTTCACCTTCCTTCTGGCATTTTCCACTTTTTCCGAAAGCTGTAATTCCTGATGGATATTCTTCAAAAAGAAATAAAAAAAAGCCCTTCTCTGCAATGTATAGCATCACTTCTCTGGCCATCATATTCCGATCATGAGCAGTATAACCTAAAAGAGGGGCAGTGTTAACCAATCCCCATTTTCAAACACAATGCAAAACAGGTTGCCAACTGTGAGGTTTTTGTCAAAGGCCCTTAGACAGCTTTCTCGATTGCTTTTATTGTGGAAAGAAAGCCTCATGAGGGATGAATTCTATTTTCCTGTGAACATGCCCACAGACGTAGTACACTCACAGTGTGTTACTTCCCCGTGCACAACGTAGCACTGGGAAGAAGTGACACCGACATGTGCAAAACACCGGTATCTGTGCTAAGATTCAGAAATAAGAACAGTGCGTTTAAGAAAACGATCTGTTGTATTAATATAAAGCAAATGTAACAAAACCTGGGCGCTGTTAAAACATGACCACTTATATATGATTGTGTTGGTTCTCAAAAGCACTATGTATTAAAGAAAAAAAAAAATCCACTGCAGTGCAACGACAGTTGATTGAATGTCAACGTGATACAACTCTGACTATTGACAACCTTGTTCATTGCCTGCCCCTACTTTTGCTGTCTATTCCAGGCAGTTCCTCCAAATTGGACACTGGGCTTTTGATGGGCGCCGTGCATTTGTGGGGGCATTGGAACCTTGGTTATGATCATTTTAGCTTCGATATATGGGGTGTAAACGCTGGGGACAAGAGTGGTGAGGTTAAAGGCTCGGTGTGTTGGTAAAGCATGGCATATAATCGACGGGACACAAGAGAGAGTACTGGGCGCAAGTCTGCATGAGATGAAAACTTATTGTGCAGTAAAGCATGACAGCAGTGCTCTATAATGTTGTCATTCTCAAATTGAATGCCATAGACTTTGTGCTTGGTGGTAAACATTCTATCTTTGCAATGCAAAGCTTGCTTTCACCTTTTGAAGTCCATCACGTTGAACATAGGTTTATACCCCAATCAAGAATAAATCATGGCATGCAAATGATTCAATTTACCATGCTCGATTTGATACCTCAAGTATAATAACATAGCCTCAACTTGTTTCGCTTGTTCAGTCCCTCTCCTGGGTTACTTTATTTGGATGTTACAACTACCTTTCAGTGTGCCTTCATCACGGTATCAAATAACATTGTTGGATGAACTACTGTCTTTTCACCGATAATTATATATTATTTGAACGTGATAATGTTGAAGAGTTCATTTTTCAAGAATCTTGTTTTCAGCATCGTCGGTTGTGAGCGGAAAATCACCATCATTGTGAAGCACTGCAAAGCACCCGCGAAGGCCAGGGGATGGGCGAGAGCAGGGAAGGGCTAGAGGAGAAGGTGATGAACGGCTGGATCGTCTGCATCTGGCTGGCATTAATAAAATAGAGGAGGCACTCTCCAGGAAATGCTTCAAATACAAGAAATTCGACTTCGAAATCATCGATAGCGGACTATCGCAGGTGCATACAGAAAAGTGTTAATGGTTTCCACTGTATGATAGCCCATCAGATGCGTTTCCACTTCAGTAAAGTAGTCGTAGCTTTTCTTCAAAGGTCTGTGACAGTGTCGTCCTGCTTCCTACACAACCCTCGGTATGCTTACCTATTTAGTTCCTATATGGAATCATGCCAAGGACTGATCGCAAATGTCACAATTCTCGAAACCCTTAAAACATATACTGTATTTACTCTATTCTGCTGCGCCCTCGATTGTAACGCGCACTCGGTTTTCACGCCGAAAAAAAAAAGAATAAGACATCGATTGCAACGCGCACCCATTTTGCTCGTTGGCCCGCACAATCACACTACTCGGGAAAACGACTTCTTTCGGGAGCGTCTTCCGTTTAAATATGAGGTACGGGGGAAGTTTGTGCCTATCTGATGTGCAACGGAGCATTGCCGTCTCTCTTGTTTTACCGTGGCCCGATGTCAGCATGCGAACTTGCTTCGCCCCCTTCTTCTCGACGGTTGTGGTGCCAGGCATGTCGAAGTAAAGAGGCGTCTGATCGGCATTCCCGATTTGCCCAAGCAGGTAGCCGTTATTGTGCCGCAAGTTTCGGACGAACCTCTGAAAACTGTGAAGCTTTTCTTCGTACTCCTCCGGCAAGTTTTGTCGCATGCCCGTTCGCTTTCGGAGGGAAAAGCCTTTCCTCTTCATAAAGTTAGTTAGCCAGCACCTGCTCGCTTTGAACTGGCTCCGCGTTAGCCCTTTTTCTAAAGCTAACTGCATAGCCCGCACTTAGAGCAGTTCTGTCGTCACGGGCCACTGTGCCGCTCGCTGCTCAAGCACATACTCAGCGAGCAGCTCTTCAATTTGCGGAAACCGACCCTGCTGTGGTCCACTGAAGCCTTTGCATGAATCTTTGACAATCTTCTGCTTTTGTTTCTGCCAGTCCCACACGCACGTTTCGGGAACTCCGAACGACCGCGATGCGGCCCGATTTCCGTCTGTTTCGGCACATGCGATGACTTTTCTTTTAAAAGCGGCATCGTGGTGCACTCGTCGAGTTTCTGGAGTCGGCCCTTCCATGCCGTCGATGCTAATGAACTACACGATGATGAACTCCTCGGCACACGTACGAAGTGCCGCACATGGGAAACACATAGGCAGAAATGACCGACGCGCTATGCCCGAAGCACGTAGGGGGCGGCCATTTTGGAAATGTCGATGGCAATAGAATGACCGTATTCATTTTTTTTTTTTCGCACTCGATTTTAACACGCATGCGATTTATGAACTCGCTTAACCGGAAAAAAGGTGTCCGTTACATTCGAGTAATTACGGTAATTACATTTTCTGGGCCCCCAAATGTTTCGGAATTGTCTCTCTTTCTTTAAAGACCATCAAGTATTTTTTGGCATATGGTGTATGATATTGGTTATGGCAGCCACATTCTCTGGTAGATAAGCAATCATAAGGCACACTCCGAGGAAACAGACTTCCCCCTGTGGTGTCTCTGCTGCCGTCATGCCGTGTCTTATCTTTAATTTTCTCACCTTCTTTCGCCCTTCTTTTCATCAACTTGTCTCTTCGTGACTCAACAGCAGCTTTGCTGTTTTGATCTCCTTTTGTCTTAACTAATGGCATCTTTGGCTGGCAGGACCGGTGGCGTTTTTTGTGCACTCGTTCCGTGCCGTACGTTCGTCTAGGCACTATGCGTGTGGTTCCACATGGCCGGCCACGACACGGGTGCTCACCGCCGTGAAGGTCGACGGTGGAGTGTGGCGCAATCCCATCAGCCTGCCCGCGCTGGCAGACGATGCTGTGACATTCCATCATTTCAGGCGTAATTTACAGCTAGCGCTGCGGCAGAACACTGCCGGACGGGACGGAAAAAAACATGCGTCAACTTACATTGTCCAACCCTACTCACACAAGGCTACTCTTGCGGCCAGGAATTTACTGGACACCGAAGGCGATGCGAAAATTATCGTAACCCTCATCGAGTTGTTACTAAAACTGATGCCGTACAACCACCAGACAGGCACCCACTGGACATGTAGCGTCTCACAAGTGTCTCTCATTGCATGCATGGTTTTCCGTCATTTGCTCTTTTATTCCCAGTACAAACAGGACACTGGAAAATGTCGTCTTCTGAATGACGTCTCTCGCATGGCCCTACTGTCGTGGATTCGAGTCTTGTGGTTCTCATGTTCGTCTGACCCATAGTGGCGCGTGAAATTCGGGCGGTGTTTGACGTCACTTCCCTTCCACCATCACGGTGCCAGTGCATCTCAGCCAAAGATTCCATGATTCTCTGCCACGAGAGTGGTGCACTAAGTGACGCTGTCGATGAGCAGTTTGTCTTCTAGCTCGAATAAGATCGACTGACCTTATGCAGCTTGGTGTGAGATAAAAACAAATATTACTGTGTTGTATCACTCCTCCAGCATGGGCAACGATCAAGCACATTGGTGCTATCCCATTGTGAATAATAGACGGATGTCTCATTATTGCTAGGATGGCCTTGGCCTGATTCCATATGGCTATTTGACAAATGGGCATGCTTACACATGACCCTTTGACCCAAGCATTGAGAAATCAAATGTTTGCAGTTGTTGAGTAAGATGCGTTCGTATTTGCTTGTGCTACCAGATAACAGGGAAGTTAATGTTATTACTGTAGACTTTCGTTGAATTGAACTTGAAAAGATGTTCTGTTTAACAGGAGCTCCATTTTTCAAAAGATGAACAGGGGTGCAGGCTTCAAGTATGAAAACAATCAATGTTAAAAAAAAAGATGAATTAATTTGTCGCCTGATGCAATTAAATTTTTGCTGTTTACATAGGTTTTTATGCTGATTTCAAATGTGTAATCTGTTTTATAGTAAGTTGCATAGCTTTTGTTTTGTACCATGACAATGTATAAAATATAGCTCCTTTTGGACATACTTTTCTGCCACTAAACCTTTATAATGATGAGTCAATAATGGCTCATATTGCTCCACATTAACTCCAGAATGTAAATAACTATAAGAAAAGTGTGTATAATGCTTTTAAATTAACAATTGTTAAATGCTCAGCCCATACTAATTGCTTACTTTAACTTCATAATAATTATATTTATGATATCATGCTTTGAAGGAAATAATTTCACTCTTCGCATGGTAAAAATACGTGGCAAGAATTTCATCTTGATCTTGCCATCAAAAGTACCAAAAACATTATGTCCAAACTCACAAAGTTGTCCAAAATCGTGCCCAAAAAAAAAAAGGTATTTTAAACGTAGAAATGAAAGTTCATCTGTGTGGCAATTATGTGGTTCTTTAAATGATTTCTTCCATTATGAGAGCTTTGGAATAATGGTTATTTTGAGCATTTGACTTTGGTGAACACCTCAGATGAGATGTGATGGCAAGCAGCCAGGGGACAACGCTTCAAAGGGTTCCAGACAAAGAGACCTTTGAATTTTATATAGCCATCCTGTGCTCTGTAAAGGCGACTTTAACCTATTTCAACTTTAAGTACAATCTTTACTTTTTTTTATTATGAAACTAAACTTGCAAAAGAAATTAAAAACAAAATTACGTAATTTTGGGAAAAAAAACTTGCAGAGCTGCATCTCCTTTTGTTCCAGTCAAGAAAGATTTCTTTTTACTGATAGCCTATTGCAGTGTTTTCTGATGCAGTTGCACTGAGTGCACTAATGTCAAAGAGAACAGGGCGAGTAGTCCTGTTTAGAACTCTAATCGTTGTCGTTAGTCCTTTGTACATTTTGCTTAGCACAACTGCATTAGAGTGTCTCATCAACTAGCCCAAGTTGAAGCTTTTCTGAAGATAATTAGCATGCAAGCTTTCTCCCCACCTACCTGCAATACTGATTTCTGCTCACAAGTGTGCCCTTTGTGGCTCCTCATGGCTTTGGATTTGTCGATCTTTCCTTTTGACTCTGGCTGGCACCTCTTGTGGATATACAACCTCCAAGAGGGTGATCTTTGAAAATACATTTATGCTTGTGCCTAACATACTGTGCATGAGTGATATACCAAAAACCGAATTTCAAAGCAGTTGGTGCTCAGTCATTCACTGCCACACAGTTTTCTAAAAATATTTCCGTGTTTGCAAACGTGTTGAATGTGTGTATCGTGGATATTGCCTCAGTGGCCTCATGTGTTGGCATGCGTCCAAATCGTAGCCAATTCAATGCGTATCCAAACACCCAAAACGGGAGAAGCTTGACGAGTCTAGGCAGTCAAACATGTACCCAGTAATGAAGTTGCAAATGAGAAAAGAAAAATTCGAGCCCTCATCACCATTTTGGAGCTCCAACAGGTTGGTCAGTACTAGGAACAGGTGGCAGTGCCCTACATCACCTTTATCGCAAAACTGAACATTTTGCCAAAAAAAAAAAGGGAAATATTGAAATGGGTGAAGTGAAGTAAGTGATCTAATACAAAACTGTCCCAGTAATTGTTGTAACGTAATGCAGTGCAGCAATAGACAGAAGTGAAGGTTGTGTGTCTTGCCACCTGGACACTGACACGTAGAATAGTCGATCGGTGCATTAGTGATGCAGGAGTTATGATGTCTCTAGTTTTCTGTGATGCAATAAGGCTAGATACTTTTTGCTGTGATACAATAAAGCTGGTCACTGAATGTTCCTTAGGGCACAAAATATTTCTCTGCTAAATGTTGTTTAGTCATTTGGCCTTGAGGAATTGATGAGGACTTGTTTTCCCATTATTGTTTGGACGGCATCTTAACATTTAAAAACATTGACTGTCAGTAGGATGCACCTATTCTTGTTTTAAGTGAGGCCTTTCTTGGTCTGTGCATTTCTCATTTTGTGTCTGTTGATTACCTCCTCGTCTTTCTCTTTGCTCTCTCCTGCTTTGCCATAGCGGGGAATTGTTCTTTCAAGTTGATGTAAACTGTGAGTATCTGCTGTCTGCCTGTTGCCCTTTGGAAGGTGCTTTGTTTATTTGTTGATGCAATGGCAGCTTACTGCGTTGCCACCTTTCTTTATGTGTGTTTTCATGGAGTGCCCTTCCCCTCCATGTGGACACCAGCTTTATAATCTGCAGGATGTCTCCCTCTCCTTTCTCAGTTCATTTTGGCATGCATTACCCTCTGCTGTCGTCCAAAACTCTTCAGGATGCTACTGATGCCCAGTGCCTTGACGATTGATCTCTTCTTCAGAGGCCTGTTCTCAACCACTGCAGTGACCTGAATGGTTGAGCTGGAGGGATTGGTAACTGACCATGACAGCTGCATTCTCATAACAGTGTAAAATATGAAAGCACTTTTGTAACTGCACCTTGAAGGGGTCCTGAACAACCCTTTGTGTTCGGGGGGGAAAAGCACACTAAAGTGGAAAGCAGGTGAATAGCTCACCTGAACCTTGCTTGTCGAGGGGTGTTTATAGCAAGCACAGTGCGAAGTTGCCATTTTCTCAAGCGCTCTCTCTCCTTCATGCAGAGACTTTTCTTCACTCTCTTCAGTGATCAGCAGAAGCCAGTTGTGTGTCAGTAGCCTAGTGCTACTGGCCAACACTTTACACATTGCAAGGACACCATTTAGGTCATATCTGTTTCTTGCCATGCAGTGGTGTCATGTGCCAGCACCACCCTTAGCAGTGTCTTAAAACTGCGTAGTAGCAATGCTGGCTCAGGCAGTAGTCATAATGGGAGAGAGTGATTTCATTACATCACATGCAGTCAAGGTCATGACTAGAGGCTAGATTTATAGGCACTAAAAAACCGGGTCTTAGGCGCCAAAAATGGGCAGGCAAAACACTGTTCTAGGCCCCCAAAATCTTAAGTATAGGCACAATAAACTTTGACGAAATAAAATTTCCCATGAAATATGTGTGGAATGTGTGTACACGACTGGAAAGCAAACAGAAATGTTTTACTTTATTTTACAAAGGCGCCTACATATATCCATGCAATTATTTTTCCTGCAGGGTTTGCAGAAAGCCTTTTCTCTCCTTTTCTAATCCAGCATGGCAAGTTAAGTGTCCACCGTTGAATAAACACACTCTAGTGTCTCTTTTGCTTTTAGCATGACTGAGAAGCCCTACACAGAAGCAAATATTTATAGTGCTGATTGGCCAGAAGGGACTTTTTGCCTCGTAATAACTTGGTCTAACAACAAAGGGTCAATTCGTCTTCTGTCTTAAAGAGCCCTTACCAGGTTTGAGAATTTCGAGCAGGCAAGAGGAATGCATGCACTGGGTGCTCACCCTCTCATCTGCCAAAATTTTCAATGCTACGCACCCAAAAAAGAGGTCAGACTGAATGCCGCTTGACCTTCATCTCGCGGGCTTGTGCCCCAACATGGTGGAAGTGTCGTACTCAACAAGGAACGGTCCTGCGTACATCAAAGTAGTGCGTGACACTGAGAACTTTTCGAGGTGGTGTGTGCAATTTGTGCAGTCTTTTACCTGAATAGAAGTATTAACATTGGCAGAAATATTGAAACATACAAACGAATCTATGCGTCTTATTTTTTTTTAAGTTTGTATTGAGTGAGATGCGAGACTAAGCCTGCCTCCATTTCGTTAGCGTTGGTGTTCTCGCATCGTGATGGTGAGGATTCACAACGCTTGACATGTTTTTGATGCGTCGTCTCCCTTAGAGCTGTACCAGCGGTGCGAAGATGTGTATCCTGGTAAGGATACATGATTCATGCCAGCCTCTCCAAACGTGTGTGCATAGAAGGATGCATCCCACAGAGACCTGGCATGGACATGTCATGCAAATGTAACCATGTGTTCACATGACGTTTTGATGCGTCTGGGTTGTGTGGTTTTCCGGCTCACAGTTTTTCCGATACCGAAGAGGACATGCAGGAAAGAAAATTGGCTAGCGAAATCTACACCCGGGAGTAGCAAAGGTTTCAAGCCCACCTCCTCGCATCATGCTTGCATGGCTTGTAATGAACCAACTAAAAAATTGTAGTAATGCAAAGCTTTTCATTGGGGACACAACAACTTCCATAGTCTAAGTAAAATTTCTCACATGACTTAGTGAAGTGCCGTTTAATAAGTAAATTACAAAACAAAAACCACGTGGACATCTTTTTTTTAAAATCTACATTCTACTTTCTCCTGATGACAACCGCGATTTCACATTTGTTGTCCATCGTCCTGCGGCTGCACAAAAGCAGCTCCTGGTCTCCACGCATGCAAGCAGACACCTGGGAGATGCCGAGCAGATGACGCGATGCGTATGAATACAAGTGTAGAGGCTTCCCGCCTTCATATTGGCTAAGAAACTTTATAGCATCGACAGGGTCGAAAGGAACTTATGAGATGGGGTATAGGTTGCTTTTTATTGAGTTCCAGTTTTTCCTGATAACATGAATACCGGTCTGAAGCTGTACGCGAAAGCAAAATTTGAGATTAAATAGCATTCGTAATGTACAATAACCTCGGAAGAAAGCAGCGCTTCGAGATAGGTGATAGTGCTCTTGAAGTTGTAAAAGACTGTCTACTTAGAACAGGTATTTATTAACCGTGGAGCCGAACCACGAGATTAAAGTAACTAGAAGAATAAGAATGGGATGGAGCACATTTGGCAAGCACACTCGAATCATGACAGGTAGATTGCCACTATCCCTCAAGAGGAAGGTACATAACAGCTGCATCTTGCCGGTACTTGGCTACGGAGCAGAGACCTGGAGACTTTCAAAGAGGGTTCAGCTTAAATTAAGAACGACGCAGCGAGCAATGGAAAGGAAAATGGTAGGTGTTACCTTAAAGGACAACTGACATCAAATATACTGATGCCCAGATTTTTGCGTCAGCGAGTAGCTATAGGCCCCGTAGCAGCGATTCGCGACCTAAAAGGCAACTGAGGGATGAATAACTATCACTTTTATTGATTTATATGACTGGTATCTAGCACTATTCAAAATGGCTGGCAATCCCACCATTTCTAGTGCTGGGAGCACCAGCAGTGGCGCTACCTCGCGGTTACCTCCATATCACGCCACAGCTGACCACTTCTCTACAGAAAAGAGTGACATCAGGCTCAGCTGCTCCGCAAACATTTCGTCTGCTAGGCGGACACATTCAGTCATGCCTTCTCACCTGCATTTCTGTCGTCGCCGTACAAAGTGTTGACTCGGGTTCAATACGATAATCTGGAGCATGGAATCCTTGCGATTTGCAACATTTTGAATTATTTTTGCTTCGATCCACCTTTTGCAGAGCAGTGACTCCGAAATGGACGTCGTTCCAAGCAGCACTGCAGAGGTGCCCGAGGATGCACGCTTCGCCCCGCCGCGGTCGTCTAGTGGCTAACGTACTCGGCTGCTGACCCGCAGGTCGCGGGATCAAGTCCCGGCTGCGGCAGCTGCATTACCGATGGAGGCGGAAATGTTGTAGGCCCGTGTGCTTAGACTTGGGTGCATGTTAAAGAACCCCAGGTGGTCGAAATTTCCGGAGCCCTCCACTACTGCGTCTCTTATAATCATACGGTGATTTTGGGACGTTAAACCCCACATATCAATCAAGGATGCACGCTTCAGCCATGTTCGCTCGTGTGTCTCAGCTATATTGGTGTGTTTTGACATGCAAAGCATTCAGGTATACGCAGAGGGGTCAATGCAATATAGCTATCGCGAATGAGCATCAGCGGAGAAATAGAATATGTTTCCTGCTTGCCAGGTTCTTTTTTGCGCCTCCAGATGGCCCCACTTATCCAGCCTCTCGCAGTTAACATAGTATTGCCACTTTTACGTGGACGCAAAGTCTGCAGATGAACTGAAATTTAACAATACCTGCGTGTTACTTGTTAGAGATAATATCTGACTATACGCTGTTCCACTTTTAATAGCTTGTGGTCGTGTTGATGTGTAACACATGCGTGATATGAAAAGACACCCTCATTGCACTTTTTCCGTGCTTCGAACTAGACAACTGCAACTCACCAGCAACTCGCTACGATTACCCGACATGCTGACCGACAAGCACACGTTTAATTATGCTCTTTTCTTTCGCCGTTCCTTTAAATCATTTAATCTGGTGAGATGAATATCAGACGCGACAAGCAAGTGCGTTTCTGCGCTTCCGCGCTAGTTGGCACCACAGTAAGAACACTGATCATACACGTCATCACTACTAGCGTATCGTGACTCAGGATGGTATTTGTGGAATGTATCACACCGAACACGTAGCACTAGTGTCGATGTCTCAGGGCACTCTATTTCTCGTTTTTCTCCTCAGCTTTTCCACGCCGTTTGACATCGAATTAATATAACTTCCACGCAACGGATGCCGTTCAAATTTCGCCAAGAAGACCTATGCATGCCAAGCGATCGAATGGTGGGCACATCTCGATCTCGAAATTTGCTGTCAGTGTTCCTTCAAGAGACAAGAAGAGAGCAGAGTGGATTAGGGAACAAACGAGGGTTAAGGATATCATAGTTGAAATCAAGAATGGACTGGGCATGTAGCGCGTAGACAGGGTAACCGCCAGTCATGAAGGGTAACTAACTGGATTCCCAGAGATGGCAAACGAATTAGGGGGAGACGGAAGGTTAGGTGTGCAGATGAGATTAAGAAGTTTGCAGGTGTAAAATGGCAGCAGCAAGCACAGGACCGAGTTGACTGGCGGAACATGGGGGAGGTCTTTGTGCTGCAGTAGACTAGTCAGGTTGATGATGATGATGATATAGGCGGCATTTTAAAGAATAGCTTTATGTAGGCACTTATAGGAATTTAGGCATAGCGGTTAAAAATGGCTATTTATAGGCACTATAAATACATTATAGAACCTCTTTTTAACCCTCTAATTCATGCTCATATATCAAAGTGGCACGATAAGAGTGCAAGAAACAAATTAATCATTTGCCGATAATCTAATCTCTAGTCGCAACGCATGCTGACGTGGTTCCTCTTATGCCTCCCTGCGTGTGTCACCGTGTTCTGTCTTGTTCTCTGTGTGACACTGCTCGTCCTAATGAAGCTGCAACCTAGCACAAGTTTGGCAGAGTTCAAAAACAGTTTCAATGCTAAGTGCCTTTGTACTGCTGAACAGCTCCACTCTGTTTTGGCAGTCAATAAACGGCTACCGAGCACTACACTCAGTTACATGTCAAGTGCACTGCAGCTTTTCATTGTCAAAGGACCCACTTCCAGCCACTGGCATTGCCATGTCGTTACGGCCAACTAGCTTCACGCCATGATAACAAGAGGAATCACAAATGGACCTCAACCAAAATGGCCTCATTAGCTGAATGTATCAGCATCATGAGCATGGAGTAAGAATGATCACGTGTTGACGCATGCCTGAGCGGCCAGATAACGTTCGGTCTCGTGGATGCGCTGTGTTGCAAGCTGTCAGGTGGCGCCGCAGCCAACGTAGCCAGCAAAGCGGTGCTGGCACATGGAAATTCATCTGCTTCCCCAACGTTTTCGTACCAAACAGTGTGACTAATACTCAAAGTACGAAAGAAATTTGTTTCTTCAGATTAAAAGAGAAAGGTTTACCAGGTTTGAGGATTAATTAATCAAAAATACCTTGTGCAGGGTGTGAAAGTTGTTAACATGGATCGATCAGAGTGTGCTCAAAGCTAAGTTCCGCACTAATATTTTTGTCTGTTCACGGCATTCCTCAACACAAAGTAATTAAAAAGACAGATTAGACATCGTGCTATGCCTTCATAAAAATATTTCCCGGTGGGAAAAAAATGCTAGGAACTGCCACGTGCTTAGATGCACGTGCATGTTAAATAGCCCCAGATGGTCAAATTTGGTCAGGAGCCCTCTACTACGGCGTTCCTCATAATGAAATTGCGGTTTTGATGCGTTGGATCTGCAGTAATGATTATTACCCCTAATTAAAGAGAATGGTTACTGCACTAAAAAGGTATTTCATGCGTATCGCCGTTTCATTTACACAGAAAATCGTTGAAGCATAGTTGCACTTGTTACATGTGATTGTGATAAAAATATTCGATACGTGCAAGCATTCCATATAAAGCACACAAGAGCAATGCAGTTGTTCTGCGAAATATATAAATATTTGAACCACGCAAGTCTTTCATATAGAGTGCACTAAAGCAATTCAGTTGTTTATGCCTGGATGTTGCAATGCGAATTCTCATATTTATGTCAACGATCACTGTCAGACGGCACTTCGAAGAGAGGCACATGCTCTGCACAAGCCCGATAGCCAGAACGGAAGTTCGGTACAAAACACGTTCTACCCAGTTCGGGAATGTCTCAGCAATTCGATGTCACCTTCATCAATAAAATAGCAATAAACGCACGCAAAAAAAACTGGCTTCAAAACGGCGTCATCATAGATGCCGACAAAAAGACCCAGAATCAGCTGCATGCGCGTTTGTGCCGAGCATGTTACCAAGACGGCTGACCCCGCTCGTCGTAGTGTCACCTAACAAGGCAGCGATGAAGCTGCAAGATAACTGCTGACAGCCCAAACATTATCTGGATGGGCTGGGATTGCGCTTTTCAACATGTTGTGGGGATAGTCTCAGCAGCTGTGTATTCTTGCACCGTGGTCGTGAGCAAGATCCGTCTCTCATAAGATGACTTTCGTGCCGGTAATTCGTTTCACAAAGTGTAGGTTACTAAGGCACTCTCCATTAACTCTTACGCCCAACTTCTCCCATTCTAGGTCCCTGAAAACCTCCTGTACACACGCGGTAATTATCATTGGGGAGGTCATATCCTTTTGTCTTAAACCTTCTTTATTGGTATTCTGTTGCTTGCTTTATGGAGCGCTATGGTGGCAGTTGATCTGCTGTAAATTTCTTCCAGGATGTTTATATATGCTTTTCGACGCCCTGATTCCGCAGTGTTTGCATGACTGCTGATATCTTTATTTATTTATTTAGAATACATCACAGGGCTTCCGAAGAAGCATTGAGTGAGGGGGGGTACAGAGCAATAAGTATAATAAAAACTAAGCACAGAGAATGAACACAAAAGTGAAACACAGGCCAAAAGCTGTTAAGCAGTATCAAAAAGGTAATCATTGCAGGAAATAAAAATTTATAGCAAGCCACTAATGTAAGTTTTAAGCAAGTATTTCAAAATGTCTGTTTACTTGTTCATGAAAGAGTTTACGGTTAGTGATTCTGACGCTGCAGGACGATTATTCCATAGTACAGTGGCGCGAGGTAGAGCAGAAGAATTAAAAGACTGAGTCCTTCCAAAAGTTGCCTATTGCTTAGACTGTTGTGTAAACGTCGTGATGTATGCGTACGTGTTTGAATCAGTAATTTGTTTGGCAAACATGGCCCTTTTTGCTGCTATGGCTTCTGCTGCTTTCATTTCGTTCCGTTGCTACTAGTATCAGCGGCAGCACAGTAAACCCGAGCAATGTTGTGCACAGTGACGTGAGTGGTCCCACTTTGAGGCAGGTAATTTTAAGTGGGCCAGCCCGACACAAACCACTAAAATATGATTTTATTTCAAAATAACCACTTCCTTGTCACAAAAGTAACACTAAAAGGTTTCTGAACAGCTATTTCAATAATCAACATCATCTTAATAGTGGCCTTTAGTGTCCCTTTAAAGATATCATAGTTGAAATCAAGAAGAAATGGACATGGGTCGGGCAGTTAGCGCATAGGTAGGATCTGCTGGTCATTAAGGATAACTGACTGAATTCCCAGAGAAGGCAAGCAGTTGAGGGGGAGACAAAGTTAGGTGGGCAGATGAGATTAGGAAGTTTACGGGTATAATGTAGGAGCGCAAGCACAGGACCGAGTTGACTGGCGGAATATGGGAGAAGCCTTCGTCCTGCAGAGGACGTAGTCACGCTATGATGATGATTAATCTCACGATATGAATTGCACAAAAATACTTTTTTGTGTGTTGTGCACAGATTGACAACGATGATTCACACGTGGTGTTTCGTGTGCTTTGTAAGCACTCGGCACTGCTTGGAAACAGCCGCCAATGCACGTACTAGAATATTTGTGTTGTTGATCGGTGTTCGAAGTACCCTGTTCGATTTAAATACCCTGTTAAAATCACTATCTGCATGGTGTGAATGGCAACGAACCACAGTGTTATAGCCCATTCCAATGTCGCCTGCTCGGGCTTCATGGCTGAAGAGAGAGCCAGCAAACAAACGGCTGAGAAAGAAAACCCGGAAGATCAGAAACTCACCATCAGTAACAGTAACAATTCACTACTCCAGCTGACCAATAAAATCTCTTGCATGTTTTATTTGAGCAGGGAAATTAAAAAAATTCTATGAAATTCAACTCGGTTTGAAATCAAGGCTTGCAGAGAAACAACTTTACGACATAGGCGCACTCATAGAAGCTTGGGTCCAAGTGCGTGTTGCCTGTAGGTGCAAAGCGATCAATCGTGATGTCACGTTGGCGTAGGAACACCGTTGTCCAAAGGGTTGTTTAGTGATGAAGCCACACTGGTCTCGACTTGCTACCCAGTATAGCATAATAAACAAAACACTATTGTGGTATGCAAGCAGTGCAACTGTGCATGCGTGAGCTAGTTATTAATTTTGCTGCATGCAACAGGAGGAGGCACACAGTTTTGCACAAAAGACTGCTCTCAATTCCTTGTGGCTGTTGAGGTTTCCTCTTCTGTGCTCTATTGGTGTTGTGCAGTATCTACAGATGTTGCACAATAGCCAGTGTACATGGATCGCATCAAAACTACAAAATCAAGCATGCATTTGCACTTGTCTAATTGAGTGGAAACAAGCAATTGTTTTATGCCTTTATGAAATCCACCCTTGAAGGATTTTGGAATGTAAAGAAGCAAAAAATAAACCAGCAACATTCAAGGTGGTGGTATTCACAAAGTTTCAGCTACAGAGTAATGGTCTAGCAAATGCTGCTTCTTAAGTCTTGGTTATTGTAAGGCACTTTCCAAAACTTTTTTGCTAATTTATGTGCTAAAAAGCTACAGATACACTACAATGTGTTTGCAGTCTTGATGGCAAAGTGTTGCAGAATCTTTCTTTGCAAGCTAGCGAACTGTTTTACCTACTGCTCATCGATGATTGTTATCTCAGCCACATCTATACTGTAGTTTGGAAGAGATAATGAACTTTATATGCGTCTTAAGAGTGCTGTTTTCAGGCGAACTGGCACCCTATCTTGTCTCTATCTTTTTCTTTGCTTGTCTGAGTTGTGCCACAAATATTATATTAAGCTTCAAATGTGTGAACATGACGTGCGAATGTCTGTGTGCGTGCGCACGCGCACACACACACACACACACACACACACACCTTTTTACTGAGAACAGCAGCTTTCTTGTCATTTGTGTGCGGCAAGGGCACAGTCTGTGCAGTATTACACTCCCAAACCATTCTCATGAACTTACAATAAGTTGAGGAGGTAATAGTTGTGATGATGAGGCTACTAGCAGGATATTTATACATGTTGAAAACAAAAATGCAATGTCAAATTCTTAACATTGAAGGAACAATAGTTCTAACAACATGCACATTATTTTTGTGACAGGCATCAGGCAGTTCCTGTGCCGTGCATGCAGCTACCATGCGGTGACGCAGTCTGATCTCAGTCGGCACGAGAAGACGCGGCAGCACCTGGTGCGACAGCAGAATGCGTGCCCCAGCTGTGGCCTAGGTTTCAATTCCCCGACCCAGCTTGGTGACCACGCGCTCAACTGTGGTGCGGTCAGAGACCTGACCGCCAAGGTGCAGTCCACGGAGGCAAACAACAATGACCGCAGCTTTGAGAGCAGGAATGGAGAGTTGCTGACCCGGCCACCGGCAGACGACTCTGCTGCCGGCCATGGTGGAAGTCGGCTGGAAAAGAGCTGTGTCCTCTTGAAAAAGAAACTGCTTTGCTTCGAGGGGGCACTGTGAGTGGCGGCAGCAATGATCTCACTCCCTCTCCTCAGGCCTGCAGCCATTGTCTCGCTTTCCGACAAGTGATATTCGTAACGGGTCTACATGCAGACGTTGAACATCGAGACACACACACGCACACACATAGAAATAACTGGAATGCCGGTGAATGACATGCTTATTTGGGTTTTCATTGCTGTTTTAGTCTGATGTGCAAAAGCATTGTGGTGACATTCCAGGCTGACTACTACGGGAGTACGTACTTTATTAGCTTATCTTTTTGTGAGTCTATGCTGCCCCCTGTTTTATGGGGAAGATGGCCCAAGGAATACCTAGGTGACCTTGCTTTGCATTAATATTTTTGTTGTTGCTGTTGTTGTTATTGCCTAATCATTGGCTAGCAGTTTGCTGCTGGCTATCCCCAGTGGAATCGATTAAGTTCCTTGGTTGTTGGGTGTGAGAGTTTTTTTCGATGCAAGAGCAGTGAGCTTTTGCCTGAGAGGCCCTCCTCGCTTACCCATTTTGCTTGGGTGCCTGGCTTGTGCAAGAAAACGCATTTTTTTTTGTTGGTTGTTTCACGAGTTGATTGGTTATTTGTTACTTCATGGTCTTATACATGAGCATTTTTCTTTCTCTCTGTGTACAATCTGTTGAAATGTAGTTGTGTTCCAGACGATTTTTTTCATTTGCATTGTCTTTTTTGTCTGGAACAATCCTCAAAGCGGGCATAATGTCGCTCACCACATAGTTCTTTGTGTGGGTGGTGCTCATTGTTGAGTGGTGGTGTGCCAGGCGCACATGAATACGGGTGTTTTTTCTCCTCAGATTCCAGACAACTCAGGGCTTGTAGTGATCTGATAGATAGACGCCTCCTCTGTTCCAGCTGGGAACAAACCAAGTCTAGTTCACTGAAAGTGCCATGGGTGCTGTGAAGTGAATTAAATGTCCAGACACGTAAATGAGCACTTTTTCAAAACATACGGGTGGATTTTTGTGATTTATTCCCCTGCTTGTTTTTATTTTGCACTGAACTGCAACATCTGTGACTAGTGTCATTGTAACAACCTGTTATCTTAGAAAAAACTCTGTTTGCAGTATATAAGTGGTTGCGCGAATTAAAAGACTGTTGTGCAATTGTTATAAATGTGCTTTGGACAAGTACACTAAAGAAAAAAAAAAACTCAAAAGAACTGTCAATGTGAGTGTATTTTAGTGTCTCTGCAAGGCAATAAACATGTCAAAGTATAAGCTTTATGCTGACATCGATTGTTCGTGCTTGCGCCTCCACCTTGTGTTCCGAGTCCTTTCATTGCGATAGCAATTGTATGGACAGTCTCGGCTGGTGTTTGCTGTCGCCGCCGCCGTCATTAACTACACACACACACACACATGCACACACGCGCTGGGAAGGATGCTTTAGCCTTCTCATTCTGAGGAGCGAGCGAACAGGGGGGAGAGGGGGGTGGCTTATGGATGCCGCGCTATTGGGCAAAGATCAGCGCGCGACTCTTGCCCTCACAGCAGGTGGGAGCTTCTACGGGCTGCTCTCTCAACATGAAAAAACTGTGCCCAAAAGTGTACCCGGAGCGGCTGTCCTTATCACACGATGTATAGCCCTTTGTGCCAGCATGGGCTGCCCATGAGAGGCACTTCTCGTCAATGCCGTCACTCCACACAAGCCTTGCTGTGGTTATTTACTGTGGCCGTACCGTAGGAAACTTGGTTACTTAGCAAGTGCATGTTTACTACAATTAATATTGCACCTAAAAACATTCCAATATGTTGCTATTGCATTCATTGCTTGGCCCTTTTGGAGAAACTGTGCTTTTTTTATTGAGAAGTACAGCATGTGATAAATCCAGAGGGCTTTCCAGCACATCATGCACACATAATGTGCTTTGTGTGTTCTGGGCTTTTGGTTTCATTCCAGTACTTCACCAGGTATGTACATGACAGCCTTGCCTGGAGGTCTTCATGGACAAGGTAATCAAAGGCTGCCTGCAATCCAAGGCACAGGTAAGATGAGCACAAAGTACACCAGAAAAGCATTTGACCTATAGCACTGGCTAAATCTTCGGGAGTGCTACCAGCCAATCAATTGACACCCGATCCTAAATGTGGGGCACATTTCTTTCAACTCTTTGTTTTTATAAATGCTTCAATGGGCACAGTGAGACGAGCATTACATGGACTATATTTTAATAATTTTCCATATGCACCAGTCTGTTGCGCTGCTCTCACGACATCATTGCACAAACTCTTGGCAAGTGAAGCTGGGTAGCACGAGCCATGGCTCAATATACGAAGCAGATATGTTGCAAAATAAAATCTGCCTCATATAGAGACAATTCAGTTTCTGATGATCTCGATCTTTATATTAATCAGTACCTTTAAGTACCTCTTGCTCAGCCTGTCAAGAATACAAGATGGCCCAACCATGTGGAAATTTGCAGCCCTCTCTCTCAGGCGAAGAGTGTCCACACCTAAATTATTTTTCTTACACCATGCTGAAGGCACATGTGCACAATGATTAACACATTGTAAAGGCTCGAGGCACAAGAAGTTATGCCAAAACTCGTGCACCACTAGTTGTCTGCAAAACTAATTATACTATTCGCCCCGAGACCGAGCAGAGTCGCCGCCTGGTTGCCACTGGCTGAAGCGCAGCTAGTGTGGATTGCTCCCTGCGTCGTCTGTTAACCACATAAAGCTATACTTGGCGACAAAGTTTTTTGGCACTGAAGAGAAAACTGTAAAGGCGGAGCTTCTGCACATGTAGTAGCACGCGAAGTAGTCCGTTTTGGTGTGCATCTCATAACGCTGTAGAAAGTGACACGGGCGCACAATCAGCGTTTCATGTAGACGCACACGCCGCTTAGCATTAAAGGTGCATGTGAAAAACCGGGACTTTCTCATGCGTTCCAGAACGCGAAGTCACAGTGAATAAATTAAAGGAATTACGAATATCTTAATGGTGTGAGCTGCGTCCTGTCTCGAATAGCTCCATGTAGAAAATAAAGGATTTTTATGTTTCACGAAAATACAAGCGCTATTGTGGAACTACATTCACTGGCAGAAGGATTCACACAATTTGGCTCTGTAGCTTTCGCTCCAATTCCAAGAAAGGCTTCTCGCCAAGTATAGCATAAGCACGTATGTTGCGCTCATCCTCGAAGGGTGGTTTGTCTCGCTTTGTTCATGCAAGTTTAACTGCTTCTGTGTTTGCCTAGCATGATCTACTGAAGAGTTTGTACTTGCTCTGCTGTCTATGCAATGCAATAAGACCGGTTCGTGCCTTTGCCAAGACTACTGTGAAATGTCATTGTATCTGCCGTTTGCCGAGATCATTTCAGTGTAGATGCAGCTTCACAATTTAAGCACATCGTAAAGTGCCCTTGGCATTGTCCCAAACATGAAGAATATTAGATATCATGTGAATGCAGCGGTCTAGCGATAAAGGAAATTTATATCTTGTAAGGCATCTAACTGCGGGGCTGTTGGTTACCCGTTATGCAATGGGCATTGCGTTTGAGATATACACTTATTCCAAGGTACTGTTCCCAATACAGCGAAATATTCTCAAGTAACTCAAGTAAGTTAAGTAACTCAAGTAAGTCAAGTAACTACTGATACCTCGATAATTAAATTGTCCCTTAAAAAAAACAGAAAATGGAACGGCACGGAGGTTTTAAACTTCAGTCGTCGTGTGCAATTTTAACACTTAGCAACATTTATATAAACACACTCGTGAGGTTACAATAGGATTTGCAAAATCCAGATGGTTAAAAAAATAATTCAGATGACGCATTGTACAATTTCATGCAAAATGCCATCTTTTTCTATATTCATATATTTCCTTGTGCGCTCTTGTGGCATTGTTATAAACTGATAGAAGCAGCGGACATTTTTCGTTTGAAAATAATATGTTTTGTCCCATAAACTAACTGAACCTTTGTTGCATAACTGTAAAGCAGATAATCAAGGAAAGCTAGATGCTGAACTCGTTATCTTTTTATACTATTTTTGGAGTAAGAACAATTGCGATAAAGCACTGTCAGCCGCGTGGTTTTCTTGAAAAAGCTCAACTGTTTCATGGGGAACTGAATGAAAGAAAACGCGGATGTGAATTAGTGGTTATTTTAGCTCATCGCCAGAGAATATGGGATCGCTCTCTTTCATTTTTTACAGCAAGAGCTGTTATGAGATCACTTTTCGGGTCACGCGCAGTTGCATTTTGTCCGCTGCCGGTGTTTGTAATCGCACCGTGCGAAATTAGAAGAACCTTGCTCTAATGACACAGTGGGGCTTGAACCTGGGTCCGCTGGCTGCCAGCCTTAGATTCTACCACTGAGTTACGCCAGTGCTTGTAACTTGTCAAACTTGCCTTAGGCAGGCATGACCTAGCACCAATGGCACAGTAGGGCTCGAACCCGGGTCCGCTGGGTGCCAGCCCAGTATTCTAACACTGAGCTACACCGGTGCTTGTGACTTGTCAAACTTGCCTTAGGCAGGCTTGATGTCAGGAAAGCAATTGCGTTAATACGACTTATAAAATGTTTTAAAGCAGCGGAAGAACAACCAATCGCTCCACAATGCGATTAGCATAATGAGTGGCTCATCCAATGCTCGAACCCATTACAAAAGCTTATTCTTGTTTCCCTATAAACTGTGGCGCATACCCACTAGAGCCATAATTCCACATCCTCGTCAGCCACTGCATGGACGATTGGCACAAAATTCCTTGCAAGTGTTTAGCAGACACCACGCTTCTCAGAAGAATGACAAAACATAGCATAGCAAAGGCCGGCCTACTACCCAAAAGTTTATTATTAATGCCCTAGTAGGTACCAAGCAAGTGTGCTTGCAGTAGTTACCCAATGAGTTTTTTGAGAAGGCTCTGAAAGGCTGCTCTTCTAGCTTTCGCTGTCACTTTGTTGCGCCTACCGTGCAGGCCTGGCGTTTTTGTGGTATCCAAAACTTGCATGCGTGAAGCAAATAATGAATTCAGTCACACTACAAGCTCAATCCTTAAAAATAAAAAGACAAAAAACGTGACACAGTGTAAAAATGCCAACAGTCACCACGCGCAAACATCCCTTCACGTGGCAGATCGCATTTGTCTCGCAAGTAATAGCAATGTTCCGCGAGCTTTGTACATCCATTCGACAATGGGCAACATACATATTACGAGTAGGCTGCAATCAATGTATTTTATTCGCCGACAAACTGCTCACAACGATTACAAAAAGTGCCGCTGTGTACATTTGTATGCGCACCGCGGGCCGCCTATCCACACTACCGTGGCGATAGTGCTGCCACCTATAGGTCAATCTCAGGGGCGATTGGAGATGGCAAGAAACAAAATGGTTGACACTCAGTTTGTTACAAAGTGCAATGTTGGAAATATAGATGTAAGCTTAGCACTTATTTTATCGCTACAAGCTGACAAATGGCAGTAGTGCACCAGCTTGACAAATTTTTTCATGTAGAAGCACTTGAGCTGTAAAAACCAACATTACTAAAGCACATTGCCAAAAAAAAAGAAAACTACATTTGCTGCAGAACGACCTATTTTAGCTTACCCTTGCATAGTAGCCATTCATTCAAGGAAAGTTCCAGCCAACTACTTTGACAAGGACGGAAAGACCTATGACACATCACTAAACCAACGACTGAACTCGGTGGTGTGTCATGTGTTCTCTGGAACCCTCTTCACTATGTGCAGCCAACAAGCTCAAGCATGTGCGCTTCTTAGACGATGTTGCCACATGCCAAAGACGCTAAAAAAGTCGATCGTGCAAATGGTCACCTGGTTATTTTGTCATTGGATAAGTTCATTGCATTGTAGCCTGGGTTGCCATGGCCGTTTTGCGAGAATATGTTACCGCCCAAAATTTTGCGCAGCTTGACGTGATGTGCCTACAGCTGCACTCAAAGCTGTACAGAAAAACTTCACTATGGTGTGCCGTACATGGGATGGTATCAGAACTGTTCCTGAAAAAGTTCTGTAGCAGTCCGTTGGACGCACAAGCATAAAGTTGCTTGCACACTTGCAGGAAGCACCAACCTTTGACAGTACAATGGGAACTGATTTGCCTTTGTGCATTGCCATGTCTGTGACTTGTTGAGAATGTAGCCGAGGTAAACCTGAAATTACTTTGCACTGTTAGTGCGTTTTCATGGAGCTTGAAACATGGTGTGCAGTGCCTATTAAACGCGTCTTACATGCAACTGTTGGCAGATGTATTATCAGATTAACCTTCATGCATGGTGAAAACAATTTTGTTTGCTTGGACTAGATTATCTATTCATTAACTATCCAGTTAGCAGCTTAATGCAATGATCACCAATGGTTTTATGAATTGAAATGATTTAGTAAAGGTTAGAACATCGTCGGCCTATTTTATGTCTAGTGCACAACGAAAGTTTCCGTTCACCCTGTCCTGCTCAAGCAGATTTTTTATTGCAGTAGCAATTATATGGACACTCTCGGCTGATTTTGGCCATTGCCATCATGTCCCAGATATGCATGTGTACTTATATATGTAAAAAAGGCATTAAAGAAGCCACTCTCTAGCTCACAGTTTGCAGCATGTGAGTTTCGCGGTGTTTTCCACTTTGCCATTGCATGATTAGACTGACTGACGGTGGTAAGCTTTCTGTTTCGCTCAAGAAAAGTGGCACAATAAAAAAATGGTTGTCGATCCCTTTAAAGGAGCACTGGCAAGAAATTTACTCATGTCAAGATTTTTGCGTCAACGAGTAGCTATTGACCTCTTAGTAGTGATTCGCGACCTAAACCGCAACTGAGGAACAAATAACTACCACTTTTATTGATTTATACACTGGTAGCTCTCACGATTCAAAACGGCTGGCAAGCCCATCATATTTAGTGCTCGGAATGCTTCCTTGTTGTCACCTGCACATCATGCCACAGCTGACCACTTCTCTACAGACAAAAGTGACGTGGGCTCAGCTGCTCCGCAAACATTTTTGTCTGCTAGGCGCACACATTCAGTCATGCCTTGTCACCTGCATTGCCGTCGTCCCCGCAGGAAGTGCCGACTAGAGTTGAATACAACAGTCTGGGGCTTGAAATCCCCACAGTTCCCGACGTCGTGCATCATTTTCGCTTTGAATGACCCTTTGCAGGAAAGCGATTCCAAAATAGACTTCGTTCCAAGGAGCAACAAGGAGGTGCCCGAAGATGCATGCTTCAGCCATGCTCGCTCGTGAGCCTCAATTGGCCATATTAGGGAGTTTTGGCGTGCAGAGCATTCAAGCATACACAAAGGCGTCAATGGAATATCGGTATAGGGAATGCACATCAGCAGAGAAATAGACTACATTCTCTGCTTGCCAGGTTCTTCTTTGTGCCTCCAGATGGCCCCCTTATCTGGCCTCTCATGGTTGTGGCGGCAGTAAGCCGGTATTACGCGAATGCAAAGAAGTCTACAGAGGAAATAAAATTCACTATTAACAATACCTGCGTGTTACTTGTTAGCGATATGTTTCTATACGCTACTCAGCTTTGATAGCTTGTGGTTGTGTTGGCATGTAACATACGTGTAATGAAAAGACACCCTCATTGCGCTTTTTCCGCTCTTTCAATCAGATGACTGCAACTCGCAACGGTTCCCGGACATACTAACTGACGAGCACACATTGAATCATGCTCTTTTCTTTTGCCATTCTTTTATAGATGCTTTGCGTCTGGTAATTTCATGCAACGATTCAAAGCGGTGTGACAAAGACCACACATGAAGAGTGAGCACGTTTCCACGCTTTGGCGCCAGTTGGCACCACGATAACTCTCCAACCGTAGACGTCATCACTACTAGCGCATTGTCACTCAGAATGATATGTGTGAAAGGTATCACACCTAACACGTGGCACTAGTGTTGATATCGCAGGACACTCCATTTTTCGCTGAGCTCTCGTACACCATTTGTTGTTGAAATATAATAACTTCAATTCGACACTGGTAAGAAAACGAGCACCTCGAAATCTGGGAGGCCAAGCTCGTCTCGAAGGACCTGGACCAACAACGATGTCTAGACGCAAGGAACAGCGAAGGCCAGAGGGATTCTGGAATAAGGAGACCTCCCGCCTAGGGGAGAAGCAGAACCTGCACCGCTATACCGTTTCGAGAAATAAACGTTTATTTCTCCTCCTCCTCCTCCAAGCAACGAATGCGATTCAAATATGGCCAAGAGGACCTGCGCATACCGTGCAATCGATTGAAGGGCACATCTAGATTCTGAAATTTGATATCAGTGCTCCTTTAAATAGTATGTAATAGGGCTCAGCGAAGTCAGGAGGACACATCGGATTTATAGAAGTGGTGCCATCATATTTGTGGCTTGCGTATTGTTTGCTGCAAGTATTCCTTATAGGTCCAAAAAGCGTGGCAGACACATGAAGATTTATGCATTCCTGCTAAATTTCCGGTTTCAGTTTCTGGGTGCCTTTGGGCAGTGACGTAACAATGTAGGTGGCTTGGTCATGTGACCACATGTCTGTGACCGCACGTCATGCTGAGTATAATCTGCTCTAGTATACATGTGCCACACGATCACCTGCAAAACAAGTACACGGACAAGCACCTGTAAAACAAACACGCAGCTAACTGAAACAACCACAATGCTTTGCTAGTACGTATGTGGCAGAGGTGTGGAAGTGACTCACCTCGCTACATATCTGGTGTGATGTCACAACTTCGTTGCCATTTCTATAGAGATACGTCAATGTTGGACGCGCGCTAGCAATAGGCCCAGATCAAGAGAATGAGCATTTCAGTCACGCACTTTCAAAGTGGATTAAGATATATTCTAAACGTTTGCTGTGCCCAACCATTTGTGTGGAGTGTCCTTGCATACAGACGGAACCCTCATGAGGCTTGTAATAGCCTCGTATTGACAGCACCACCCCTTTAAAGGACAATTCTCATGCTATCATGGGCTTACTTGAAAAAAGAGAACTAGGGATAGGGTTCCTTATTCATGAGAATATAGTTTGCATTCCAGAGGAACACTACAGCAGGGTGGCCGATATAGGGTGGCCAGTATTGTAATTACGTTAAGGAGAGGTACAAGGTCAAGGTGGTACAGGCCTATGTGCCTAAATCTAGCCATGGTGATCATTTGGTTGAATGCTTTTACGAAGACACAGAAGCAGCAATGACTGTGGTAAAGACGCAGTACTGTAAAATGCCGAGCAAGCGCCCCCCTGCATTTTTGGGAGATCTGAAATGAGCGTCAATGACTAAGGAAGTGCCCCTGCCCATTCAAGGCTAAACCTCGCACTATATGGGAAGTGTTCATGAAAAAAGACAAGTGGACTCTGAAGGGCAAACTCTGAAAACATTATTAAGAAAAGTCAACTTGCAAAGCTTTCCTAGTTTTTTATTGTAGCTGGCAATACTACGTGCACGTTATCCCGCTGGGCCACTTTTTTCAATTTATGAGAAATGGTGTGCATATATAGGATCACACCTATTCTGCTGCCCAAACACTCCAACACTTGTTGGCTCTCTTTGTACGAATCTTCCAAGATGTGTTCGGCAACAGAAACCAGTAACAGAACTGGTACCCTGCTTCGGTGAGATTGAGTCTCGAAATTGGCAGCCATTTCATGAGACCATTACAGCTGCATTGTTATTGGCTGGTCTCACATTCAGCTGACACAAGAAATTAAAGAAGCTGAAGCCATAGCAGATATGGGAGACTTGTGTGCAAGTATGCCATCAATTGCACTGACGGATAAAGAATTGTTGTATCTTGGAATGAGACCACGTGTCTGTTTCATCTTTTTCTTTTTTTCATATGTGCTACACTAATAAAGCTAAGTCCATAAATAACCAACTCGCCCGAGCCACAACACTTCTGAAAACTGTCCTGTGCTTCGTATTCCAGGCTGGGACAGCTGTTTCGGTAGAAACGGTCACTTGATCGTTCACCAAGTGTGGCATATTTAATGCACTAGATGGTTCGGAGAATAATGCGCTGCATGCAAGCTTTCCTGTGTACCACCAGAAGACTGCAGTTTTCTGTAAGCTGAGCGCGTGGACTTGACTTTGGCACCAAACTATGAGTGGTCCTTTGGCGAGTTTGACTGTGATGAGCGAGAATAAAATCAGTAAATAAATTAATTAGAATATGGAAGTGCATTTTTTATTTTAGTGGTTCTCCCACCGCCATTTTTAATTGTGCGTGGAATAGAATCAACTCCTCTACATAGCCTTCACAGGTTACGAGAAGGCATTTGATTCAGTAGAGATATCAGCATTCATGCAGTCACAGCGGAATCGGGCCATCGATGAAGCCTGTATCCATCTTGAAAATTTTTGTGCAAGCACACAGGGACACAGAAGAGAATGCAAACAGCCTATATAAACATATCGGAAGAAATGTACAGCATATCGCCACCACAGCCACCATAGTCCTCCATAAAGAAAGCGACAAAATCTCAATAAAGAAGGGTGTAAGGCAGGGAGACATGATCTTTCCAATGCTATTCACCGCATCTTTTCAGAGCCATAGATTGGGATGAGCTAGGGATAAGAGTTAATGGAGAGTATTTTAGTAACCTGCTATTCGCTGATGACATTGCATTGATGAGCAACTCTGGGGACGAATTACAACTCATGATTACTAAACTGGACACTGAAAGCAGAAGAGTAGGTCGGAAATGAATATGCATAAAACTAAAGTAACGTACAATAGTCTCGCCAGAGAACAGTGCGTCGAGAGAGGTGGTGACACTGGAAGCTGTAAATTAATATGCATACTTAATACAGTTAGAAACCACACAGCAGGACCATGTGAGTGAAATAACTCAAAGAATAAGGACAAAGTGGAACACATTCAGCAAGAATTCTCATATCATGAATAGTAGTTTACCACTAACCCTCAAGAGGAAGGTATATACCAGCTGCATCTTGCCAGCACTTACACCTACGGAAGTTTACAAGGAGAGTTCAACATAAATTAAGGACAACACAGCGAGTTATGGAAAGGAAAATGACAGGTGTAACCTTAAGAGACAGGAAGAGAGCCGAGTGGGTCAGGCATAGAGTTTCATACAATGATAGCTAGAGAGGAATCTGGCGCTGCAATCGTGTACCTTCATGGGAATTATGGAAAGTACAGGCTTCGAACTAAATAGGGTTAGCTAGCGAACTGTCTAAGGACATTTTTCTACAGCTTCAGTTTCGTTCTTCGTGCAGCGCGGGTAGTGGGATGCGGTGAAAAAGGCTGAAGCAGTGTCTTTGTTGGCCGAATAGGCTGACGACCACTAGATTTCCTCATTCGCTGCGAAGTTGGAGCTTTACGAGTCGCTTTGACAGTTTAAATGAAGCGTCATCCACTCACCATTGCGCGTAGATGTAGCGTCTCAAGCCAGTGCAGGATATTGCCTCGAGTTCCATGTTTTTCACGAGCGCGTCTTGCCTAAAATCAATTTAAATCAAACTGCAAAGCGATGAAGAAGCTAAGTAACTGCACCATCACACTACGCTCACTTGACTTCACAACAAAACCAAGGGTGCGTTGGGGGACAGATTACTGGGACAGACGCACCTAGCATCGTAGAAGACGAAACAATAAGTGTTTTTTACTTAATATTGCACTGTTATTTCTATGAATAGATAATACATACTTTTGAGAGAAAAACAAGCATGCAAGTTTGTTGCAACACTTGCATGCAACAAACAAGCAAGTGTTGTAAAAATTAATTTATTAAATCTTGATGCCAAATCTAGAACGCAGTGGCAGAGTGATGCATACCCGGATGGTTGAATTTTCCCAGGTTTCACTTCTGCTGCCTGGTCACGAAAACTTTTTTGCAATAAAGTTTACGGCCAAATAATTGAAGTAGGTTTCAATGATATATAAGTTTGTGTCACTCTGTTTTACACTGGGGATGATGAGGATGATGATGATGATGTTTCGTAGCACAAGGGCCATTTCATGGCCAAAGAGCGCCAATTCATCTTACTAGAGATATGGACAATGATGGTGATAAGCGGCTGTATAGGGGCCATAAAATTCCTCGCGCTAGGGCGGGTAAAAACATAGAAGTAATAAAATCATGACCATGCCGTGAAAATTGTGTGGTGGTAATGGATGACAAAAGTTTGTGATAATAAAAATGATGGTGGACATGTATGAAATCAGCACAAGTGCCTCAATCGTTCACACCCTTGTGTCCAAGGGCCGTGAGGCAAGTGCTTTGTTCTGTGTAGCCATCGCAGCGGTGACCTCTCTGGAGAGGTTGTGTTACGGAATGCCCGGGTATATAATATGAAAAGTACGAACTTCTCTTAAAAAAGCTAAGAACGATTTATGTGTAAAAAGTGGTTCCCTACCAATGAACATTGCAGGATGAGCGGTATCTGTTGTCGGTAGGGTAAAGGAAAGTGTTGTCTTCTCAACGTGTCTAATTCTTTACACTGGATTAGAATGTGAAGTACGGCGAGTGCTTCTCCACATCTATCACACAAAGGTGAATGGCCCCCAGACAAAAGAAATGAATGTGTTCTGCGTATGTTCTGTTCTCAACCTGGTAAGGATTACTTTTGTGTGGCGTGATTTTGATACTGACGGCCAATCACCAAGTTGCGGCTTGATGACATGCAGTTTATTACCTGTGTGTGTGTCCCATGTGTTCTGCCAATAACCCCTGAGCTTTCGTTTTAGAAAAGGTTTCAAGTCGAGTGGGGGAACTGGTATCTATGTATTGGAAGCGGTTTTGTTGGCAAATCCAGCTAGCTGGTTTACCAGAACGTTGCCTAGTATTCCGTGGTGTCCTGGCACCCAGCAGACTACAACATGCTACTTAGATGAGTAGACTGTGCATAAGAGCGAATAAAGTGAGACAAAGACAGGGTTTTTGTGCTTTTTAAGAGTTTTCAGAGCTTTTACTACGATGAAAGAATCTGTATATATTATTGCCTTCTGTAGTTTTACTTGTTTAATGCATTTGACGGACGCGAGTGGATGAGCGCGACCGTGAAAAGACGGCGTTTATTACTCCCGACGGCCTGTCCGAGTTTAAAGTGTTGCCTTTCGGTCTATACTCAGCGCCAGCTACTTTCCAAAGAATGATGGATACGGTTCTCACGGGGCTCAAATGGCAATCTTGTCTTGTTTACCTTGATAACGTCATGGTCTTTGCAGACACGTTAGAACAAAACGTCCAACTCCTTCAGGCAGTTCCTCAGGCAATCAGAACAGCGGGGCTTTCTCTCAAAGCCGAGAAATGTCATTTTGGATATGAAGAACTGAAGTTTCGTCAAGTTGTGAGCCATGCCGGCATCCGCCCAGATCCGGAGAAAACCCGCGCCGTTGCCGCCTTTCCTGTGCCCACAAATAAGCGCGGCCTACGCCGATTTCTGGGACTGTGTGCGTATTACAGGCGCTTTGTCAAAAACTTTTGCTGAACCCCTCATCAAGCTTACAAAAGATGGTGTCTCGTTTGTTTGGGGTCCCTATCAATGCCATGCAAAAAACCTCCTCCAGGCTTCACCTGTACTGGGTCATTTTGACGAAAGCGCCGACACGGAATTACACACTGACGCCAGCAACGTTAGACTAAAAGCGGTATTAGTTCAGTGGCATAATGGCGTAGAGCGCGTGATCCCTTATGCGAGCAGAACGTTATTCTCAGCGGAGAAAAACTATTCTGCAACCGAAAAGGAATGCCTCGCTGTTGTCTGGGCCATAACAAAGTTCCGTCCATACTTGTTTGGCCGCCCATTCAGGGTAGTTAGCGACCACCATTCCCTTTGTTGGCTCGTAAATCTCAAAGATCCCTCAGGTTGTCTAGCACGATGGAGCCTTCGGCTACAAGACTTCGATGTCGCCATTGTCCACAAATTTGGGTGGAAATACACTGACGCCGACTGTCTCTCACGTGCACCGGTCGAAAATGCCAACACTGACCTTGAAGACGACGACACTTTTTTTCTGCCATATCAGCAACCCGCTTGGCTGAGAAACAGCGTCATGACTCGGAGCTCATCCCGCTCATTGACTACCTGGAAGGACGCAATTCCCACCCTCCTCGAAGCTTTGCACGCTCACTATCCTCCTTTTGTGTCCGCGATGGAGTGCTTTATAAAAAGAACTTTCATCCTACACAAGCTATGTATCTGCTTGTTACGCCAACTACGCTTCGTGGTGACATTTTAAGTGCGTGTCATGATGATCCATCGTCCGGACACCTCGGCTATACACGCAAGCTGCAACGGATTCAACGCTCCTACTACTGGCTACGTCTCGCAAAGACTGTGAAGCACTATGTTCGCACATGTCGTGACTGTCAGCGACGTAAGATTCCACCTTTACGACAAGCGGGACTACTGCAAGCAATAGGCCCACCAAAGGCTCCCTTTCATCAGATTGGCATGGACTTGCTGGGGTCATTCCCCACGTCTTCGCCTGGAAACCGGTGGATTGTGGTCTCTACCGACTACTTAGCACGCAACTGTGAAACAAAGGCACTTCCAAAAGCCACCGCAGTAGACATCACTCAATTTTTTGTTAACAGTATTGTCTTACGTCACGGTGTGCAAGCTGTCGTCATAACTGATCGTAGGACAGCTTTCAACGCAGAGATTCTGCAGGAAGTCTTGCGATTAAGTGGCACGGGACATCGTAAAACAACGGTTTACCACCCGCAAGCAAACGGGCTGACTGAACAACTCAATAAGACTATTGCAGACATGCTGTCAATGTATGTGGACATCGATCACAAGAACTGGGACGCCATACTTCCTTACGTAACATTGGCGTATAACACTGCTATTCAAGAAAGTACCGGTTTCACACCTTTTCGCTTAGTCCACGGTCGCGAGGTCACGACGATGCTCGATGCCATGCTCCTGCCCGACAACTTAGGAATATACCGCACTGATGCTGCCAAATTCGCGCAGTGCGCAGAAGAGGCCCGTCAACTTGCTCGTCACCGTATTCAACATCACCAAATCGCAGACGCGCGCCGCTACAATCTTCGTCACCGTGAAGTTATTTTCAAGCCTGGTAATGAAGTTTGGGAGTGGACCCCTAACCGACAGCGTGGCCATTCAGAAAAGCTTCTTCGCCACTACTTCAGCCCTTACAAGGTCGTACGACGTCTCAGTGAAGTGATTTACGAGGTTCTCCCAGAAGGCACTTCGAGACATTCCCGTTTCACCCCGCAAACTGAAGTCATTCACGTTTCACGGCTCAAACAATACTTTTCGTGCTGTGAATCACCAGTGAGTAACTGACTTTATTGGCAACTTCGCGTCTTTCTTTTTGTTTCGTCTTTTCCTTACATTCTTTCCTATATTCTTATTTTTTATTTAACTCTTGACTCCACAACCAACTACGTTAGTCCGCCTTACGCCATTGATTTTGCTTGCATGGTAATTATTGTCCCATTTTCTTTTTTTTCCTTTCATGTACAACATCGAGACGATGCTTCTTGAGAGAGGGGCTAATGCCACCATTGATGAACGAGCCGCTGTGGCGCATACTCATTTTGGGCTGCGAAGAAGAAGAGAACATTTTTGTTGCTCTGGTTCAGGTGAACTTCAGTCCGTAGGTCTTGTTTTGCTCGTGGCAGTATGAAGGTTAGCTTGGTGTCCAAGATTAGGCCTAAGAATTTGTGTTCGGTATTAACAGAAAGACGTTGCCCATGCAGTTGAATATGGGTTTGGAATGAATGCCTCTCTTCCTCGAGAACAAAACACATGCGCTTTTCTGTGCATTTAGTCAGAACCCGTTTCCTTCTGCCCAATTGGAAACTTTGTTCAAACCAAGTTGAACCTGCCTCTCACACATGGCCAGATTACGAGACTTGAAACCAAGCTGGACATCGTCGACATATATACAATAAAACATACTGCGAAGAATGGACAAGCGCAAGGAATTCATTTTGATAATAAAAGTGCGCAACTAAGTACACCACCTTGCGACACGCCTGTTTTTTGGGCAAATGTTTGAGAAAGGACGCTGCCCACTCAAACGCGGAATGTCCGATTCGACAAGTAACTTTTGGTTATACTAAACACTTTGCCACGCACGCCAAGATGGGACATGTCTCTTAATATTACAAAGCGCCATGTTGTATCGTAGGCCTTTTCGACATCAAGGAATACAGAGAGAAAATATTGTTTGCGGATGAAAGCGTTTCTGATGTGTGCCTCGATATGAACAAGGTGGTCGGTGCTGGATCTACCCTCTTAAAACCCGCACTGAAATGGGTCGAGCAAATTGTTTCTTTCAAGGAAATGTACAAGTCGGCAGTTTATAATTTTTTCGAAAAGTTTTCACAAGCAGCTTGTAAGCGCAATAGGCCTATAACTCTAAACTGAAGAAGGGTCCTTGCCCTGTTTCAAAATGGGAATAACATTAGCCTCTTTCCAGGAAGCAGGAATAGCGCCAGAGAACCAGATAGCATTGTACAAGCAAAGAAAGGTTTTTTTGTGTGTTTCAATTGGTAGATTTTTTAACATTTCATACACCACTCGGTCAGAACCTGGGGCGGAATTTCTGCGGGAGTTTCCTGATGTTTGGAGCTCAGCTAAGCTGAAAGTTTGGTTATATGCCTCATATCTAGTAAATTTGTTTTCAGGTTTCTGCTTTTCTATTCTTATTCTATATTTTTGAAAAGCATCAGTATAGTGTGACGAGCTGGACACCCGTTCGAAGTGTGCGCCAACGAAGTCCAACTGATCTTCCAAAATGTCACCCTGTGTGTTTACGAGTGGGAGTGAGTGCACTTGTCTTCCTCTTACCCTACCAACCATGCTCCAGACTGTAGCCTCTTGTGTATATGAATTGATTTCTGATAAAAACTTCTGCCAGCTTTCTCTTCTGGCCTGCCGACGCGTTCTCCTGCCTTGAGACTTTATTTTCCTAAAGCTGTCAAGATTTTCGGCTGTCTGTGAGTTCCGAAGCTACCTCCATGCTTTGTTTTGCTGTTTGCGCGCATTTCGGCACTCAGAGTTCCATCATGGCAAACATCGTTTTTAAGGGTGTCCATTCGTTCGTGGGATGCATTTTGTTGCAGCATCAATCAAAAACGCTGTGAAGTAGTTGACAGCAGCATTTATGCTCAAAGTACATATATCATTCCAACCTAAACGAGTGATGGTATAAAACTATTCCCAGTCGGCTCTGATTGTGAGCCATTTGGGAACCCGTAGTGGACACTCAGTTGCTGTAATTGTGCTCAAAACTACAGGAAAGTGGTCACTTCCGTTGGGATTACTGATGACTTTCCACTGTAGTAGAGGCATAAGGGATGGAGATACTATGGTCTATAGAGGAATAGGTTTTCTTATCGAGATTATAATAGGTTGGTTCTTTTCGATTCAGGAGACACGCGCTTGATGAGAGGAGGAACTGTTCAATCAGTCGGCCTCGTGCGTCGCAACGAGAGTCACCCCATAGCTTGCTATGTGCATTTAAGTCTCCAAGGAGAACGTAAGGTTCTGGAAGTTCATCAATTAAAGATAATAAATCGTGTTTTTGCCGCTGGTAGCTTGGAGGAATGTAAATAGTGCAAATTGTGATCAGTTTATCAAAAAGAACAGCTTAAACAGCCACTGCCTCAAGGAACGTTTGGAGTTGTGTGTGCATGTGATCCCTTGATTGACTATAATGGCTACACATTCGGATGGCGTCATGGCATCATCACGGTCCTATAGAAAAATTATGTAGTTGCGTAGAAAGTTGGTGTGTCTTGGTTGTAGGTGTGTTTCTTGTACACACAGCACTTTTGATGAGTGTATAAGAGTTCTTGGACATCGGCAAGATTCTTTAGAAGGCCCCTGACGTTTCATTGTATAATTTGAGTGTTCATGGTGAAAGTACAGTAGTGCTGTATGTACGAAGTGCGAGTGGCTGTTTAGGCGGGAAGTTTGAATTTAAGTAACAGGCTCATCACCAGGCCCTGTTATCTGTTTTTTTGTTTTTTGTTTTCCTGGAGTGCTCCAAGGAGCCACGCCGCTTCCTTGGCACCAAGTGTACCGACGTATCCATTGCCTCCACGGAGGCGCTGGATGCCCGCACCTGTGAGCCGGTTGTTTGAAGTTTAGGCCTCACCTGATGAGGGGAGGTCTTGAGACCCGAAGACCCTGGGGTCTCTGATCTCTGTACGTATTGCCACAAGGCAGTAGTGGGATTGGGGCATAAAGCAGTAGAGGGTCTCTGCTTGGGAGAAAAGACTACGAAGTGGATAGAGACTGGTCCCAGCCTGCCAGTGTGTCAGGCATTGCCATCGCAAGTAAACACCGTGTTAAGAGGTTTATTGGCGGACACTCCGCGATGATTCATGACAGCGACAGTCAATGCGGGGACCGACTCTCTGCTTGAGCTGCTCTTCTCCTTATGAAAAGGGCGACCCACTAGAAAGGGCTGGAGAGGACGACCCACTGTTCAAAGGCTTTACCACAACTACCCCGGGTACGAAAAGGGAGCGACCTAACAGCTGGTTACAATGAGCGTGTCATGATAGGCCTTGAGGCGCTCCACGTTAACAATGTCGCGTCCTCAACGGCGCATGTCCGAAGATGGTTCGATGGGTTCAATCAAGTAGTTGACTGGGGAAGTGCATTTGACGACATGGTAGGAGCCTTCGTATTTGGGCAATAGTTTTGAAGATAGGCCAGTTGCAGTGGTAGGAATCGAGAGCCAGACGAGCGCTCCAGGGAGGAACGTGGGCGCAGTAGTGCTGGCGTCAGCGCGAATGCTTTTTTGCCGCTCTTGATCATGCGCAGTAAAGGTCTTTGCAAGCTCTCGACACTCTTCAGCAAGCTTGGCTGTAGAAGAAATAGGTGTCCACTCAGACGGACCTGGCCTGTACGGAAGTATCGAGTCGATGGTGTGTGACGAGTGCCTTCCATATAATAAATAAAAAGATGAAAAGCCAGTAGTGCTCTGAGGGGCGGTATTATATGCGTAGGTGACGAAGGGTAGAATGGAATCCCAATTTTTGTGATTGGCAGCGACGTACTTGGAGAGCATGTCGCCGAGCGTACGGTTGAAGCGTTCGGTGAGGCCATTTGTCTGCGGGTGGTAAGCAGCAGTTTTGTGATGAACAACGTTGCACTCTTTGAGAATGGCTTCAACGACTTCAGACAGGAAGACACGGTCTCGGTCACTGAGCAGTTCCTGGGGTGGACCGTGTCGCAAAATGAATCGTTGGAGCAGAAAGGAGGCCACATTGCTCGCTGTAGCCGCGGGGAGAGTGGCCGTTTCGGCGTATCGCGTGAGGTGGCCGACAGCGACAATGGCCCAGCGGTTACCAGCCGTCGTCAATAGAAGTGGCCCATACAAATCAATGCCGACGCGCCTAAAGGGCCTGGCAGGGCAAGGTAGAGATTGCAGACCTACCGGTGACAGGTGCGTTGAAGCTTTTTGGTGCTGACAATCTATGCAGGAGCGAACGAATTTCTGCACGTAGCGGTACATGCCGCGCCAAAAGTACCGTCGGCGAATGCGGTGGTAAGTCTTCGACACCCCGGAGTGCGCACATTGCGTATCGGAATGAAAGAACTCACATATGTCAGAGCGCATACTGCGAGGTATGACTAGTAGCCACTGGCGGCCGTCACCGTTGTAATTGCGCCTGTGGAGGAGGTCGTCGCGAATGGCGAAATGGTGGGCTTGACGACACAACGCGCGAGTGGATGGATCAATCAGCAAGTCTATCAGTGAGGCGATCCATTGATCCTTGCGCTGTTCATGGTATTTTTGGTATTTCATGGTATTTTTCCTGACCCTTCATGTATCTATCATCCCCATTTAAACATGCTTTAAGGTATTTGTAATCTCTTGCCCTCAGTGCTTCCTGGCTGATCATTGGGACCAGTGAATGCCATTACTCCACATTTTGTTACACTCCATCACTTCTGTCAGCCATTACATATCCTGTCTAGAAATAAGACAACAACATCAGCAAAAAAGATAAAGCAGATTCTACTGATTCTGGGAGTCGATGTCATCGAATCAATAGATAAGTAGTGGTGAATACCACATTTTTTCTTGCTTTAAGTCAAGCATTGCAAGTTGAACCGACTTTTCCTTGCCCATTTAGAGTACCATATACACTCGACTGAGGGCTGCTCTTTCCAGCTCGGTAGTCAAAATTTAAAAGAAAGAAAAAATAATAATATCGTCAATAAACCACAGCATCATCGCATACGGTGCATTTCGCGGAAGCTACCAGATGGTAATAGGTGTCCTGCGGCTTCATCATGCGGCGCTATCTGTGAGCTATATACGCCACGATTAAATAGGTTTTACCATATGTGCGTTGAAAAATTGAACAAAAGTTTCACACTTCCGTAAATGGGCCGCACTCCATCAGAATGGCGGAAAAAAATCACAGCACATCCACGGAGTGAATGATGATTGGTGGGGTGAAACGTTCGTCAGTTCGTCCGTGTGTGCGTCCATCCGTGCAACTACCAGTGCGTCCGCCGTCTGTACGATTGCCCCTATATTTGTCCGTCTGCCCGTCCGCCTATCCAGTGAACACTCCAAGTCCCGCCATCTCACATCTTTTCACCATGTATTCATCATATACGAGTACTGCTATCCAGTGGACATTCTAAGGACTGCTCTCTTGGGTATGTGCCACTAGTGATTACTACAATAACCGGGTGACCCATAAGGAGCTGCCCCTAAAAAGTGCGGCCCTTACACGTGTGTGTACAGTACACGTACGTCATAGGCAAGCCCGTAGCAAGCAAGTTTTTATTCTGAGCAACCACTTGTTGAAGTCCTTAACTATTCAAGAAATGTGCCTATTTGAGAAACAGACAATTTGAAGGCTCGTAGGGCCCTCCGCTTCTCTACCTCCCTGGCTGCAGGACCGGCCGTGGGGTTTCAGTTTTTGACCACAGTTGTGAGTTTTATCGAAAGGAAGTGCATGTTGCCGTGCAATGATGTGCATATAATAATGAACGGTTTTCATAGTATTCGTCTGGGTTTGGCGATGATTAGGTGATAGGAGTTAATATGCAATGTTCCTTATCGTTACAAAAGCCAATAGTAAACATGTGACTAAAGTTAACATTGTCGCAATATAAGGCCATTATAAGGTCTTATATCACGTAGATGTTTGAACCATGTGCCATCACCTAAAGCTTATTCACTTTCAAGAACACCATGCGAGTAGCACTGTCCAAATGCGAGCCTATATGTATTCCCATTTTCTTCGAATAAAATGAGTTGAATGTAGGCGTTTGTTCGTGTCTCTTCTCGTGTCCGTCTCATTTGTGCCTTATTTCTTTCATAATACTTATTTGTTCTCATTCTATGCAAACTAGGTTATAGGTATATCTCTCTCAAATATAGTCACCTCCCTATGCCCATTTCTTTCAGATTTCTGCCAAATTTTCCGATCAACGCTATAACACTCTGCAGTGATGTCTATAAAAGCCACGCATAAGGGCCAGTTTTCTATTTTAGATATTTTGATATCTGAATAAGAACAGATAGGTTATTACCGAACCAGCTGCCAATTCAAAATACATGCAGGAGTTCTCTTAAATATTGTTATGTTTTGTGCATGTTTCAATTTTTAATTATATTGCCTGCACCGGTATAGTAACGATGTTATGTCAAATGGTGTATATGAGTGAATGACAGGCAAATACCGGATAGTTGGCAATGAAATACAATGAACTTAATCTATAAAGGGGGATACTTTTGTCCATTGACTCTAAGGATTAAGTTCACTCTACTTCATCACCAACTGTCAGGTCTTTGCCTGTCCTACACTGTTTATACAGTACTTCTTTAGATCACATTAAAACAGCAAAAAAAGAAAGAAAAAGAAAGAGGACTAGAGAAAGAAGGACACATATGGCAGTGCTGCCATCTGTGTCATTCTTTTTTTGGACCTCCGTCTTTTTATGTGAAGTATGCCGTACCAACTTGTACAAGCAATCAACTTGGCTTCTTTAATATTATGTCAGTTTGTTCATGAGACTGCATGGCGGGAAGAAAGTTACCAACCGTCCTGAATTTTGCGGGACTGTCCTGACTTTTCATGTACGGTCCAGAGTCCCGCACCGTTGTTGTCGGGACAGCTCCATGTCCTGGATTTGTTCTAACTGTCCAGTTGAAAATTTTTGCATTACCCAACGATTGCACAACAGCATGCCTTTTGCTAAGTAACACGAAGTTGGCTCAAGTTGCAAGCAGAAAGCAATGTTGTGGTGGCTAGCAGTGGCTACGAAAGGCCTTAGGCACTTCAGTTGAACTTCCGCGTGAACTGCGGCAACTTTTACTGGTACATTGTCCAGCTAAAAGAAGTGCTGTGAGCAGCACGTAGGCAGCTGAAGTGCTTCAAGAGGCCGGAACTATAAAGAAACAACTAATTTGTTTGGAAGATATTATGAAAACTGATTTTCCTGTCGCTATATTAGTATATGTGGCCAAAGCGCGACAACAGGAGCGGACCAAGCGACATCTGATATCATACACATGCAAATGTTTCCCCTTAAAGATGCGCGAATGCAGGCCTTTGAAACTGCCTACCAGCATGCGGCGAACAATTTCGGAGTCCAAGGGCCACCAGTTTGACTTCGGCGATCTCCACTTGCGGTGCTGTACTAGGAAAAAGCCAATTAGGGCATACCTTAAAAGGTAATGGGATCGACCTTGTTGGTGAGCCTTCATAGTACTAGAGAAACAGCGCGGAAATACGAAACAACCGAAGAAAACAGACAAGACGAAGCGCATACCTTAGCGAGGTGCTTGGCTATGCCTTTGCCTTGCAAGGACTCGGGAACTTCTGTGTGGACTAGATCCAGTGTTTTGGAATCGATCACTTCGTACTGCAGGACAGCCTTGTCTGAAATCACACGTAGTCACACAAACGCTGGAAACGTGTAGTAAAGCATACTGTTGAACGAGTTGGCTATCAACAAAACGACGGACGCAGAAAAGTGCCAGTCCGCTTCCCTTTGCTGTGTTTGTCACTTTTTGCTAGAAAGCAGCTCGGAACCATAAAATAAAACAGTAAATAAATAAAGCATAAAGCGCTACTTGATACGCAGACAAGGGAGCCATCTAAATAAAAGAACAGCGCTATACATTACACGAGGGAACACACAAGGACGGGCACTGCCATTTCCGAGACCCAGCAACAGCTAGCACCAGTTCTAGTGTGTTTCCTTGTTAGAGTGTACTAGAAGTACCCTTGTCCACGTCTCAAGTAGCGCTGTTCTTTTCTGTTCGAACGAGTCTAACGAGTCGCTTCCAAACGCCATCACACGTACCTTTGCCGAGTTTGATAAAGAATTCCCGTTTCTCACTGTCGTGTTCAACCTCGAAGGATTCTTGCGAGAGATTTCGCGCACATGCCATTCTAGGCTGAGCCCTGTGCACAGCGCGCAGGCACGCTTTCCCAAAAAACCTCAAAGCCATTTGCAAGCAGACGCCACTGTACGATTGTTGAATAACAGCCGCGGTTTCGTGCGTTTGTCAACGTTGTAGGCCAAAAGAAAGCGCAATTATTCCTTTTAATTTATTATATAAATGTTTTGGGAAACATAAAAGTTTTGTTTATTTATTTTCAACCAGATATTAGTTGTTTGCAAGCTCTGTTGGCTCGATCGCACGCGACATCAACTCGCGCACCACGCGCCCGATCTTCCCGCTCATCCCAAACAAGCTGACGAGATGGATACTGCCCAAGGAGCCGTGAGAGTTCGTTTCGTTGGCGACGATGATGTTATCGAACACATATATAACCTCTCGGATGCGAGTAAGAGAAAGAAAAAAGGTGAGGCGTCCGGAAAGTGGGTCGGCGGTTGCGATATGTGCAAATGCTCCTTATGTGAGTGTACCGGAGGTGTTTCTCTCATTTTGGTTTCCATGTAGACACTTCACTTCAGACACTTCAGAACCATTCACCCAATGACTACAACTGAGAATGTTTATTTCTTCCCGTGGGAGACAAAAGTATGGTGGCTTTGTTAGACAGTGGTGCTTCTGTAACAAGTGCTGATCTGGTGCATGCAAGTCACCTGCGTAGTGGAAGAATCTCGCAGCTACGAGTTTATGATGGAAATGTTTTGTTGCATGGTGAGTGGGCCTCATAAACGTTCAGTTCCAGGGTCATGAAATAAAGAGGGAAGTAATATTGATAAAGGGTGCGATGTATGTGTCCAGATAAGATGTAAACTTAAATTCAACATATACCAAGTGTTTTTAGTCGAAGGAGTACGAAGGCGTGGGTCAAAGAAGGCTAAAGAAGGTAACCAACGAGTTGCCTAGCGGGCGAAGAACATTGCAGCAATCTACCCTGATTTTGTATGCATAGGAAGCTGTCCTCAAGCGATGAAGACCCACAAGATCCCTTTCAAACTAGCGGACAAGACCGCCAACCGAAAATCACTTTACTGTATTGTAAGGTGGCAATATGGAACGTGGCAATATGTCCAAAAAGTAAAAAAAAATGTGACTGAACAGAGTTGGCACAGATTCTAAACACCAATAATATTTGACCTTCGGCGTTAAGATTTTGCTTCTCCTATAACGATTGAGCCAAAGAAAGATGGAACCTCCAAATTGTGCACTGACTGCAGGGTTCTCAATCGTCAGACAGAACTTATACCATCTCCCATGCCAAATAATATAGATGTGATGATAGACGAGACAGGTGGTTGCTGACATTTTTCGTGTATTAACTCATACAATGGTGTCTCCACTAAGCAACGAAACAAATATATATGCTGCTTTTATAATGCTATGTTATTTGTATGGGTATAGCCAGCTTATTTTTCGTTGGACAAACTTTTTGGCATAATTAGAGAAGATCATGAACTACGTCGAGATGTTTTTTTTTGCAAGGTCTACATAGACAGCACCATTGTCTTCTCCAAAACCTAGGCTGAGGGTCAGGGTCATCTGTCTCGAGTATGAAATTCTCTGATGTTGGCACGCATTATTGTTAGTTTCAAGACTTGTGCATTCTTCCCATTCTTCGCAATGTAAAGTTGATTTTCTTTTAAAAGGCTTTGATGGCATCATCAAAAGCATGAAGCAAGAGACTGTTAAAACGATCTGACATGTGGTGAAACTCCCTTTGAATGCAATGACGAACGTGAGAGTTTACTGTGCACATAACCTCTGCTGACTGTTTAGGACTGAATACTGGTGCCTGACGTTATTGGACAGCTATAGACCTGTATCAGGAATGTCCTAAAGCATCAAGTCCGGAAAAGTGACATGTACGAGGTTACAAGAGCTACGCCTTCAACATTCTGAACTACTGAAAAGGAAGTCCTGAATGCAATTCTATCGAGAAAGGGCTAAGGGCACTTTGTTTTCCCGATCACCAAGCCCTCTTATCTCTTGAATACGACCCAAACGAAAGTACGTATTGCTACATAGGTGAAGTACTTGCTGAATTTCGCCACCTGCCATTAACCTCTTGTGACTAATGTAGATATGTTGTCAAAACTGATGTTACAAAACAGTTGGAAGAAATAAACAAAATAAAAACAAACAGAACACGTTTCTATTGGAGGTCGATATCTACTTGTGGTTAGAAGAGAGAGCTTGTGCCATCTTGAAGTGAATTCATGTTTCGATCTGGCTGTTTCTGGAATTCATCCAGATGAGGTCAATTTTCTTCAAAACTTGCGTGCTTCTCAGATGTGTACTGTCTTCTTTCCCAGTATCTCTGCTCATGGACTTAATAGAATGTGTGCTCTTTTTGTTCAGAACACTATCTAGTAGAAGCACTGACTTGCAGATGAGGGGCTTGTGTAGTTGACAAGGGGCAGTCTCCAAGCGGCAGACAGCTGCTCTCAACATGAATTCAGATGGCTCCTTGAATGTTTCTTGTAATGAGCGGGAAACAGTGCAAAAACAGGACTAAGTAAGAATGACCACACAACACAAGCGCTGATGAACAACACTGGAAAATGTATAGCTGAAAAAAGAAACAGGACTACAATCATCACGTGCGTATAAAGATGTGATGCGAGAAGACTCTGCCACAAGTTGAAATGTCTGAAGTTAAAAGCTCCAAAACGTCATATCTTTTTTGAGGAGGGTGAGTGAAAGCTCACTTAGCTCATGTTTCCTCTCTTCTTGATATGAAAGGCTTCATTGAGTTCGCGCTCGTTCCTGTGACGATGTTAAGAGAGCACCTCGAACTTATGAAAAAGTTGGTTGCAGCCGAATGAGGGTCGCACCCCACTCTTTAATAATTGCGAGGTGAAATCAATGTCAAAATAAAGGTGGTTGACCCCAGTTGCATGCACTCCTGCGAAAACAGAATTTTGAGCATGATGGACAATTTGTGTGGAGGGCTACCACTTGCATCATTGCTAGAGGAGGGACTCTGTGGCCTTATTGGATCGAAATATTTCGCCTATAAGTTATCAACAAGCTTTTGAAATCAACCAGTGCAGATTTAGCCGCTGTCCAGGGGGAGCTTTTCAAAACGTTGTAAAAAACTGGGTAAAAAACTAAGTAAATAAAATCAATTTTCAGTTCCTTTACGTCTCTCGATTAAATCTTGAAAGAAAGTAGTATAAAGCGAACGTACCATTTTTTGTTGTTGTTATACACAATATTAAGGAGGAATAACAGGCGTGTCAACATATAAAAGGCATGTGTCGGTTAGGACTTGTCAGTGTCTGTCAGTCATCCTTTTTGTTTTTTATTTGATTGCACCCATTGCTGTCCTTTTCAGATTCAAACTTTCTAACCATTTTGCTACAATGGCAGTTTTTAACTAGTACTTCACACTTGTGCTTTTCTTGTAGTTGCAGTGAAGGAGGCAGAGCCAACTTTGACCGCTGAATCGCCCCTGGTTGCTGGTGTGGAACAGGAAGAGGCGCCGATTCCTGTTGGTAAGTCTGAAAAGGTGCACAATTATATGCTACGAACACTGCAATAAAGTGTGCATGCGTCACTTAAAGGTCTCCATGCCACCAGTGACACACTAACGGGACGTCAAGTGTTCAATCTCACTTGCACACCGAAAGCAAAACATGGTAAGCAGCATTACTATTCTTTGTTTTTATTTTGTTCAAGATTGTCTGTGGCAATTTCGTGCATGCAGTTGTTAAAGCTGCTTCAAGTACTCCAAGCAGGGAGCAGAGGAAAGGCTCTTGCAGCACACCTGTCACCCCGAAATCACCTTACTCGCTAAGAAAAAAGATCAAGCAGAGTGAGTGTGTTGATAAGCGGCCCTCTTTATTACTCGCACGTTCGTGACTTTCTCTTCTCTCTGAATATGTTCAAAGAATTGTCAAAGATGAAGAACGAAGCAGAGGCATCTTCTGGTGACTCGGACAGTGAACAATCGTCTGGAGATGACAAGGACGAAGAAAGTGATCAGGTGACTTTATGGCACTGTCCATTCTTTGGTGTAGGCTGACTTGGTAACTTTATTCATTAATACGTGGCACCTTGCTTTTCTCATATTTTGCTTTTCCTCTCACTTCTGCATGTCTTGTAAGGTAGGAGCTTGGTGTTTTAATGTTCATAGATAATAGTACCGCACAGTGAAATGGGAGACAAACACCACAAGGAGGATTAGCTGATGACATTCGGTGTGGCCACGCTTTCATGTGGCTAGTGCTGACACCTGCCGTGCAGCCAGAGGGGCTTTTTGTTTGCCTCTTTCATGCTCACAATATTCAACATGTGTGTGCCAGACTCCAGCACACAAACCATTTTGTCAGCAAAGCAATGTTACCTTCTCTATAGGGAAATATGATGATCAATAATTAATGCACAGAGATCAGATGCATAATAATTTGTTTCAAAGCCTGTCACTGCAATGATTTGGCTTATTGAATGCCATTCTAAGAGGCGGAGGCAGGATGTGCTTTTTAATAGAAAAATAACAGAGTGATAACTGAACACAGACAGGAAATACACACGTGCTGCATTTAAAAATTCTTCATGCAACGTTCCTGTTCTTGGCACACCATGCAATTGTATATTTTTCAGAAGACGTGTTGGGCGAGTAAAGTTTTACATTAATTGTTATTAAACTAAGTTTATATGCTTTAGTATCTACGGAGCGCTTTATAATTTATGCCACCTGAGCCCCACTTGGCTTATATAGATACAATGAAACCCATTTAATACATACCTGTTGGGGACAGTAGCATAACTATGCACTAAGCGTACTACGCATTAACCACCAGTTACAAATTTGCATTTCCTGACATGCGCCATTGTTGCCATCGAAGAAAGAGACGGGAAATATTGACTAATGTGCCCACTGCAAAGCATTTTTTTTTTCTTTTTGCAAAAGTACAGAAACGTTTCTGACTTTCGCACCACCGCCCGATAGCATGCGGTAGCGACGCTGATGAGCATATCGAAACTATAGCGGGATCTGTGATACGCAGCGTAATACAGCAACAAAATTAACTCAATCGCCTGTCCGTGATACAGTTTTTCCACGGTCTGCTTCTCAGGAAAAACTGACGCTGTTTTCTTTTTTAAAATGCGGTAGTTGCAGAGAGCTAAATGGTTTGCTGCATGGCTGTTTGCGTGCAGCGCTTCGCTCACTCTGCGCTCACAGTGACTGCCAATCCACTCGCTATAGAGTACGCTCTCTCCGCTTCAGGCCATGCACAGACTCGGCTAGCAGCCTGCTTGGTTAACGCGGCGACGAAGAGCTTTCCGCAAGCAATGCGCTTTCTGCGGCAATGCCCTAGCAGTCCTGACAGCGGACGGAGGCTCGTTTGGGCTGTCGCTAAATAAAAGTGTCTAGCATGGTAACAACAGCGCTTCGCTCGTTGTATCATGTGCATGTTGGCATAATACAGCAAAGTTTGTCGGCGTCTGTGACCCGCAACGCTAAACTGCCTGCGTTTCTGTAAAGCGGTGCACGCTTGAACACGGTCCTGCCAAACGAAGCAGCAGGGATCGGTGGCCCAGCGCGTTCAGGTAGTCGCCTACTAAAAGCATGCAGTAGGCCTAAAGTGACGCTGCGCCACACGCGTACCCGAGCAGATAAGCGGGGATGCTTACTGTGATAAGGCTTTTCGCCGGCGATAAGTCGTACCCGCACGTTTGTCGGTGGTTGCCAACTGGCCTTCGTTTTTTACCCAATGATTACTTGCAGTGTAATTGCCGTAATCGCGCGGAAGTTGGAATAACGACATTGGAATAACTTATTGGCTGATCTTCGCACTTATCAACATGACGGAAAACTGTTTACGGCACATTGCGGCGTCTGTAAGTTCAGCGGGGCAGTAAAATTTTGTGGTGCAAAATGTTATTGCAGTATGCAGTTAGTACGCACTAACCGGTAGGCGAACACTACGTCTTAAGTGATTTGTGAATGCATTAGTCTCTATGAGATTCGGCCGGGGGTTCATCACAACTATGTTTTAATCATTAATGCGCTTAAATTGAGTACACACTAATGAGGTTTGACTAATGTCTAACAACGTATTGCCACATGTGTATTGGTCAACGGGTTATCAAGTGATAACGACTATTGCTTTCCCTTGCCTTATTCTTGCTCGCTCCGGTAGTTGTCGTAAATTATGACGTGCACGTCTTATCGAATTTCGTGATAAACGGTAGGTGGGCGGTGACTGGTGTCACGCGACCAGTTTTAAAAATGAGCTGCGAGCAGCGAACAGATTTGGATTTTTTCTTTTGGGTAGACAGGAGCTCGTTACGCTTGTGGCAAACATGCGCTATATTTGCTTTTCGTTGAGAGAGCAAAAGTTTGCTCCCAATAAACTATCTTGTTTTCTCGTACCGGCATCGTCCGTCAACTTCATGTGCGTGCCGTACGTAACACAATTAGTACGCACTAACCGGTATGTGAACACTACGACTTAAGTGGTTTGCAAATGCATTAGTCTCTATGAGACTCGGTCAAGGATTCATCACACTTACGTTTTAATTGTTAATACGCTTAAAGTGGGTACGCACTAATGAGGTTTGAATTATGTCCAAGAACATATTATGAGATCTTGAAACAATAAGAGAAGCTCTCTCATACCATGCCCGCAGTTCTTGTTTACGACTGTTGCTTGCAAACGATTGCAATAAATTCTATTGCAGGATGAAACTGCACGAAAGCAACATATATATGCACGCACACGCACACTGTACCTTTCATATAATGGATCTCAAGAGACCCCTAAAAATCATTCGTTATTTCTAAAAGTCGTTGTTGTGGATGTAATAAATGTTTGCGAAAAAATCGTAAACAAAAATACGTGAGTCGCCTACCTGTGCTGTGTATACATTCGTGACCGCGTTATGCTCTAATGAGCGTGAAAAAACAAGCAAACTTGAAATATTATGCAACCAGTGTATGTTTATTTAAGGAAGAGCGTGGTCTATCCAAATTTCGGCAGCTCAACTGCTGAAAGACGAACTATAGACATGTGCACGCCTCTTGCGCAGTGCAAAGCATTAGCATGAAATATCGATTCTTTATGCTGGCTTGCACATGCTGTTTCAATGTCTTCTCTTTCATCACCATTTTGTTATCACAACAAATGGTATGAGTCTCATTGGTTGTTTGCTGTGCTCATGTGCAGGCTTTGTCGTCTCACTGTGTGAAGTGTTCAAGCGTTCGTGAAACATGCACGGGTATTCATCAGCGACTCCATTCCATAGGTCACTCACATTGCATTTTTCACTCTTTCGTAGCATTCCTTTTGTGCTACTTCTCGAGCTTGTCTTGAACGTTCCATCATTAACCAAAATGCTAGAAGACAACCATGTTACAAGCGCACAGGTAATGCTGCGCGACGAAAACAAGGGCAAAAAGACGAAGTCTGACATGGAAAAGAAGGACCAGACGATGATGATGGCGATAAAGCTATCACTCATTTGATTGAACATGGCAGGTAGATAGAGAAATGTGTGAGCATTCTGATGATGATGATGATAGTGGCAGGTACGGAGCTTTGCTATTCTTTATGTTGAGCTGTTGTGTAGATATAAGGGGTGTAAAGTTCAATACATTATTCTGAAACATTCGATATTCTAAAATTTGTAGTCGTGAAATACTTTTACATTAAGCCAATGGACATACGGAGGGAGATTTTCAAAAAGGTCGTTAATCTGCAAAAATTGTTCATCTGAGATTTGACTATATATATATATACACACACACACACACTTTCTTCTCATTTACTTTACAGTTCGGTCTTATAACATTCCGCTATACTTTCCTTGGTATTATTGTCTGTTAGATCTCATTAATATTGTGTCAAAACGTGTAAGAACGAGCCCTTATGTATACACTTATTTCCCATATGTATATATATATGTGTGTGTGTGTGTGTGTGTGTGTGTGTGTGTGTGTGTGTGAAATTTAACAGACAATAATGTTAGGGAAAGTATAGGGGAAGCTATTAGGCCAATTGTAGTGCAAATGTGAAGAAAGAAAAGTGGGTGAAAAGATAACTTGCCGTGGGCAGGATCCGAACCTGCGACCTTCGAAAAAACGAGCCCTTAAGTATACACTGGTTTTATATATATATGTATATATGTGTGTGTGTGTGTGTGTGTGTGTGTGTGTGTGTGTGTGTGTGTGCGTGTGTGTGTGTGTGTGTGTTTGTGTGTGTGTGTGACGTAAGAAGGCAGGGATGGTTAGGATAGGTAGAAGAGGAAGAAGTGCAGAATAGAATAAACATGGAGTATGAGCCAGGCCACGTCGCCAATACATCATAGCGTCACACAAGTCGACAGGATGAAGACCTGGCGGCCACTTCATCAACCAGCCACCATCTCCGAACGTCTCAGCAAGACGCAGTGACCGAACGTGGACCACGAAAGTACATCCCAACACTACACCAAGACCAGCATTATGACAGCACCATCAGACGACCTTCCCATCCCCAAGTACACCGGAGCAGTGGACGATGGACCTGTACAGGACTGGTTCGACCTGTTCGAGCACCACGCAACCGCTGCATCATGGTCGGAACAGGAAATGATCACCAACTTCACTGACTACATCTCCGGTGAGGCATTCAAGTTTTACCTGACACACATATTCGAAAACGACGAATCATGGCAAAAGATCAGGGAAGAGATGATTGCCCGTTTTAATGACTACGGCAAGGACTTCCTCATTACCGACCATCTGCATACAACCACACTCGACCGTCACAGTCCACGCTTATTTCTCAAGAAACGTGGTGTTCCACCAGGTTTCTCTTCACGAAAGTCGGCACTTCCAAAGTCGTGGCACCAACATACGACACGAGACGTCGCTCACCCTACACCCTACTGATGACTTTCATGCTTCGTCTCGCATACATGGTCCACCACCTGGTTTTCTACGACGCAGCTCTTCAAAGGCTCCTAATGGTCACCATTCGTGTCATAAGGACGCCTTGTTCATGGTAGACCAGCTGACACATGGGGAAAATACCAAACAACGCCAAGATGACTCAAAGAGTGAAAATCAGTCATCACGCAGTGAAGCAGCTTACTCCCCATCTCACAGACTTGGCCCGCCTCCTGGTTTTCCATCGCTTGGCTCTTTCGTGACTCACAATGTCCATCTCACATCTAGCACGCTCACAATGGTCGGGATAGAGCTGCGGAGCTCGGACGATGCTACGCCAAGCCCTGGACTTACCACCCAGATTCATGCGCCAGAACAGCTCGCATCATTAGTTGCACAGAAAGAGGGCCATTCACAACTCAAACCTTACCGAACTACATCTGTTGCGGTGTTGCCGTTCAGTGCGCAGCCACCAGAAACTCCAAACCCAGAAGGCTCAGACGCATCGAACGTCGCATGTTACCAGGCGCAAGAACCACACATAGTGAGCCGCGAAGAAGAAGCCCCTGATGAACTATCTGTCAACTCTGAATGTTTTTTGTCGCAAGAGTTCATTTCCACGGCAGCGCAGACTTGCCAAAATTTGCATTTTCAACCTGGTGATGCGATGTCACATGTGGTACCCTCATGCAGTGGTCACCAATCCAAGAATCGAACCAATTCAGAAGCAAATCATACATCAAACCTAGTACACAGTTGTCTTTCAGAAGCGGCCGTAATCAACCACGTCACAGAAGCCTCTGAAGAGCAGGCTAGCAATGATGGCACACCACCAACTATGCCCGATAAGCAAGAAACCATGCATCAGCTGTCTACAGGACGCGCCAAACCTCAAAGTAAATGAATGTCCCATTTCGGAAGGCTTGCCACTTCAGCCATCTCCTGAGCAGCCTCAGCAAAGCAAGCAAAGCCCAGTTCCCAAACTCATGCTACAACAAAAGAGACTGCAACGAGGGCATCGACAAACACAAAATTTGACGGAAGCGCGCTCTCCAATTGAAGAACATTGGAAAATAATATCTCTAATTCAAGACGTCAGGCACTTTCGCACAAAGAAAAGTCACCAGAGACACTCCCTGCACTTGCTAATACACCGACTGCACCACCACAGAAAACGCCGAGGAAGACGCGGAAGCACTGCTTGCACACCACAGGCACTCGGGCACTTCGTCACAGTCTGTCAAAAAGCACGAAAGCAAGAAGCACCGGAATTGCACCACTCATGAAGAAAAATACAACCCCGACGGCATTCGAACCGCCGATGCAACAATGCGTTCCAACCTTGCTTAGTCCCCAGGACAGTTCAAGCAGTATTGTCAGTATCCATGTGTAGCGCACTCTGTCCGGAACGCAACAGTCAAGCTCGTCTACCAGAGTCGTCATAAAAATCACCGGGCTGCTCCCTCGGCCTTTAGTGAGATTGTGGAACTCCGTCGGGACGTGAAACTGTGAATTTGGCCTTTATTTTTTTATTCTGTTCTTGAATTTGTTGCAGTTTGTAACCGGTGCCATCTTTGAGGGGGAAGGGGAATCCTGTGACGTAAGAAGGCAGGGATGGTTAGGATAGGTAGAAGAGGAAGTAGTGCAATAGAACAAATATGGGGTATGAGCCAGGCCATGTCGCCAATACATCATAGCGTCACATATATATATATATATATATATATATATATATATGCGCACACACACACGTGCCCATGGTTAAGCCCTTTTGTTAGAGGCACACATGTAATAGACATGTGGGTATAATAGACACCAGTGTGCCTACATCTAAATAAGGGTTGATAAGAACATAGTGTAGTGTCCTTCTGTCTATAAGGAACGCCTTGTACATGGGCCAAGAGCTGCTTTTTGGTGTATGTCTGTTACAAGGGTTTCATGCATAAATATATATATGAACAGTGAGAAGGGCAAGCACACACGCACAAAAAAAAAACATTCACCATTTTGACTGGGCACCGTTCTCTTTTTATTACAATTGTAGGTAAAGTCATTGAACTTATCTTTGTTCACTCAGGAAAAGATGCGAGGTAAAAGTTTCATTCCAGTGGGGAGGAAATGGCCACTGCAGCATCAGAAAAGGATTTGGCTGTGGAGATAAAGAAGGTTACGTGGGCGTAGGTAACAGCTACATGTGTGAAAAACTATTTTCGTGATGCCAACTTCAACGTCAGAGCCGATGTCGAGCCTGAAGCTTCCGAATAGGACCATTCTGGTGGTGATTTGCAGCAGTGCGTCGTCGACTCTACAGGAGGGTGGGACATGTTTTGGGATGATTTCATTACAGTTGATGATGCTGACTTTGCATGGATGAGGGCATCGTGAGTGAAAGGTGCGGCAACTGCAATTTATAAGAATCAGATGATGTCGACAAAACTAGAGTCAGTGCCCATAAGCATTCCTGTATCAAATGGCTACATTAATAGCCTCAGGCAGCTTGTATTTGCTAAGCGCCTCAGTGAAAAGCACGCTATGCTTCAATTAAACTTGTGCACAACCTAATCGCTTCTGTTCTTTGAAACTTGCGCATTATGGACTTTCTCACAAAAAAAAAATTTGTGTTTTCACTTGCAACTGTTTTAAAGGTGTTTCATTACTACAAACGTCAGGATACAGCGAGTAGATGCTGTGTCACGCTCAGGTTCATTATAAATGGGCTCTACTGTATATGCAACCAAATGAATACGACCAGTTGATAGGTCGCGCTTTTTCCGTTTACTCTGTGTTTTCCAACTGTTTTCGTCTGATGGAATGCACAACGATTCCCATCACGGTGGTTCATCTCCATTCTAACGACCAACGTCCATGATCAGTCAATAAACAAACCATTGTGGTCCCTGTAAATGTTAACCCATTAGGGAAAGCGGCGTGATGGCTGAAAAAGCATCACATATTGAATACAAAATTTTGGCTATGGTTGCCACCTCGTTGCATGTTGTGTGATTGAACATCGCGCTCATACTATAGGGAAACACCAAGCTCATTGTGATGTCCCTGCAGCTTGGCCGTGATTTTTTTCGGGGTGAGCGTAAGCGAGGAACAGGTGAAACAGCTGCACATCGCAGAGCCGAGTGAGGTCGACCCTTGGGCTAAGGTAGCCACCTCGTGGTGTGTTAGGGGTACATGCAAGTTGAAAAATGCAAGTTTTTTTCCAAGTTACATATTCTTGCTTTTCTTTGCTTTCACAAGTTTAGTTTCACTACTTTCACAACCAAAAAAACTGAAAATTGTATTTAAAATCGAAGTAGGTTAAAATCGCTTTTAGAAAGCACAAGGTGGCTAGCAAAACCTAAAATGAGCTCACTATCTAGAATTCCCTGAAAATTGTCACATGGCTGGTTGCCATTGCATTTCGCATAAGGAGTTCACCAAAGCCACCAGCTCGAAATAACAATAATTGTCAAGCTGTCACGATGGAAGAAATCACTTTAAAAAACGTCTTTGCCGCATAGATGAGCTTGGATTTAACATCCGATTTTGGGCAACTTCTTGAGATACGACATCATGTTTTGGTACATTTAATAGCCAGATTAGGACGAAATTTTGCCCAGATATTCCTTAACCTATGACGGGTACCAGTATCTCCTTTAAAACTTGTTATCACTTGTGTAATTATTACGAAGCGAGAGCAAGCAATCAGTATGGGATGAAGATTCTAAGGGTTCTCACACTGAAATTTATCTTGTCTATTAAAATGTCCTATACGGCCTTTCGTGATAGTTATTTACATTTTACACTTAATAAGGAGCAATATGAGCCATTGATGGCCCATAACCATCAAAGCTTAATTACATGAAAAGTTCATTGAAGATGAACTATATTTTATACATTGTCATGGCACAGAATGAAAACTGTGCAACTTACTGCAAAACTAATTACATATTTGAAATCAGCAAAAACGTCTATATATACAGCAAAAAATTTCATTGCCCCTAGCCTGCAGATTCATGAAACCTATTTTTCAAATCGCCCAACTTAAGGCATTGAAGAAATTGCACTTCTGTTGAATATGCTCAAAATGGGATGAACGCAGTGTAACAAGGGCTCCAGATTCTGATTGCAAAGGCCACAGTAATGATGAATTCTTTCACTTTACTGCTCTCAGACAACATTATCCCCACCAAGAGCAGTGTAGATATAAAAGGCACATTTGTAAAGCCATTAGAGTCTGTGGTCATGGCGCATTGGATAACATGCACAGCATCTGTTGCTGCAGACCAGCAGGTCGTCAGTTCGATGTCCATTGACAAACTTTTTTTTAAAAATTTGATCATGTAGATTTTTTTATCGTCATTTCCATGCTGGAAATACATCACTGAAGTCTTGGTCGACCCCAGAATACAACACTTTTGGGTTAATAAGTGTATGTCATTGTTATAAACAAAATTCAGGAGCATTGCTGATAGCACCTTGTCCTGCTTGAGATGTCACTGTTTTTTCTAGCACTTCGTCATCATGTTTCATGTCTCTACGAAAAGTGGCTTTTGGTGTGGGATGTGTGTGTAGCGTAACACTTGTGGCGACCATCTGGCCTGAGAAAAAGATGACGAGCACCGGTGGCTCGTGGCATGAGGCACCTAGAATGTTCGTATGCTTCTGGCTGGTTGGACGGGAGGGCCACTGCTCTACTTTAGAATCTCACTTCTGCCCTCAACTATGAATATTCACCTAGTACTCATCAAACCAGCGACGACGGCTCGTCTACGTCGGACGCCGTCATGTCGCAACATGCGAAACAAAGGTGGAGCATCGTCCACAGATACGAACGACTCTGCTTATTTAAATAAATCTAAGTCTTTGCCGCGAACTTGTCCCTCCAGGATGCCATAAAATGTGTTCTGTTAAGAGTGGTTAAAACTATACTTCCTGGCCAATCACAAGTTGTAACTTGTTCAGAGAAATGTGCTTTAACTAAGTCTTTGTCTGGCAGCTGCAGTAATTAGAGGATCTTGCACTTCGTAAGCAGGAGAAGATTGTCACAAAGGTGAACAAAGCAGCGTTTTTAGTTCTTTTCTGTATGGTGGACTTAGTTCTCATTTGTTGATGCACATATGGGTGGCCAGGCATTGTGTTATGTTTTTTCACAAGTGCCGAGACAAAAGTCATGGCATGACATAACCATTTTCTGAGACAATCACCAAGATTTGCCGTTATTGTTTATGCAAGCCAGCCAAAGTCATAATGTCTCTATTTGCCTACTATCGTGTTCCGTAAAATACTGCTGCTGTAGTCTGAGCTTTTCCAGCCATGCTGGTCTAGTGCAACAGGGCAGAACAAGTAGTGGGTACTGTATGGAAGGGAAAGGGCATTGAGCATAGTCAAGCTATTTACTGGGGACTGTTCATAATACTAGTATAAGTTACCTACTCCATTGTGTGGCTTTAATATTCATAGTATGCTTTAGCTTTCTTCTTCCATTAGTTGTTCATCCTGGTGAATTAATTCCTCTTATTTCATTGTGCAACCTTCTATGTGGAATGTCAGCTGCCAGCTCGCATCAAGATCACGTGCTACTTAATGCCAACAGGCAAAAAAGTGTCCCACACTCGCCGCAATGGTAACAGGCGGCGCTGACCACGTTTAAATGCACGTATGCCCAATGGACATGGGCTGGGTACGTAGTGCATAGGCAGGATAACCGCTGTTCATCAAGCGTAACTAATTGAATTCCCAGAGGAGGCAAGAGGACTAGGGAGAGACAGAAAGGTGGCCAGATGTTGAGAAGTTTGTGGGTATAACGTGGCAGCAGCAAGCTCAGGACTGATGACTGGTGGAACATGGGAGAGGCCTTTCGCTGCAGTGGACGTAGTCAGGCTGATGATGATGATGACATACCCAATAAAGTGGACAGGGGAATAGCTCCGTGGTAGCTCAGTTGGTAGAGCACCGGACGTGTTATTCTAAGGTCGCAAGCTCGGTCCCTGCACATGGCAAGTTATCTTTTTGTTCACTTTTCTTTCTTCACAATCACATTACAATTAATTCTAATAACATCCCCTATACTTTCCTTGGCATAATTGTCTTTCAGTTCTCATTAATATTGTGTCAAAGAAAAGAAACCCTGAAATTTATCCTTCTTTCTGACCAAGGGGAGGTATTATATAAATGAGTAAATAAAAATGTCCCTAAAACACGAGTGTTTGGGATGATTTTGGTTACACACATATTATCCGTCATTTCCAGACTGGCCTAGGCAAGTACAGTAGTTACTTTATCAGCACCTCAAGGTCAAAGACTTCCAACCACACACTGACCAAGCTTGGCAGGCCGGTAATGGCACCAGATGAGATTAACAGCTTGTTGGGAAAAGTGACTGACCCTCATGTTAAGCACCGAGCAAAGCTACTCTCAAACTACAATTCCTTCTTTCCACACTGGCTGGCACTCCTAAGGTAAGTGCATTGAGTTAATGATGGCTGGATATCATATGTGACACGTATTCTCCTTAATTAACCCCTTGAGGGCCAGAGATGTACACATACGTCATCTGCTAACAGCCACAAGACTGTCAAAAATGTACATTTACATCACTGCCTTTATAGTAAACTCTCAGTGAAACTCCCTTAAACAAAACAGCTGCCTCTAATATGATTGGTCTTGTACTTCAATTTTGCAGCCTAGCTTATCTTTCAGTAAATGAAACTCCTGTTAAACTAAATACATTTTCCCATTTCCTTCTGGTTTTGCTTAACAGGAGTCTAATGCAGGCTTTTTTTGATCATTTCTCTTGACTGGTATGTGCTTCCACACTGCAGGAATATGTAGACTATTTCTTCTTTTACGGACATCTTCGTTTTTTATGTTTTACTACAGTGGTGCACTGGCTATATACTTGGCGACAATCTATCTTAACAGTGAAGTGAAGGCAAGTCTTTTGAACTTTTGTGTTGCTCCACAAGTAGTGTGGCAGCTTTGGTTTTGCTCGCCCATATCATTGTTGCGTTTTGAGAATTATATACACGAAAAATGTGAATGGGAGAAAAATATAGATTGTCCAGTGTACATTTTAGTGTCATATTATGCGTATACTTTCTGGAGGCTAGTTCCCGCCTGTTGTGCCTGCAAAACTGATGGCTTTTCAGTTTAGAATACACTCATACCTCATTATAACAAAAACATCTGCTGTGAAAATACTTTGCTATATCCAAAAATTCGTTATGAATGATTATTTATAACACTGTATCTATGGCAAAGCTATTTGGTCACTTACTTTGTTATAACCGATAATCGTTACATTTGAATTACTGTCGAATCTCGATAATTCAAACTCGAAGGGGCCCGAAAATTTGTTCGAATTAAAAAGTTCGAATTAATGAAAGCTGAATAAACGGAGGGCTCTCCATGCAGTAGCGCATGTCCATTGAGCTAACACACGAGGGGGAAGTTTAAGAAGACTTGCATTTATTCACAAATCACAGGACATCTGTTATCAACTGAAGTAATCGATAATGCGCGTCTGCACATGTTTGCCTTGCAGTGAGTCGATCAATTTCCCACGCAGCTTGCAAAGCATTTCTACTTCGGCTTCAGCATTCTCCTGGCAAGAAAAGTTGCACGCGAAAATGTTCAGCACCGACACTTTCTAACGACGACGACAACAAGGACTGCTACGTAGTGGAGCCTCCCACTCTCCACCACGCAGCCTCAGCATGGCCAGCATTTGACGAGAAAGGAGGAGCGTCTCCACGCGGAGAGAAGCAGATCGGTATTTAAGAGAAAACCAGCACTACACAGCAGTTTTTTTTTAATTTTTGCTCTCTTTGCGCGCGTTGTTGAAGGGAGAAGGGTTACGTGGCAGGGAAGGGAAAAAGGAAAGCGTAGCACGGGCGCGTGAGAGACACCCCCCGCCCCCCTCAAGGCGCAGAGCCGTGCTCCTACAAGGGGCAAAAGCTGCAGAAGATAGTGCCTTTATTCTTCAACCACACAATCATTCAACCTAGCGATGGCATTTTTTTCCCTCTCTCTCTTTGTGCGCGGCGGTTGGAAGGAGGAGGGTCTATACGTGGCAGGGATGAATAAAGGAGAAGCGTGACACGGGCGCGACGCAAATGGGCATTTGAGAGGGAGCAAACTTTCCACCGCAGCCTTTTCTTTCCTTTTCATTTCCTTCGCGGGCAGCGTTGAGGTGTCACAGGTGCTGCGTCAGAATTGGGCGGGATACTGAGAGCATTTTCGGAGAGCAGTATGTTCGAATTAACCGTCGGAAGTGCTTGGGCGTTTGAATTATCGGGCGTTTTCGCCCATTGGAATACACATAGCTTTGGCGGGACTTCATCGTGAGTTCGAATTGACCGGAAGTTCGAATTAAGCGGGTTCAAAATAATGAGATTCGACTGTAGTTATATTTAGGTTTGAGTGTGCTATTTCAAAAGATGACAGTTCGCCGCGGTGGTCTAGTGGCTAAGGTACTTCGGCTGCTGACCCGCAGGTCGCTTGTCAAATCCCGGCTGCGGCGGCTGCATTTCTGATGGAGGCGGAAATGTTGTAGGCCCGTGTGCTCAGATTTGGGTGCACGTTAAAGAACCCCAGGTGGTCGAAATTTCCGGAGCCCTCCACTACGGCGTCTCTCATAATCATATGGTGGTTTTGGGACGTTAAACCCCACATATCAATCTATCAAAAAATGGCAGTTTGTTTCTCCCTCGTTTATTGCTCTCGGCTACGCAATGCAGGTGCTTACTAACACAAACAATGCTGCTGTGGTTATGTTTTCTGTTTTAGGGACTCGCGAAATTGCTTCCAGTTTTTTGGTGATAAGACGAAGGATTATCATAGATCTTGAACTTGTTTTCACTTTCCGGATGAGCTCATTACACAGTTTTCTTCAGTGCGCTCACCCGTGCAGTTTGCTAGCGACATGATAATGCGCACTCGTTTTTCTGCCACAAGCAAACTTTACAGTGATTGTTTCAGATATCCACTCGACTGCTGAACTGAAATCTGATGCAGTAAATGTGACCCCGTCACACGAGGAGTTACTTACGAGTTATTACTCAGATGCTCATGTGAGTAAAATGCTGACTGGATCAAAAGTGGCTTTTCTTCCCACGTATTTCCACTTAGCTCCACTTCTTGTGCTCAAACTCGAAGAGGCCGTCTAGTGTGATAAAGGCAGTCATCTTTCGACCTGTCTCGTGAACCTCGATTTGCCCTAATAGCCAGTCTTGACATACATCGACAGAAAGTACTTCACCTTGTGGAGTTGTACCAAGGCGTCGTCTATACGTGGGAGAGGGTACACATCCTTCTTAGTGATTTTGTTCAGGAGGCAGTAATTGGCGCAAAAGACCTAGGGCTTCGTGCTTCTCCTTCACTAATGCCATGGGTGACGCCCACGGACTCTTGGACGGCTGATTGATGTCGTCGCGTAGCATTTCGTCGACTTGTTCCTTCACGGTCTCGCGTTCACGCAAGACATGAAACTCTACAGACTCTGTCAAACTGGTCAGGCACTTTCTTCTGTTAAGAGATGTTTTGCAAGGGGGGTTTGTCAAATTCTAGATGATTACGAGAAGCAGTCCTCGAGGTGTAAGGGGGGTCTTGAACTAGTCTTGCTTGCACTTCGGAAGGCTCGGGTTCTCCTTGAAATCTGGTAGGAAACCTGGATTTGTTGAAGCAGCTTTAGCAGCATCGAAGAGAAAGAAAGCATTGCTGGCATCTACAAATTCATCAATGTAGGCGACCGTCGTACCAATGTTGGGGTGCCTATATTCGTGGCTAAAGATTGTCAGCACTACCTTTGTTTTGCCGTCACTCAGCTCGGCTATGCCACTTGCGACAAATCTGACGGTTTAAGAGCAGGTGCTGATTGCCTTCGATGACACCTTCAAGGTTTTCGACTTTTTCGGTGCCTGAAATGATGATGCTGAAGAAAAGCGGTACGGCGACCTGTTCTTCTTTTGCATTCAATGTGCGGTTCTCTGATGTTGGGTAGGGTGACAGCTCTTTTTTTTTTTTTTTTTGAGGTTAGTGTTATTGATTCAGACCTCAGGTCGATGACAATGCCATGGAGACTTGGGAACTCCATCTCAAGTATCATGTCCCTGGAGCACTGTTGTAGGATAACAAAGCTTTCAGGATAAGTCTGGTTGTTAATTGTGACTGGTTGTACAAACTCTTACCAGCGTTATCAGGTGGCCTCCAACAGTCCGAGTCCCGGGTCCATTCCAAGCAGTCCTTACTTTCTTCCGCTTGTTGGCGAACGGCCCACTTATGCTGGAATAGTTGACGCCAGTGTCGACGAGAGCGGTGACTTGACCGTCAATGAGAACATCAAAATAACTTGTTCGTCGTCTCGCGTCGCGGTTGGGTCGGGGCATCGTACTGTCATGGGGTCATGACGCGGATGAAGGAAGCAGACTGGATGGTTAGATGACACTGTTTATTTGGCCGAGCTTGTGGCTACCTAAAAGGAAAGTCAGATTACAGTGATATGCACTGGCTCTGATAGCAGTGAATAGAGAGTCGGCCGTTGATCGACTGATAAGTGGTGACGCGCGTTGGCTTTTATACATGTGCCATCGAGTATTCCAGCGTTATAGCTAGCGGCCACATAAGCTCGAGAAAAATCTGTAATGTTTGCGTTGTGCACGTAATCTTAACAAAAACGATCTACTACACTGGAGAAGCTTCTAAAACACTGAGTCTCAGTTTGCGCTGACAGTCGCTGACAGTCTTTGTGGGCATTAATTGAATACAGCTAGAGTGAAATTTAAAAAATGCTCGTGGCAGTATCATAATTATGTCAGTTTGCTCCGCTGCTTCCACGTTGCGTCGTCAGGTCCTCTTATGGCCGCGAAGTTTCGATACCGGAGCTTCGGTGCGGCAGGTTCTTGAGGTTCCGTCGCGGTGGCGGCGGAGTATCTTCGGTAGTTTGTCGTACAGCAACCGCACCTCTATTGGTTACTGCTGTTAGTTTTCCAGCGTAAGGACTCGGAAATTTGCCTTGAGCAGGGCTGACGTCCTTCCTGTAATGCGCAGATGCGTAGTGGCCTGGCGATGTGTCATCGATGTGTAATGTCATCGATGTGTCGACTGCACTCTTGCGAGGTAGTCGGTGATGTTGTGTGGGCGTTTACGCCGCTGTGGGCCCGGAACATTGACGTCTAGACCATACGGTCTCATCTGGCGGTAGTGGCCGCGACAGTAAGTGTGGCTAGCTTCTCCGCAGTCATAGCAAAGTGGTGGGTGGTCGAAGGCACGCTACATGCCGGTTTTCCTCGGAGCATTGTGCTGGCTGGCGGGTGGACAGTATGGCGGCGGAATTGCAGCAGTGCGGTTTCTTGACATATGCATGAGGGGGAGCGTACCGTCGCGCTGCAGCAGATTAGCTCATAGCCTGCAGCTGCGACTCTGCTTACTGAGGAATGCCAAGGTATTGCTGGATCTCATGGCGCTTGAGGTGGCGATGGAAGCAGAAGTTTTCACAGCTCTTCCTGCACGACCACTCTGATCGTTCACTCAGTTTGGCAGAGCAGCACTCTTGAATATCGGCGAACTGCGGCTTGGAACAGTGATTGTAATGGTGCTTGCGCATGTCTAGGGTCTTCTTGATAGTGGTTGCTTCCGAGACAAATTTTGTACACTGTTCTGTGGGCTCTGCAACAGTCCCACGAAAACCTCCTGCTTAGCTATTAGCATGAGGAGGCGGATTTTCTTGTCTTCCAGCATTTCAGGTTTTGCATGGCAGAACACTTTAATCATTTCTTATGTGAAGAGCGTGATGCTTTCGTGGCGTAGCTGGACGTAAGTTTCAAGTAGAGTTTTCGCCTTCTCTTTGCGGACGACACTTGTTAAAGTGGCCAAGTATCTGTTGCAGAAAATGTCCCATGTTGGGAGAGTAGGCTCTTGGTTCTCATAGCACATCCTGGCGGTGTCTTGCAAGGTAAAATAGACATGCTCTAGCTTTTTGTTATTGCTCTAGGTGTTGAAAATAGCCACAAGATCGTACGCTTCAAGTCACCTTTCCAGGTCTTCGAGTGCTGAATCATGGAACCTCGTTTGCTCTTCGGGTTGCCGGAGCAGAATGGGTGCAGGTGTCAGAAAGGCTGCCATCGTCGCTGTGGTCACGGTTTTAGCTTTAGAGGTCAAGGTTTTAGTTTTCAGGGTCGGTTCAGCTAGAGGTCCATACTCTGGTGGGAGTATGGGCCGTCTTCTTGCTGCCGGCTGGCTTGCTGCTCAGCATTGGTGTCGATTGTCCCCTTGACGGTGTGGGCTCGGCTCGAGACTGGAGGGGGGTGTACAGTACATGAGCCAAGAAGCACCTTTACAAGATGCCACAGGGTCGTGAGGGAATGAAGGAAGCAGACTGTAGCTCCAAGGTGAAACTGTTTATTAGGCTGAACTTGTGGCTGGTGAATGTTGCGGGAATCGAGGCAAGCCCGCTGCCTTTGCGCGGGCTTTGCCGCGTCTTTCTGCGTTCTTATGTCCCGACATGACTCCCCTCCTCTGTGTCTGCCGCGCTGGGAGAGCGGAGTGACGTTTAACCCCTCTCACCTGGTAGCGGATGTCGACTGTGGCGCCGCCCGCAGAGTCTCCTGAGAGGTCTTGAACGCGCGTCAGGAGTAGAGAGAGACCTCTCTGGGGACGACATGGGGCTAAGCACGCTTTTCTTTTCCATCCATCAGCTCCCTGTGGGACTCGTTCGGACTTCGCCAACAGCACCTTGCGCCCGCGGCGAACGCTTACTTTATGCCGCCCCCCCTTTCGAACGCTAGGCCGAAGAGTGGTGCGGGTTCCTAGTGCGTGGCCAGGCTACGCCAACCTGTATCTCTCCGAAGCCAACGCGAGCGCCTTTGCTCTCGCTCGAGCAACTGGGCCTTGGTCCCGTTGTCTCCGTGAATCACTTTTACCACGGAGACACGCTCATGGCACCCTGGTACTTTGCGCCAGTGGCATGAATAAACCCATCTGCTTTCCAGCCGTGCCTTTGCAACGGGCTGTACTGTGTTTTGTCGTTGTCACAGACAATGAAGTGTTGCGACCTTGAGCAGTATCGTGTTCTCGCCACGGCGACGGTTAACGCGTGCCCTGCGGCTCGCTAAGACTGGACCCACGCTAGTGGCCGTACTGCTTCGGGATACGTGTCACTACAATGTAAAGGCAGATTACAGCGATACACACTGGCACTGATAGAGGCAAACACAGCGTCAGCCGTCTATTGACTGACAAGCGGTGAAGCGTGTCGGCATTTATACATGTGCTGCCGAATATTCCAGTGCTATCGCTAGCAGCCACGTAGATTCCCGAATTATCTGTATTGTGCACATTATGCATGTAATCTTGACAAAGTTATCTACTACAGTCCTGAAGGTTTTCAAATACTGCAGGCACGGTTTATGCTGAGAATTACTTACAGTGTAAAAGGGTGATAACAACACTCTAGGAAGGAGTGTGGCAATATAAGACAAGTGGCGTAATATGACACCAGTGTATGATAAAGATAAATGATAGGTCACAACACGTACATTATGTTATGCTTGTCAAGTGTGTCATGACATACATGACATGGTCTTTGTGCTATCATGGCCACTTCCTTATCTTGATAAATATGAAAGTTGGCATGGAAGACATTGGTGTGCAGCAAACACGACTGCAAGGTCATGACATGACTATCGTGTCATGGTTGTTTCATTAGCGTGGTGTGTACATGCATGCATGACAAACTTGCGATGGTAAATAACATGTCATCTCATGAGTTCCTTGATTTGTCTCAAAGCCAAAGAGTGGAGTGTGTACAGTGGCAGTTAGAATAATAAATACCACGGGAGCGCATGGCGAAATGCACTGCGATGCCTTCTTATGGCTGTTTGAAAAGCTCGAGAGTGTGCACTGCACACGTGCGTTCTGTATTGCCTGCCAACCGACTCGTTCGCTCACCTCAAGTCCGCATGCATCATAATACCAGAGATAACGTGAGGCGACGCCTACGTAGTCGCTGCGGAACCACTGAGTAATTTGCCTGATTGAAAATATTTCTGTTTGACGAGAACTTCGTTGTGATCAGGAATGGAAGACAATTTTTTTTCAGTGTTGTTTTTGTTTAATACATGCATATTTTCTTGTAGCTTTGTTTCTTATTTATTGTGCTTATGAATGAGAGCACAATACTAGCTCCGAGCAGTACAAGAAGTTGCAGCATGCCTGATTGTGTTTCACCAATAAGTCTGCTGAATAATTTTATCACATATGTTGACATGAGGAAAACTGAGACAAAGCATGTCTTGTAAGCCACGTAACAACCCTTAATAATCTGTAGTGTGGCACGCCCCGAGCATTTTCAGTACAAGTTCTGTATTTTCATCATGATTAGGTTGCTCGGTGCTTGCACGGCTGCCGCAGAAGTGACACCTTGTGCTTGTTGTGGCATTCACACTAAGCAGGTAAAAAAGGATGTGCAGCGAGCACTCTTGAGCTTTGCAAGTTGTTGTCAGAAGGTGCCGCTTGCCACACACTCCTGTGGTCATGATTATTTTGACTGTGCAGGTCCTCCTCACTGATTGGTTTGCATTACATTTGCTCCCACGGTGTGTGGGATCTGCCCATTTTTGTACTCCTTGAATCTTCCATCAAATAAAATTCGATATATATATATATCTTTTATGGTAAGTGCTGTTCAAAAGAAAAGGCAGCCACCTGTTTGTGGAATGAAGCCACAAGGAAATCTGTGAAGCTTTCCTTGTAGCTTTGTGTTTCAACACATGTGGTTGTCTTCTTAACCCTTCCGCCACTTTGCGAGTTTGCACAGAACTTATTTACAATAAGTGCTGTTCAGCCTACAATTACAGGCACTCGAGATGTTAAAATTGTTATTGAGCTTGATTTGGCCACTACAGTGCATGGCGCAATTGAATTTCAATTTATGGTGTAATCTTCATGCATGAATACACCTCCTCAACTTACGTGGTCTCAGCTAAGAAGCACCAAGCAATGAAAATTAAAAATGAGTAGTGCAACATTGTTAGTTGCTGTATGTAGCACGTCAGACTATTTTTTTATCTGCCAAGCATAGTAATTAACAAAATTGCCTAATGATCTAAAGATCCTTAAATACTGACTCAAGAGAAAAAATTTTCCTACAAATCTAGTAACCCTCATCCAGAAATAATGAAATTTTCAATTTACATTTAGACAATGATGCTGGTTAATTTTCTTCGGGTGTTTATTCAAAGTGCGTGAAATTAAATAAATATCATGTGATTGCCGCCTATTGCACGGCGATTTTAGGTCCCTTAAATTTAAGTTCTACGAAGTAGCAAAGGCTTCTCACGCACGAAGGTCGCATGAACAGGCTATCAGTGACCCCGATGGACGTTAAGCGATGGCTGGATGTTACCGTTGAAAAAAAGGAAAAGGAAGAAACAACAATCAACTTCAAAGAAAAAGCGGCTGCCACATATTCCCAGCAGGCTTTTTATATCCTTTATCAAAATATCACCTTCTACACCTCCATCATGTTCATTTTTGGCTCGAAAAAAAAAAAAGAAAAAAGACTGCGCCGTGCCGAATGCTGCCTCCGGTCTCCTATCTCATTGCATGTGGTGGCCACTTTTTCGTTGAAGTTTATTGTCTTCTGTATTTCTTTTTTAATCATCCAATCATCGCTTAACGTTCATTGTAATCACCGATAGCCTGTTCAAGCAACTTTCGGCCGTGAGAAGCCCTTGCTAATTCATTCAGCTTACATTTGAGGGCACTAAAAGCACCACACATTTAGGCGGCCATCACAAGGTGTTTTTGAATTTTGCGCACTTTAAACAAATGCTGGAACAAAATTAACCCTTGTCGTTATTTTACGGTAAATTGAAAATCTTGTTATTTTTGGATAAGGGCTACAAGTTTTGTTTTGAAATTTTTTCTAGAGTCTATGTTTAGAAAGGTCATTAAACATTTTTGTTAATTACTGAGCTTGGAAGATAAAAAGAAATATTCCGACATTCTACATACAGCTAAGAACAATATCGTGCTAGTTGGAGATGCATAGGACTCATTTTTAATTTTTTATTGTTTGTTGCTTTTGAGCTGGAACACCTTGTATATAAATAAGCGTAGTATAGGTAGGTAGCCCATGCAGAAGATGGCATTGACATTCAAGGTTTTATTTATGATTTTCATCACTCTTCGCCAAATACCGCTTGAAAAATTGGTCATGTGTTAGAGGTACTGTTCCAGTTTGTCACTTCCCTATGTTAAAGGAAGGTCCCAAATGTCTAAACCATCAAAAATAAGCACTGCATGTCATCATAGAGCTCTCAATACTTTACTGTGGTACTTGTTTACTCTAACTTGGCTTAGTTTTATGATTATAAGGCGTGATGGTGTCCTTCATTCCAGTCATGGCTGCATGCCTGCAGAAATGCCCCGAGTACCTTTCAAAACTTTTTATGGCTGATTATTTTACTTGGCATTATGTATAACAACAGCTGCGAACTTTGTTGTCATGAAATCATGCTTTGTCAGAAATGCCAGATCTAGCATTTTGAGGTTGGTTTTAGTGTGAGACCTGTGTGATTCCCAACTGACATACTTGTTCAGTGTAGTCCTTTTACTTGTGATGAAATCTCACGGTAGATTTTTTATGGCATTGAAAATATGTGTCATTGCTTTCTTGAATCTCGCCTTCAGCATTAGTCCATGCATTGAAAGCTGGTATCTTTTTTTTTTCTTTTGGCATAGCTGCACTGCCTTACCTTTGGGATGTTATGCTCTGGAGCATGTGTCGCTTGTGTAGCATCATACTATTGTTCTTTTCTTTAAGGGAAGGCTTCACAATCCTTCTTCACGGGCCTGGCTCGAAACTTAAACTTCTTCGAAATTTCAAGGAAGCTGTGCTGGCTGACTATGCTAGTGTTACTGTCAATGGATTCAACCCTTCATTATCCTACACAGAGGTAAGAGGTTGAATTTAAAAAGTGCCTTGCGTAGTAGTATGGTGAATGTCGTAGAGGTCTTTGTCAGCATAGACATGGGCTAAAGCACGGTACGGGCCTGAATTTTAAGTCTGGGCTTAGCACAGGTGTACGTGATCTAGCACATGCCGCGCCTGGCATGAGCTCACTATATTAAGTTTGTGCTCAGCCTAGGCACAAACATTCACCATTAAGTTTCATCAGGGCTTGGTCTGACCTAGGCATGCTGGAAGAAATTTGTTGATTCAGTGCTATGCCCTTTGTAGCAAGCAGTCGGATGGAAACTTTGGCTTGTACATTTACCACAGTGGTACTTTAGTGGTCACGTTGTGGTGCGGTTACATACAGCCTCTTGAGCACGGGTTTAATTTTAATCAACGGCACCTCCCTTTCGACAGATGCAAAATGTAAGAGCACCTCTGTGCTTGATATGTACTGTATTTACCCGCATAATTCGCGCACTCTTTGTCACAGTTTTAGAGCTCCAAAAACGGGTGCGTAAATTACACGGAGATTTCATAAACACATCCAAACTAAAGTGTAATAGTATATAGTCCTACATTGTGCAATATATAAATAAAAATAATATATTTGAGCAAAAACTAAGTGTACTTTATTTGACACAATTAGCACATACTTTAACTAGCGAGATATGGTCTCGTGCTGTCTAGTCGGAATCACTAGTTGAGAGGTGTGATTGTGAATCGTTGCGACTGCTGTCATCGCCCTTCCAAAGTGAATCGTTCTTGGTGCCGTAGAATGTGTTCGAATATCTTTTTGACAACACTGGGAGAAACCAGGTCTCCAAACGCGGCGATACCGAAAGATTAACTTTTTGCTCATAGTTGAAAAGGACTTTTACAATGGCAGGAAACTTGTGTATTAGCATGCGTGCTCTCTTCGGCTTTCTTCCATACTGATGGTCACATGGAGAACTTCACTCAGAAGGTCTTGGCAGTGGCATGTTTCCCATTTTCGAATGCGAACTTGAATTTTGCTGTGTATGTGATTATTGTAGCCCATCGCAACGAAACAATCAGAAAACGCCAAACCTGCGCGAGACACGCAGCATAGTCACAGCAAAAGGTAGAAGAGCAGCTTTTCAGAGCCTTTTCTAAACACTCTTCGAGTAACTGTTACAAGCACACTTGCTGGATACCCACTACGTCATACATAATCATAATTTTTGTGTAGTATGCCAGCATTCACTATGCTATCCTTGGTCATTCTTCGGAGAATCGTGGTATCTGCTACACACTTGCTAGGAATCTTGTGCAATCTTTTTTTATACAGTGGCTGATGATGATGAAGAATTATGCCTGAAGTGGGTATACGCCACAGTTAATAGAGGATTAAAAACAAGTTTTATAATGGGGTCGAGTTTTCGACCACCCACTCATCACACTATTCGTATTGTGTGATGCTTGGTTGTTCTTTTGATCTTCTAGAACACTTTATTACTCATATTGACGTGATTCCTTTCCCAGCATCAAGCCTGCCTCAGGCCAGTTTAAAACTATTTCCAAGCACCAGCGTGGCTCGGTGGTAGAATACTGGGCTGGCACACAGAGGATTTTGGTTCGAATCCCATTGTGTCCTTGGTGTTCTTTATTTTCTAATTTTCTTTTTCTTATTTCTTGCGATAGCGGACACAGAAATCGAGGGGAATAGCTGATGATAGAAGCCCCCATATGTCAATCCAGAAAATTGTCCTTGCTGTGACGCAAGCATGCATTGTTATGGTGAAATAGATGCAGGAGCTATAGGCAGCTGTACCCTTAAAGAGGAACTCTGGCGATTTCTCGATATTCTTTACTTTCAATGAAACTTTGAACAAATGTTCTCATCGGTACCATGGTAATATGTGCCAAATCATACAACCGGTAAGTTTGGAAAATCAATTTTAAAAATTGGTAGCTGATTCTGGAATCACACTTGTAAACGTGGGCCACCTGTGTATGTGACATAAGGGCTTACTCTTTTTCAAAGCCCCGCCTTGCCCAGCAGACGGATGCAGCACGCGCTTTCTTCTATGAGGCGATGACAACTCGAGGACAGTTTTTTTTTTTTTTTTTTTTTTTACAAATACTGCTGTCTCAGTTTTGAGACATTGCAGGAGTGGAATACAAATGTTCAAACAGTAAAACAAATTAACAGAATACATGACTACGCAACTCTTTTTCGAATTGCAGAGCATCGAGTCTGCGCAGAGACCCATCAAGCTCATTCCATAGATCCACGGTCCACGGAAAAAAGGAAAACTTAAAGCAGTCGAGACTAGCTCTAAAGGGCGTAATGTTTAAGGGATCAAATCGTCGGGTACGGCGCGCAGAAGCTGCAACAAAAGAAATGGGCGCTAGAACACCCAAGCCTGTGTGAACAGTCTTATGCAGGAGGATGATACGATCGCAAGTGCGCCGATGTTCTAGAGACTGCAGTGATAAAACATGCGCATGCGAAGTAGGCGAGAACCGCTGGTCATAGCGACGAAAAATAAACCTTATTGCTTTCTTCTGAACAGATTCTAACATAGCTATGTCATGTTTGTGGTGAGGCGACCAAACAACCGACGCATATTCAAGTATGGGCCTGACCAAGGTCTTGTACGCTGTCAATTTGCATTCTTTTGTCGAGTTGTTTAAAGTGCGTCGGAGATACCAAAGTTTTCGAAGAGCCTTGTTGCAGATTGTTTCGACGTGCGTGCGCCATTTTAAGTTTGTTGTCAGAGTTACACCTAGGTATTTAAACTCCGTGACACGAGCTAGACTGACACCATTATTAGTGTATGCAAAACTAAGAGGCTGTTTCTTATTTGAAAAGGTCATGGCTACAGTTTTTTTGAAATTAATTGACATTTGCCAGTTTTCACTCCAATTACAAAACAATGAAAAAACACTGTTCAGCGCTTCCTGATCTTCAACACTAGAGATGGTGTTATAGATAACGCAGTCATCTGCATACATTCTTAGTTTAATTTGTGTGTCACCGATAATTTCTGCTACGTCATTTATGTAGATAATAAACAAGAGCGGCCCAAGCACCGAACCTTGGGGCACCCCTGAAGTGATTTGTACTTCAGACGATTTCACATGGTTTAAACGTAACAAATTGTGTGCGTGACCGCAAGTAATCTGCTATCCAGTCAACTAGCTTATTGTCACCAAAAAATGTGCGAAGTTTAACTAAAAGTTTAGCATGGCAAACCAAGTCAAAGGCCTTTGAATAATCAATAAATATGGCGTCAATCTGTCCTCGGTCGTTAAGAGAAGAAGCGACGTCGTGCGTAAATTCAAGCAACTGTGTAACAGTAGAATAGCAAGCACGAAAGCCGTGCTGTGATCGGGAAAGTATATTGTGTGCATTTAGGTATTCTACAATATATTTATGAATGATATGTTCCAAAAGTTTAGAGCTGGTAGAAAGTAAAGATATTGGCCTGTAATTTGGTATTAATTGCTTGTTTCCGGACTTAAATACAGGCACGACGTTTGCTAATTTCCACAGCTGGGGAACTGTTGCAGAGATTATTGATTTTTTAAATATTACAGTAAGATAATTAGCACACCACTCTGAATATCTTTTTAGAAAGACATTGTGAATACCGTCTGGGCCAGAGCTTTTCGTTACATCAAGATTTAATATAAGGTTATGTACTCCAGAGGAGCTTACTTCAAGATCAGGAAGAGCAGACAGATTGCTGCATGCAGAAAACGAAGGCTTGATGCCGTTATCAGTGGAAAAAACAGATTTGAAATAATTATTAAAGGCATTTGCTATAGCTTCGGGATTTGAGCAGGATTGGTCATTAACAATAAATGATGAAGGTATAGACGATGCAGGACTAATCGATCTCCAGAACCTGGATGGATTTTTTTTCATAAATCTAGCCAAAGTATTGCTGAAGTAGTAGTTTTTAGCCTCTTTCATTTTAGTGCCTAATTTACTTTTCAATGTATTAAATGAAGAAACATTGTCGTTACACCTGGAATGACGATTCTTACGTAAACGCTTTACGCGACGAGTGAGTTGAATGATTTCTCTATTATACCATGGGTGTCTTGGGTTCCGTTTAATATACTTTTGAGGCACGTACTTTGATTGGCATTCACGCACAATGTCACAAAACTTAAGGAGCAGCGTATCTACATTGCAAAATTCGCTGCAATATACAAATTCATCATAAGATGAAGCTAAAGTGTCCAATACGGAAGTATCATCAGCGTTAGAAAAGTTCAAAACAGATTTTATCTCAGGTCTTTGAGGCGGACACACTAAGTTCAAAGCAACTTCGACAGCTTTATGGTCAGATAACCCATCGATGACTTCGCATTTTACACCGTGCGATAAGAGTTGCTGGTTTACAAATACAAGGTCCAATATTGCGTCCTTGCGTGTTTCGGTATCTACAACTTGAGTTAACCCAAAAGAAACCGCCAGATCGATCAGGGAAGCGCAAAGTGTCCTGTCACGCCCTGTTGGGATAAGTAAGTTCCAGTTAACGTGCGGGAGATTGAAATCTCCAGCCAAAAGTAACCTACAATCGTACAACTTGTTACTGACAAGGTAATCATTAATAGCAGGGACAATATCATCGGAGTTAGGAGGACGGTAGAGGACACCAATAACTATTACAATACCTTTAATGTATATTTTGCACCAAATAGTTTCTGTACCCGGAAGGTCAGGTAATAAAGAAAATTCAAGATTAGATTTAATTAAAACTGCCACACCGCCTCCACGGCCGGCACGCCTGTCTTTCCGAAGAAGCGCATAACCAGTAGGCGAAATTTCGCTGTCAATAACAGTATCATTTAGCCAGGTCTCAGTAAGGCAGACAATTGATGGGCTGTGGCATTCCACTAAACAGTTCAGAGCTTCAATTTTGTTTAGTATACTCCTCGCATTTATGTTGAGGACAATTATATTCCGATCACAACGTCAATCAGCCTTCGCGAAAACAGAAGCGGATGAAGCTGAGTTTATACCAAGCGCTTGCGCAGAAGCCGATTTCGCAGAGTCGGACCCCGCTGAAAGCGAGTGCGTAGAAACCTTGATAATGGCTTTTTTATCAGTGTCCCACGTGTAACGAACACCGTCAATTGTGAGGGTGTCGTGTTTAAGCTTCACTTTCCTAGCATTCTTGCGCATATTTTGCGAATTCTGCCACAGCATTTTACGTGCCAGTCGAACCCGAGCAGAGTAGTCCTCATTTATATAAACTTTAGTTCCTTTAAGTTTTCGGGCGTTGCTCATGATGGCAATCTTTGACCTGAAGTCCATCAGTTTAATGATTACCGGCCGAGGTTTATCTCTTCTTACTGCTCCAAGCCTGTGGCAACGCTCTATGTCGTCACAATTTACACCGAGTTTAACTGATAGCAGATCCAATACAGACTCAAGCAAATGGTTAGTCGTCTCGGATGGTGTCTCATGCAAACCATGAATTATCAGGTTGTTTTTACGGAGTCTGTTTTCTAGCTCATCGTTCTGACGGTCAAGCTTACCAACTAGTTTTTGAAGCGTACCAACGGTCTGCTCCAGTTCACTTACACGTGGTATGATGTTTGACACAGACGCCGCCATTGCCTCAACATTCATTAGACGACTTTCAAACGATGCAACTGTTTCAGATAGGCTAGCTAATTCCTGGCTGATACGGGCTTGTCCAGACAGTAGTTGCGACAACATTTCATCAACTTTGGGACCGGGATTGGTCTCTATGTCGCCACAAAGTAACAGTAATGATACTCTTAAGCAATGCACCAGATGTGTCACAACGGCAGTAAAGTTCAGTTTGTCAGATGAATACACCGCGTTAGTCATCGTTGACATTGGGTCTTACACTGACCCCCGTACTCAGAAACGCTGCTTGACTTGAACTTGACTTACCAACACCTTCAATGCGGCGCTTTTGAAACGCATTTGTGCATTTGTGTTGTTTTGGCACCAGCTGAAGTGGTGCATTTCAAACGCATTGGTGCTGCATCAAAAGCAGTGGCAAGTCAAGTTCAAGTCAAGGGGAATTTCTGAATACGAGGGTAAGTATGCACAATATTGAGCAACAAGAAATCGATTCGGGGCACGTCGGATGCTTTACGCACTGGCGGGTCAAAATCAAAAGGCAACGCTTCCGCACTCGGATAGCAGCTGCAATCATGGCTGTTGTCATTGGCAAGTTCAGACGAGTTGGCACAGCTTGATTACGCATTGAAGAGAGACAGAGAAAAATAACTTTATTTATGTCAAAAGAGTAGTTTTCACCAAGTGATCAAGTGGTCAGGCCGTGTCTGGCCACCACCTCTTCAGCTCGTTGTATGGCCCTGAACTGTGTCTTGAGGCTCGGGTTGTGGAGTACGCTGACATTGTCAACCTGCTTTTCACACGCCAAAAGAGGCAAGTGAGGTATGGCCAACTGTGGCAGTGTGTAGCGGATTTGGGGACTTCATCAGATGTGATTGTTGTGACATCATTAATACCCATCATGTACGACAGAGCAACTCCCTGTTTCGGTTTCTGTTTTGACACATCGTTCATTGCTTGATTAAAATTACTAATGTGATAGCATTAAAGAGCTCATTTCGCAGGAATTTCGGTGTCGGTGTCAGTGTCAACGTTGATGTCGGCGTCGTTGGTTGTGAGCGAAAAATCATCTTTTGCGTGATCTAAAAATTGATAACGATACAAATAAAATGACTTGTAAAAAAATCCTGGGTCAGAGTGGGGATTGAACAAAGGTGATTTGGATTCGAATGGGGATGGAACCCGGGTCGATTGAGTGGCAAGCGGATGTTCTACAACACGGCCACGTGTCTGCTTGTGAATACAATGAAAAGTACTTCCTCTGTTTGGAAATGCAGTTAAAGTAACTTTCATGCTTTACAAACACACGCATCCTGTATACATCCTTCACAGTGCAACATGAAATATTGCAGTAATAATACGTGGTACAAGCACCCATTGCCAGTGGGCATCAGAACATGTTATCGTAGTGGCTTCACGGTTTAAAGCCAGTCACCCACTACAAAAGCCACACACGCTACTGTGCCTATTCTCTTAAGGCCACGTAGTGGGTGCATAGCAGGTTCGAAAAGGTTTCATGCACTAAGTGTTTGAAGTATGCACTAGGAACAGGATGTCGCTATCGCGCTCAACTCGAAGCTTTAAAGTCCCCTAAACTTTTGACGAGTGGGCAAAATGAACCTCCCTAGCTGTTGCACGACTGTCAGTACTATTCTAGCAGTCAAGAAGTCCTGCGCGTAGAAATGTCTTGTTGGCTTTCGGCAACAGATTGTTCGTCAAGAAATGCGGTGTTTCCTGTGCGTGCGCTTGTGTCGGCATTGTGTCAGACGCTGCTCAAGAAGTGTAAATTTCATCCGATTGAAATCAGAAAGGTTCATAATAACCCCAGAAAATGTGTTCTCAGTACGTGCATCATTTCTCTCATCGGTTTAAGAAATCATTTTCAAGAGGTTTCAACATTGGTGTTTTTTTCCGCAAGCCTAAGAGTCTGAACAGCTTGTGGTTCAATTTATTTTTTATTTATTTACAAATACTGCTGTATAAATAATCAAGACACAGTAGGAAAATTTAACAAAAGACATGACTATGCAACTTTTTCAAATTGCTGAGCATCAAGTCTGCGCTGAGGCTTATCAAGCTCATTCCACAGTCCACGGGGAAAAAAAGGTAAAACTTAAAACAATTAACGTTAGCTTTAAGGGGCGTAATATTTAAAGGATTGAATTGTTGGGTAGAGAAGCTGCAATGAAAACGAATGGGCGTTTCAACTGGTATGCACTATTTTATGCAGGAGCACGACATGATCGCAAGTGTGCTGATATTCGAGAGACTACAGCCATTAAACGTGCGCATGCGAATTAGGCAAGAATCGTCTATTGTAGCGACGAATTATAAATATAAACCTTATAGCCTTTTTTTGGACAGATTCTAGCATAGCTATGTCATGTTTGTGGTGAGGTGACCAAACAACCGACGCATATTCCATATTCGAGTATGGGCCTGACCAAGGTTTTGTACGCCATCAGTTTGGACTCTTTTGAAAAGTTGCTTAACGTGCGTTGGAAATACGAAAGTTTTTGAAGAGCCTTGCTGAAGATTGTTTCAAAGTGCACATGTAATTTTAAATTTGTTTGGGAGGTACACCATGGCTTTAAACTCACTGACACGAGCTAGACTGACACTGTCATTAGCATATGCAAATAGAGAGGTTTCTTGTTTCAAAAGATCCTGGCTACAATCTTTTTGAAATGTTATTTGCCAAGTTTCACTGCAGTAACAAAACAATGAAAAAACATTATTCAACACTTCCTGATCTTCAACACTAGAGATGGTGCTATATATAATGCAGTCTGCATACATGATAAGTTTAATACGAGTGTCAGGGATAATTTCTGCTACGTTACTTATATAGATAATAAGCAAGAGTGGCTCGAGCACTGAAGCTTTAGACGCCCCTGACGTGATTTGTGCGTCAGAGGGCTTCACGCAGTTAAACATTATAAATTGCGTGCGGGACTGCAAGTTATCTGCAATCCATTCAACTAGCTTTTTTTCACCCAAAAATGCCCAAAGTTTAACCAAAAGCTTAGCATGACAAACCAAGTCAAAGGCCTTAGAATAGTCAATAAATATGGCATCTGTCCTCAATCGTTAAGAGAAGAGGTAATGTTTTGCGTAAATTTAAGCAAATGTGGGACTGTAGAATAGCCAACACGAAAGCCGTGCTGTGATTGGGAATGTATGTTGTGGGAATTTAGGTATTCAACAATATTTATAAATGATATGCTCCAAACGCTTAGAGCTGGTAGAAAGTCAAGATATTGGCCTGTTTTTTCTATTATTTGCTTATTTCCAGACTTGAACACAGGTCTGGCGTTTGCCAATTTCCACAGCTGTAAAACTGTTGCAAGAGTATTTATTTTTTAAATATTACTGTAAAGCACATCACTACAAATACCTCTTACGAAACATATTTGGCATACCGTCTGGGCCAGGCCTTTTTGTAACATAAAGATTTAATATGAGATTATGTACTCCAGAAGAGGTTACTTGAAGATCTGGAAGAGCATGCAAATTGCTGAAAGCAGAAAAAGAAGGATTGATGCCATTATCAGTAGAAAAAACAGATTTGAGGAAATTATTAAAGGCACTTGCTATACCTTCAGGATTTGAGCAGGATTGGCCAATAACAATAAACAATGAAGGTAGAGATGATATAGGACTAATCGATCTCCGGAACCTCAGCGGATTTTTTTTTTTCATAAATGTAGCCAAAGTATTGCTTAGTATTGAAGGCTAGAGGTTGTAGGTTGCAGGTTATTGGTGCTGTCTGTAAGATTCCCCTCTCATGCGGAAAGCCGTATATAGGCCAGTCTAGTAGACCAGTGGCCTTCGCCACCACAAAAAATCCTTTAAAAGGAACTCTGACGTCGCATCTTTCAGCTCGTTACAGGTCGTGTTAAGGGTAAGCTTTGTTCTATAACACAGTTATTTTGTTGCAGCATAAAGATCAAAGGGGTCGTGAACTTGCGTAAGCATTCATCAAAATGTTAAGGATGGTTGCATGTCTGAACTTTCAGTTTGTTTGCTTGATTATGAGGTTATGAGGTACGCAAGTTTAGTGATTCCTTTCATGAGCCTAAAATATCCCCACATGCACTTTATTTTTTTGTGTGTCCGTTTTTGTTCTAATAAGCTTCAGTACTTAGACAGCAGGCTTATTGTGTCTATCTTCCTGTGTCTTCGTCTTGTTTGCACTAATTTGCCAAGTATGCATCATTTCCAATCTGCCCAACTATCTGCCTTATTGCAATTTGAAATCTGCACACTATGTCTAAGTTTCTTTGAGATCAATCAAGAACTGAAAAAAAAAAAAACATTTTGAAGAGCAGTGTACTCTTTTAAAAGGGGCAAAAATATGCTGTTCTGAAGTTTTTTTTTTTTCCTTAACCTCAGATCCTTCACAGCATCCTGCAGTGTATCCCGAGTGGCAATGCTGCGTCATTTCTTGGTTCGGCTCCGGTGAATCACATTGTCGAACATTTCTCAAAAAATGGTAAATCATTCTTGGACTAATCATCATTCTTAGCAGAATTTTCTGCCGACTAATTCAGGCTTTCAGGTAGCAAGAATGATAGCTTTTCGTACCTAACGTAAAGTATTTTCCAGGCTTCTTTTTTTTTTTTTAGTCCTAAAGAAATTGGAATATTTGTTCACATAGCTGACCACCATGATGTAACAAAGTACAGCTCGAGTGAAGAAAAAAAAGCCGTCCATTATTAAAAGTAGTATCATTGAAAATTTAATGTACAGCTATTGGTAATAAGTGTGTGTGTGTGTGTGTGTATGTGTGAATATTCATAATTTATTATATTTTTTGTATAGTGTTTGCTGTTCAATTCGATTCCTGTAGAATGTTACTATTCTAGCTATTGAAACTTTACAAGTACCGTCAACGTACGATAGATAAACAGTGGCCCCTTCAGATATATTTTTTTTAATATGCTTGACCACGTTGCATTGTCGTATTGTGGCAAAGCTCTGCTACGGTCTCAAATGTGTTGTCTTAAGAAGACGCTGCTTCCAACATAGAGATTCAAGTTGTGGCAGAGGTGGTGGCTCAGTTAATGCTGTTTTGGACCTGAAATTTGAGCAGGAAGTTCAAGAAACAAACGCAGAAGATTTTCAACATCCAAAATTTCAGATGTCTGCGAGGCAGATATGGAACTGTGGACTTGAAGGGAGTACACCTTTGTCCGCCACATCAGTTGGTTTTCTATAGAAGTTGCGAGAGAAGGAGAGGCTGAGGAAATAGCATATTTGCCTTTCACGTGTAAAGTGTTGTCAGCAACACTATTGTTGCAACAAATCATGTACTACATGAATGAAATTCGTTCTTGTCATTGCCTCACTCTTGACGAGACAGCCATGAAACACTACCTTGCCAGCACATCCCAAACTTAGCCTAAAGAAACACTTTCATGCTGCTGTTTCATAAGACAAATCTTGATAACTTTTTTTTCTCGCACGTTTTTTTTTCTGTACTTTTGCTTTGAAGTAGAAAAATATTCGTTAAATATTTTGAACATTAAAAAATATTTGATGTGATTCGCACTCACTCTTTAATATTTAAATTCACTTTGCACCCAAAATATTGCTATTCGCACAGCTCTAGTACTAAGCACAAATCAGAGAAAATTGTTTGTTTATGCATATTAATACAGTACGTACCTTGAGTCGTTGCATCATATCTCAGCTATATGAATTGCAGAATCCAAACGGTGTGCACCCTTTAGCAGTGCATTGGGCTGTGTGTGTACATACACACACACACACAAAAAACGAGAAGTGATCAGTTACACATTATCAGGTTTTTATCTTATACATTGTTCTTTGCAGTATAGTTGTAAAGAATAAAATGAACCGTGCCTTTCTTTATGAGCAGCTTGAGAATAAATTGTGTGTACCCAATTATAGCTTGACCCATTTTGTCTTAATTGATATCTAAAGTTGGGGGTCGACCTAAAATTGAAAAGTTATTTCAGTTGTAAAGTCTTTCTGCAAACAATCTCTGGCGTATTTCTTCTAAACCAGGTGTTCAAGCACTGTCATAAAGCAGCCTTGGCACACGGGAATCAGTTTTTTTTTTTGGATACACCGTAAATAATTTTTTTAAATAAACGTGGTTGAGCACCTTTCTTTAATGAATTAAATATTGTGCCTAACAAAGGAAGCGAGTCCTCAAACTTATGCTTTGTTCTTGTTCCTCTTCTCTCTTTTTTTTGCCATGCGATTATAGAGAGTTGACCTACATTTTTAACGTGTAAATATGGTACCCCTTGTCTACAAATGTGTAACATTTGTAGTTGTTGCGATATTGTTTTTTCTCTACTCCAGAAGGGCAATAGTGTATTTTCCTTCTCCTTATAGATAAACCATTAGCTAACTTTGTTAGTGAAAGCCGAGTGTGACCTTGTAGGTGTCAATTAATTCTATACATTAAATATTTGTTTCACCATGTTTCTTGCCTCTTCAAAGGCATGAAAAGTGTACAGCTGCGAAATGGGTGAAGGCTTCTTAATTCTTCTCTAAGCTTTGCAGGTTTAAAGAATGTGGACACCACGTACGCTCTCCTTAAACCTTGTGCAAGATATAACGGTGTTCAGCAATTCTTACAAGTTTAGTGTGTTTAGAAGGCGTAGCCAATAGGAAAATAATCTAAAGAATGTGAAGCATTACGAAAGTAACATCGCTGATTGTAAACTGAACCTGCGACACAACCTATTATCGCCACAGAAAGCAAGCACCCTGTTGTATGCTTGAAGCAGTGTAATCTTGTTTATATGTTGCTACGCAATATCGCTTCTTGGATAATAGTTTTTTTAACTTTTCCCACTTCACCCATAGGAGCGATGTATGTTTGTGCGGTTAGCTTAGTAATACAATATTATTTTTGCGTGAAACTGGACAATATGTCTGCAAAAATGGACTCTCACTGCTATATGTTTCAGCCCCGCTGTGGTGATCTAGTGGCTAAGGTACTCGGCTGCTGACCCGCAGGTCGCAAGGTCGAATCCTAGCTGCAGCGGCTGCATTTCCGATGTAGGCAGAAATGTTGTAAGTCTGTGTGCTCAAATTTAGGTGCACGTTAAAGAAGCCCAGGTGGTCGAAATTTCTGAAGCCCTCCAGTGCGGCGTCTCTCATAATTGTATGGTGGTTGCGGGACGTTAAACCCCACTAATCAATCAATCATCCCTGCTATATGTTTCTAAGTTTCATAGTTCTTCAATCTTGTCTAATGCAGTTACATCTCATAATAGTAGCATCCATGCAGATTCTGTAGCAGCAGTGCAAAGAAATTGCCTTTAGGAGAGAGCCATGATCATTTTGCTGGAAATGAATTTTGTTGATGACGACGCTGTTGGTGAGAATCAGGTGACAGCACGTACCAGTGAACTACGTGGTCCTTTCAGGCCAGTTGCATGGTGATTCCAGAAGCAGTGCTACTTTCTGTCAAGCATCTGCCCCACGTTAAAGAAAACCTTGAGTAGGCTCAATTTTATTCATAAGCACTTGACCAGGGATGTGTGCAAAGCTTCCAACATTTGGTGTTAGACTTCCTGAAGCTTTAGATGGCATGCAATTTTGAATAATGCATTGTATTTTATGGTTGCCATTAAAATCACGTGGGCAAGTTCCCGCTGTACTTTAGAGGCATGCAATTGATGGCATGCAATTTCGAATAATGCATTGTATTTTATGGTTGCCATTAAAATCATGTGGACGAATTCCCACTGTAGGTTTAATCTTGAGTGTTTCAAGATGTAATGCAATAAATTTTCAGTTGTTGTTGTTTAACTAGTGCTTTTGCTTCTGATGCTCTGTCTGATTGTATACAGCTGTGCTTGCTGCATCTGAAAGAAGTGGCTTCACATTGCTAAGGCAATCACATTTCTACTGATGGCAAAATGAGTTGGAAATGGTGGGGCCAGTTTTCATTTGCTCACATGCTAAATTGAAAGGTACATTTGCTAGCGCTATGTCTCGCTCCTTGTTTATTTACAATGAGTTTTTGCTTAGCTGCCATGACCTAGCCTCAGTGTGCCTGCCTCCACCATTTGTCTCGTCAGATGCTGAAGACATTTTCATTTTGATCAACAACATTGATGGCATGGGCCTGAGGAGCGCCAAAGTCCAAGAAATACTCTCCACACTTTCAACTGCTTGTCACATTCACATAATTGCTTCGGTGGACCACATCAACGCTGCTTTATGTAAGCATAAATGTTTTTTTGATTTCCGGCTAATCTAATGCTCATTGTCAAGATGTCTTTTTGTAGCAAAGGAAGTTATAGTGCTGCGAATGGAACAAGGACAACAAAGACTGCGGGACAAGTACTGAGCGCCAACTGAATTCTGTATTACAAGAAAACCAGCCTTTCATGCATTCCTAAAATAAAAATGCGCACATCAGACACTCGCCAATCATAATCGCAATCTTTTTTTGAAAATAGCTAAAGAGAGGGTGAGCTAACACAATTGTGACCTTCATAACTGATCCAAAACGTGCTGTAAAATTTCTCTTTTTGTCTTAGATTTTCCTTTTCACATAAATTTAGTTTTTTCAAGCATGGGAACACATGCACACTTCTTGCAATAGTCGAATAAATGGCTACCATATTCATTCGTTACGTTGTTGCCGTGTGGTCAAGCACACTCATTAAAAGGCTGTCCTGTTTGACCAATAGAAACTTTTGCACAGCTCACGGGAAATTGATGCACCACATTAGTACTTGTACAGTCAGTGTAACAGGCTTTGTGATTAGTGTGCATGAGGGGTGCCTGTTCTTATATTTCGTGAGTGCACATATCAAAGACGGCTTGTAAGAGGCATTGAAAAGCGAGTTAACATTATGCCTATTTTAAACTTTTTTTTGAAAGGATATTTGGTCATTCGACTAGGACGAAAATCGCTGTGCATTCTGATTGGCTTGATGTGCCAAATCTTATGTAAAATGAGTTTTTATTTACACACGATATTTCGAACAAAGTTGCAACATTAGCACTAGGCGTACTGTGCAGTGACTTGCAAAAGTCGCCATGAGGTGTGTGTCACATATCTGTCATAGGTGCGCGTTTATTGGGAGCTCAAAGAGTAAAATGGTGAAAGCAATATTTTTCTTTTTTGTCTGCTCGGCTTTCGATCATCACTTCCCATGCGCAGTACTTTGTTTCTTTTCCCTTTATCATAATACTCAGAGCTGAACACTCGCGCAAGGCACTGTAAAAATTATCATTGGGCCCCTTTAACACTAACACCTTGTGAAAGAGTCAAATTGTTAAACAAAATTACAATGACTGGATGAGTGATACTGTTCAAAGTTTATAGTATTAAAGGAAGTGCTTGCATAAATGCCACTTTTTCTTGGCATGGACAAAGATAAAGGAAAGGATAAATAGGGGATCAAAGTGCGCTTGAGTACCAACAACATAAAAACAGGAAGTAAGATACTTGCCTAATTACTCACATAATTTTATTTTGCTGTCCATGATGGTGCCTCCTGTGTTCATTCATGAAAAGAATGTATATTTGTCTATTTCATTCGGTAATTTGCTCTATTCTGACTCGAAACGTAAATACCGTGTTGGTGCATCAGTACTTTGCATTTCTTTTTTTTTTTGAAGTTTTAGTATCTTCAGGATCCGCCGGCATCACAGAAGTGACTGGGTCGCAGTATACACAATAATGAGAAAAAGAAGAAAAAGAAAAAATGCTGCCAAGAGTAAAAATTGCTCAGGACGTCTTGAAGGGCTAGTTGGTTCATTACTTTACAGGAAAAAATTGTGCTAATAAAGAAAAGACCACGAAGAAGGAACACTTAAACAGGTCCAGCGCAATCTACCAACTGTTTTATTGACCGTAGATCATCAGTTAAGGGGGAGGACTCATCTTGGATATTTTTTTGCGATAGCAATTATATGGACACACTAAGCTGGATTTTGTCGTTGGCGTCGGCGTCGATGTCATGCACCATATATATACGTATCTGTATATATGAAAACACAAGAAAGAAAAAATATCCACAAAAAGAACATGGGACCTCCGCGTCGTGAATGCATGGCATTAACCACTGTGCCACCGAGAGATACCTCCTTCGACGTACCACTTACCGCTGTTAGCAGGCATCTTGACAGGGAGGGGGGGGGGGTACTATTGTGTTTTCAGCACTATCAGCAAAATGGAGCAATGAGCGCACGGCAGCTCTCATTTCTCACGTGTACTTTGGCCCGTGGAGAGGAGGGGAGCGGACGATCTCTCGCGCGCCCTTATCTACCAGTGGGGAGAATCATACGTCTTAGCTGGCGTTAGGCTTGTAACGATTCTGTTGTAGCAACGGGGCGCACAAAGGTCTCTGCAATTATTGCACAGCCTCCGTTTGCGAAAAGGGCGCGCCTTTCAGACACAGCGAAGTAACAACTGAGACGCTTATTCGCGTTCATCGGTACCTGTGGGTACATTTCATGCGTCGTTTTTGCGTGAGACACACGGGGCACGTTTCGATCTGCTTACCATTCTGTGCGTTACCTTCAAATTTGTTGCTATCATGTTCATTGCTTCGTCTTTGCGGCAAAGCTGTGACTTTTTTTTTTATTCCTTCAGTGATCTTAATGGACTGCACATGCTTATGCAATTTTTTCTGCTGATTTCAAATATGTAATTACTTTTCCATGTAACTCATCTTGTTCCTAAGATAACTTAAGTTAACCCCTATAAAAAAAAAGCACTTAATCATGTGTGATATTTAAGATATGGCAACATAGACTAATGACAGGAGATCGAAAGTATGCAAGAGAACTTTTCATTTTCAAAAATAACTGGAATTGTGTTACAGTTTGGATAAGTAAATAATTGAAAGGCTATTGCTCTAAATTCTGCTCCCATACTTGCATTCTCTACATGTGCAAATTTCTATCGCTAGAAGAGTTATTGTTGTAGTACCTACCCTAGCTGTAGAGATATTGAGGCCTCAAAATTGAACAGTAGTAAATTAACTTTTTTGAGAAAAATGGAAAAAAACTGATAACACCCAGTTCCTTAAAAAAAACACCAATGATGGTGTGCGTGTTTTAAACGTGCTCATAAATTGGCAGTACAGCTTCTGACACTGGTGCTGGCAAATTGTAAAGAAGTCTCAAGTAGGCTTTTTGCAGGTTCTGCATTGTGCTAGCACCAAGACTCTGGGCAGTCAGAATGACATCACAATAAAAAATTATGATTTCCTGTAGGGTGGAAATTTGCTGAGAGATAGAAAAAACTTGCAGAAGCCAAATATGTCAATTTTAAAAAATAATTTTTTTTGTACCTTTTTGGTCCCGAAGACCAGTCTGCCCTCTTAAATAGGAAAACCAAACATAGCTGCGCAAACGCTCTGAGGTACATCATGGGCTAACACACCTTATTCATCAAAAAGGTCACTTCTGCACCGTAGAGCAATATCGAGGCCTCACTTACGCAGCTATCACTTTTCATGTTGCTGGAGAACGCTTCCAAAACCTCTCGAGTACACGTGTTTCTGCTATGACCGAGTATTTTAGTCTCCTGAAATCGTGCTTCACATCCACAGGCTGCGCAGTGGGTAGGCAAATTACCCATTTCGTTATTTTTTATTTACAGCTGGCGCTCCCGTAAATGGTCGTTTACGCAGCAGCCTGAAAGACGCGCCCATAGGGCAGGAGAAGCCGGTAGTGTTACCCTACTTACACAGAATAACACACAACCTGAAGAAATTTGCCAACCGCCATGGAGTTGGCATGGTGTTTTCCCCACGCAAGAAACTTTCAAGGTTGTGCTTGCAAATTTCGAGCGGCAAATAGTACGATAGCCTCTGTAGCAAGAAGCATGCCAACCCGATGGTGCAATGCGATGTGGCTGTGGTATACGAGATTCTGCTTTCCTGCGGCAATTCTTAAGTGGGCTACACAGGCCGCTGTGTAAACGACCATTTACGGGAACACCAGCTGTCAATCAAAAATAACGAAATTGGTAATTAGCCTGCCCACTGCACAGCCTGTGAATGTGAAGCACGATTTCAGCAGACTAAGATGCTGAGTGATAGCAAAAATACAGGTGCTCGTGAGACTTTGGAAGTGTTCTTCATTAACATGAAAAGTGATAGCTGTGTAAGTGAGGCCTCGATGCCGCTGTGTGGTGCAGAAGTGTCCTTTTCGATGAATAAGGTGCATTAGCACGTGATGTACCTTGGTGTGTCTGTGCAGCTAGGTTTGGTTTCCCTATTTAAACGACGATTTACAGACAATAAAAGAGTTTGTAGTTTGTGCTCGACCTGTTTTAGTGTTCCTTTTTTATGGTGTTTTTTCTTTATTAGTGCAATTTTCTCTGTAAAGTTAACATTGCATTCAAAGCAGTGATATCAGTCAGCTGGGCGATAGAGGTAGGCGTTGTTCATGGTCTTGAGAAATAAATATGCATTGAAAGTTAATGAATGCACAAATTTATGTGCTGATGTTTATTTTTCCACTTCATTCTTTTTGACCTGGCCGACTTAGGGCAGTGAAGATTCGTGTTGATGGGCTGAGTCATGCTTCATGTCTTAATGCAGTGTGGAATCAAGAGACATCACGGCGGTTCCGATTTGTGTGGATCAATGCAACGACATTCGAGCCTTATGCTCTGGAATCCAGCCTGGAGCCCCTCAAGAGCTCTGCCTCCAACGCACTCAGTTCACTGAAGCACGTATTCTCCAGTTTGACTCCAAATGCACGCAAGATATTCCTCCTCATCGCAAGACATCAGCTTGACAACACAGAGTCACCATCGTATGCGGGTAAGTGCTGACGACATGCACCCACTGGGCATTAACTGAGTGCTGCATTGATTCATTCAGCTAAGCAATTTACATCCGACTCAGAGGTGGCAAACTGAAATGGCTTTGGTTTCGTATCAGACGTGTGAGCATTACCAGCATGCCTCATTGACGATAATGTCGAAATGCATCTCATCTGTGGCTACTCCACTCTGAAAGTGCCGTTGTAGCAGAGTGATGGTGCCTTGTATAATCACTGCTGTGGAACGTGCCTTTCCCCATGGCAGGGACTGGTGTCGCAAGTGTTTTGCTGCAGGAAACTTGCATACCAACGCTATATTGTCATCAGTTCTTGAGTGGTGCAGTCGATCCCGGATCTATCGAACACGAAGGGGATCGTGAGATAGTTCGATATGCCATCGATAATTTGAAATACAAGATATGTGTATTTAAGGCCTAGATTTAAGCATTTTAGGCCTTGGAAATTGTTAGAAGTGCTAACATAATGATTTGCTCACAGTATAATGAAGAACAAGGTGTGAGCTGCAAGTTACTGCAGTTTATTTCACATGAAAATAGTCCGTAAACTAGTCTTGCTTCTTGCACGACGTCAAGTTCAAATCATCCTCAATTGAAGCTTTTCAAACAAGCGAATTCAGCACCTTCGGCTACAACAGCGTTCATTGACGCAGAACGCCGATGCAAGCTTTGTACACTTCTGCGGCAGCAGTAACGGCAGCCCTGATCTCAGCATCGATGCTATCAGAAACAGCTGCGTCGTGATCTGCACCAATGAAGTCGCTCACGTTCCACAATGGTGCTTGGAAATGCTAATAAGTCGCAGAATTCATTGAGGCTTTGTACGCGTTTGTCAGCGGTCATGACACACTCGAAGTCGTCACCTGACCTGCAAGGACAGTGTACGGCGGAGCTTCGCTTGACGTCGTTTCAAGCGTCAGTCACAATTTTTATCACTACGTAGGGGTGAATGTTCAATTCAACTCCCAAATGAGAATTTATCAGGAACGAGGTGAGAAGTACACAGGTCCACAAGGTACCGGGGTCCCCACGCAGCGTGTTGGGAGTATCCAGGCAGAGTAAGCTTCACAGCCCCTCGAAGCCCGCCTGTACCCTGTTTAGCTACCGGTGGGTGGCCGGCCGGCACTGGGGATCGAACCCCGCACCTCCCGTAGCTGAAGCGGACGCGTACGTGCAATGCCACAGCTACGGTGCGAAAGACAACACCCAGTTCCCACCGTCGCCAACGGTTGACATATTGGCGATATCGATGTCACTTGTGGCGTTGTAACTGGCAGCCGCCGCTTTCAGCTGCTTTGATGCGAAAAAGCTTAAAAAAGCGTAGCTTCTGAGACGTGCGTTTTGAAACCGAGAACACTAAAAAGCGTCACAAGGTTGCACATATTGAAGGCCATGCTTTTCAGGCTCGCATGCCACTGTGCGTAAACAAGGAAGGGAATGTGAACATTGCAACTAGATTGCCGAGTCACATAGCATTCTCATATTGGTGTCCTCGGCAATTGGTCTTTTTGAAAAGCACTGTGCCCGCGCATTAAGACCTGCAGATTGCGCATCAAACATACCGATGCACTTGCAAGCACCGTGCAACGAATCCGATCAGCGCGATGGAATAACACCGCCTTTTTGTCACTTCCACGCGAAAAGCGTTCAGAACTTTTTATAACGCGAACGAAAATTGATCACATTTTTTTTTTTTTTTTTGGAAAAATTAACTTTCTGGGCTTCAGTGTGGCGCAGCCTTTGATGTATGGGAGTTCCCCCTGTGCAGGAGTTCGATAAATGGGTGCACCGGTCCCATATTTTTGCTTGAGAAATTCAAGCGAAGTTCTCAACTGTTAAAATAGTCAATTTAAATAGTCAAGTTAAATAGTTAAATAGTCAATGTTAAATAATGTTAAAATATGTCAAGTTAAATATGTCAAAAAATGTTAAAATAGTCAAGTTAAATAGTTAAAATTCAATATATCTGAGTTTGATATACGAAGGATCGACTGTAATGCCCTAGATATTAAAGAACCCTTCACAGTGAAAGTTTTATTTGTAGTAATTTGTAGCTTTGTGTATGCTAAGGCCAAAATAGAATCGTAAATACTTCAGCGCATTGTATAATCAATGCTAGCGTCAATAACTTGGGGCGATTTTTCGTCAGTTTGAAACATCTGCCTGAATACTATAAGGAACTAGCGCCCCGCAGCACAGCATCGCCTGAGGCTACATGGTCTCATGCTTTGGTGATAAAGAATGAAACGATGTGTGTGTTTTGAGTGTATCCTCCTCGGGAAAAACTTAGTGACCCCCATACTTTGGGAATCAATGTTAAGCAAAGCATGTGGATGCAAGGTGAATGTGTTATAATTTTTTTATTGAGCGACACATTATGAAGTAGCACTCAATACATGTACAAATCCGCGCACACATGTTGACCAGCCGCATATGTTCTTTATTGGCAGTTCTTTGCAATTGCATAACGATGCCAACAGCAACATGGCTATTTACAGCACCGGAAGCGGTGAGCTGATAAGAAGTGCTGGTTTTTTTCACTGGGGCTCACGAAGATAGCAGCCCTTAACACTGCTACCCAAATCAACCTCAGCAGATGGTGCTTAACTACAATTGACGTTGACCCGACATGACAGCTGTATCATAGGAGTGCATATGTAATGTTTATAAAATTTGATAGCCAGTAAGACCTGGCGACCACTCCACCACCTTCTCACAGTACAGGTCAACGCAGTACTAGCGGTGCCTCGTGACGTTCTTTCAGCGACGGTCTGGCAGGTTTGCGTGACTTGTGATTTTGCCTGTCCAATGGCTGAAAAGTATCAAACAAGTCAGCGCGCATTACTACAACCAGAATTGACATTTCACAAACATTAGGGTCTGTTTACAAAGTATTTCCGAGACCTGGTGTGGCTCTGTAATAGAATACTTGATTGCCACACAGAATGCTAGCGTTCCACTGCTGCTGGGACACTGACATTTATTCTTTGAATTTGTTCGGTCAACTCTGCCTATGTCAGCATTTTCTTAACGCTCAAGCGTTCACATTACCTATGTGTGTTTTGGCCGTTCCTGGGTAGATGTAAAATATCTATCACCTGTGATACATACCCTCATACCAGTGGCACATACCAACCCTCGGGTATGTGCCACTGTTTTTTTGAAAGTATTCGACGACATACGCGACAGGACTGTGACATTATTCATGTCATGACCAGCGCATCGTATTTGTCAAACCATATTTGTCAGCCCTGAAATGTTCAGCTTCTGAATTAATTCTTGTAGTGTTTGTTATTCTCTCTTTCGTAGCATCTTGGGCCGCCGCGGTGCTCTAGTGGCTAAGCTACTGGACTGCTGAACCGCAGGTCGCGAGATCGAATCCTGGCTGCGGCAGCTGTATCTTCGATGGAGGCGAAAATGCTGTAGACCCGTGTGTTCAGATTTGGGTGCACTTCAAAGAACCCCAGGTGGTCGAAATTTCCGGAGCCCTCCCCTACAGCGTCTCTCATAATCATATGGGGGTTTTGGGATGTTAAACTCGATATATCAATAAATCAATTAATCAAACCTATTGAGCTACAGCAGTAGTCCTCAATTACTGTATCGAGTATTTATGTGTGTGCAAACCAGGGAAGGGATGAAATTCCCTTCTTATATTCATTCGTAGCGAGGGTCTCGTTCCACCAGACTTGATGTAAGGCCTCATTGGTTCTTTGTACTACATTGTTTTGAAGCTCACATGCTGTGTGATGCCAACCGACAAAAAGAGAGTGTTTCACACTCACCAGGCTATGAACGGCACTAACACTCTCAGGTTTGCAGTCACACAAATGCTTGACAAAGTAATGTAGATGACTGCTGCCATTGTTCAATTGGCAGAGCGTAGGACGCGGTTTGCGAATGTGGCAGGTTTAGTCGGCTGGCACCAAGTTGCCTTTTCCTTCATATCTACATCATAAATACTTTTTATTCGTTTTTTTTTATTTTGTTACATGCTGCTGGCTTTCCATGAAGGCCTTAGGCAGGGGTGGGGCATAAATAGTTGACACAACACAAGCTCGAAAAAAAAGAGAGATAAAAGAAAAGAAAGTACATGAAGTAATATACTGCGAAACAGTGACATTGGCAAATATGCAAAAACAAAAAAATGAAACAAAATCTGTGGCAGTAAGTGCTCACAAAGCCCAAACCACACATATTACAAATACCCACACAACATAAAGCACATACAAGCACTGATCTTGTACTCGCATTGCATACGGCTAAGGTACTCGGCTGCTGACCCGCAGGTCGCGGGTTCGAATTCCGGCTGCGGCGGCTGCATTTCCCATGGAGGCCGAAAAGGTGTAGGCCTGTGTGCTCAGATTTGGGCGCACGTTAAAGAACCCCAAGTGTACAAAATTTCCGGAGCCCTCCGCTACGGCGTCTCTCATAATCATATGGTGGTTTGGGGACGTTGAACCCCACATATCATCATCATCATACTCGCATTGCATACAAAAACAGTTTCAGCATCCATTTGAACATCGCATACCAAGCAAATACATGATTTCACATAATCCCTCAAGTGCAGTGGTGCCTACGGAGCCATATTTCTTATCGCATGCAATAAAGAATCAATGTTGTGGTGTTCTACCGCATCCGGAGGTAAGGGGTTTTATTCAACAACTGTCCGAGGAAAGAAAGAGTACAGAAAAGTGTTTGCTCCGCACTTCAGCTCGGCCACTTTTTTGTGTGAAGCGACCGTATTATTACAACACTGTGCAATTAACATCCCCAGTACCTTTCTTGGCTTCATTATCTGTTGGTTTTCATTGAGCTTGTAACAAACAAAGAAACAAGCCCTCGAAATTACCCTCTTTTAAAAATTGGCAACGCAGTCGAACCCCCTTATAAGAGACACTAATATAAGAGATACCAGTGCACCTACAGTAACATACGGGTTCATACGAAAATGCACACGAGGTACCCTGATTATAAAAGACAAGAATTGCTGCCTGGAGCATGCCTCTTATAAAGGGGTTTAACTGTAGCCCTTTTATACCTAATATATTATCATGATCACAAGGTCACCCAATACTTGTTAGAAGAAGTGAGAGGTGGTGTTTCTTTTTAATATAAACTTGTAAGTTCTTGGTTGCTTTGAATGCCATAATGTGTTTCGCTCAAATTTGTTGGTAGCTCATGTAAAGAACAGCAGTGTTTTTTTTATGTGTTGATAATGTGTTTCAGAGCCCGAATAAAGAACTGTGTCGGTATGTGATAGACTGTGCTTTTCCCAGGAATGTCCTTTCATGACTGTTACCACCGCTGCCGGGAGGCTTTCCTTGTTAACAGCGACCTCACACTTCGAGCCCAACTGAGGGAGTTCCTTGACCACATGTTGCTGAAAATGAAGAAGGTATTTTATTTATTGTTTTTTTCTTGCCTTTGGTACTAAGAAATTGCTAATGTGTCAGCCTAACATTGCATCATTTTAAATGCAAAGTGTTTCTTAGCTAACACCAGGCATTTTGAGCGTATTCACCTATTTACTTTTCTGTCTGTACACCCAGCCATTTGTCTGGCATCCTTTAATGTTTGGTTCATTTCCAATATGTTAAATTGATATAATTAAAATTGGTGTGTCATGACATCAGTGCATGACGAATGTAAATGGTAGCCTGTGACATGAAAATCGTGTCATGCATGTCATGTACATCATAATCTACATGACATAGTTCTAGTGCTCTAGCAGCATTTCGTTAACTGCATATGCCGTACTTAGAGGGAGATGAGGGTCTCGAGAAAAAGATTCTTTATTAGTTACATTAACTGAACAAATTTTGATACAGTTATTCAATTTTTGCTGCAGATCCCAAATCTTCAAGTAGATTTATGTTATATAATATAGGCATTAGAACAAAAGATATGTTATTTCTTTGAGCGTATTCGTACAGGGCTTTTTGACAACTTTGCTTTGTCAAACACAAAAACAAGATATGTGGCAAGACTGCCAGAGAGCTGGTCTAGCCGGTAATGCTCATTTGACTGTTTTCATCGAACATCGAATGCAAAGTAAACGAATGCAAATATGAGTGAAATTTTTTTGTTCATATACTTTAAGATTAGTATTGAGCTGTATAATTAGGTAAACGACATTATCAGTAAATAAATAGCATCATTGGCTCAAAACAGGTTTCTGACAACTGTGGTGCATAATTTTATTTGTGTTTCATCAAGAGAATTCGTCATAAAGCCCTGTATGAATTATGCAAGAAAATGTTGAAATGGTATACCTTTTCTTCTAATGCAGCCATTGAAAATCTATTCAGAGATTTGTAATCTGCAGAAAAAACTGAATAAGTTTATTAAATGTCATTTTGTCCATGCAATTACAGTCGAGCCCGCTTATAACGAACCTGAGCGTCATGCGGCATCCGTTCGCTGAACCCCGAAGTTCGTAATAAATGAAACACAGCTTATAAAAAATGTTGCGAGTGAAAACACAAACTTTTTTTCGCCTCAAATGTCCGTGATGCATGTGTTTCGAAGAGCAGAAGCGATAACGGCGGTCTCAAGTTCACTTAAAATGGCAGTGTGATCGTTCACCGAGGTCTGTGGCATAAGCTGCATGAGGCACTGGCTCCAAAGTTTCGTCGTTCTCGCAATTCGATTCCTCCGAATCGCTCTCGCCACGTACTTCATTCACGATGCCCCAATCCGTGAACGGTTCCGCATTGTCAGCATCATCATTGGCCGTAATTAAACCATCGCAACAGATGTCCCTTCGCTCTCCCAGGTCGGAGTCGACGACGCACTGCCACAAATCGCCGCCACAGTTCGGAAGCTTCATGCTCGGCATCGGGCCCTACATCGACGAAGTCGGCCACGCGAAAACAGTTTCGCGCGCATGTTGTCACCGCCGCTCACGAAATATTCATCATCTCCACAGCTGAATACCGGGACGCCCGAAGCAGCAAGTTGGCTGCCAGGTGGTCAACAACTATGAGCAAGCGCTCCGTAACGCGGCACCTATCGCGCGGATTACGCTCAAGCCAAGAGGTCACGCTTTAGACGTTCTGTTGAGCGCCAGGAAAAATATGGCAGCATATCCACGGAGTGAATGATGAATAGTGGGGCGAAGCATCCTTCCGTCCATTCGTTCTTGCTTCCGTCCATCCATGCGTGCGTCTGTGTGGCCGCCCTTGCGTCCATCCGCCCGTCCCTGCTTTCGTTCATGCATCCGCTCCTGCATCCGTCCATGCGTCCATCCGTCCGTGCAGCCATCCGTGCGTCCGTCCCTGCATCTGTCTGTGTGTCCCTTCGTCCACCTATTCAACGCTCCAAGTACCACCATCTCGCATCTTTTCATCATATATTCCTCATATGGAAGCACCGCCATTCAGCGGACATTCCAAGGACTGAACGAGAGGAGGCACACGCACACTTTCTTACGGCTTGCGCTTCTTGTCTACTTCCCACCTTTAACCACCTCGAGTTCATGGATATATACTAGTTCACTGTATTCATGGCACTGCGGCCCAACACTCGCTAAACCTTTCTAAAACCTAGGAGGTTACGCCCAGCGAGTATAACGTAGCAACTCTTTCTTGTCTTTGCATTGTTGAACAATAAAAATTCGGAGCGTGCGTGTTAACTAAAAGCCGAATTCTCCTGTCTCTCATTCCCCCTTAGCAGCCATTGGCATGTACATTGAGCACTATCTTTTATTGTTCAACAACGTGCAGAAGAAATTTCTCACCGGCACCACCTTGGAGGTCAAAACGTTATACTTATTACACACTACTACAATGGCCACGAGGGACGAACGGGTGCCGCTATAAGGAGCTTCGCCCCTAAAAGCGTGCAAGTCGTCTTGTCGCCATCATGACCACACATGCACACCAAGAGCGAGCAAGATGCGCACACTTGACACACATGCCATAACGCGTGGAACAGCTCTGGGCCCGTTTTCAGTCAGAAAACGAAACTTATTCGTGCCAGCGTGGCAGGGGTTGCGAAGCGGTGGTGACGGGCGAAGGGGTTGTGATCAAGAGGGGAGAGAAGAGCAGACTTGCGAGAGAAGGGCAAGAAGTTACGATAAAGAGAGGGGAGAATGTGGCGGGAGGGCGACCTTAAAAACCAATACACACGAGAAGGAGGCAGGTTGGATAGGTTGCTTGAAAGGTCCGCGAAACTCGCACGTAGATAAACTTGGAAAAAGTGCCTGCGTGGGCAGAAGTCAAAGCATGGCCGCCCGGATAGATGCGCGCGGCGGTGTTAGAAGAATCGGCGGCCGTGGTGAAAAAATCGTTTTGTTGCGCCGGCGGGTTTGCGTGGCCTCACGAACTTCGATATTTCGTTATTTGTTCCGCGCAAATTAGCCGCTTCCGCACGCGCGCAGAAGGCATGCTCAGTTGAGTGCGAAATGAGCGAGAACAAGTCCTAAACACGAAACGAATCGCGAATTATCAGAGTCGGTGGGGTAGCGTACGCGCGTGCTCTAGACGCAGACTATCGGATACAGTCGATGACCGACAATGCTGGCAAATGGTCAGGTCACTCCAGGCCAGCGTCGCCAACGACAGTACCAGCGATCAAAAACAGGGTAGACGACTGATCGGTGTTTGAAAGATCGGTTGCAGTGTGAAAACATTGGCCTCGTCTCGTGATGCGGGGTCCCCAGAGTAGCGGGGGGGCAAAGGACGGAGGGGTGCGTAACAAAAAGCAGTCGGGGCATAGAGGAAGGAAACAACTTTTCTTCCTCCATGAGTTGGGGAGAGCGGCAACTAGAGGGTCGCGGAGGCAGGGTCGGCGTTTAACAATAAGAATGTATGGGCACCTCGCCGATGCCTGATCGGTGGTCAAAATTGGTTTCCCGGGAAGACGACAGACTGCTGACTCTGTTCGCTGTAACCGATCAGCAGAGCTTGGAGATGTTCGTTGTAAGTGCGATTTTGTGTCATTGAACCAATGCATATTTTCACGGTCATGTGGATATTGTTCGTTTTAAGAGAAAGTTTGTTTTAAGTGGGGCCGTTATATGTGGGCTCTACAGTTGTAGTAATATATCGACCACCAATGGGCAACAAAATAGACTTTTTGAGTATTAGGAGCGTATGCTTTCTTTTCTATGTCGATATTAGATGCCTTTTGTATTAATGGGGAATGTCAACATAGATATGTTATCGAGTAACACTGCAGCTAAAAAGTTTATTGAAATCATACACTCCTTTGCACGCACCAATCTTATTACGGAAGCTACAAGATTAACAGAAAAAAGTGCAACTTCACTCGACATATGTGTAACAAACATTCATTCCCAAGACTGTTTTTCTGGACTGCTAACGGCTGATGTAAGCGACCATTTACCAATTTTTTGCTTACTGCCAAATATGCAAGTCAAACGCGAAACCACAGTGGAAACCTTATCTCGCAGCAGTAGTGCTGCAGGCTTGGAAGTGTTTCGCTCACATATTCAATCAGTCGATTGGACATGCGTGTTTGAGAAAAGAAACACAATTGCAGCATACGAGGCATTTTTTGAAAAACTTGGACTATGTTATAATCAAGCATTTCCAATGACCTTGCGAAAACAAAAACCCAAACGTGCAAGGAAGCTGTGGATTGATGAAAAGCTATTGAAAATGATTAAAACAAAAAATAAAATGTACCACACATTTGTTCGGTAAAGGAACCTGGAGGCGTTGTCAGAGTTTAAAAAATACCGAAATAGGTTGAACACCGACTTAAAGCGTGCGAGGGAAACGTGTTATGAAAAGTTATTTATGAAAATAAAAAATGACTCTAGGAAGGTATGGGATGAGGTTAAGAATCTAATGTCAGAGAAAAAAGAGCCACCACCGCTATGTTTTCATACTAATGCAGGTACCTTATCTGATAGTGATGCAGCGAATAAGATGAATGATTATTTTGTCACCAGTGCAGAATACAAAAACGATAGCAATATAGCTCCCTGTGCTACATTAAAAGAGTGTGGGCTTATAAACTCCGTGTCACTATCCCCAGTGACATTAGAGGAAGTAATACAATTAATAAACCAAATTAAATATAACGTAGCCGTTGGCTTCGATGAGATCAAGGCAACTCCGCTAAAATACGTAGCTGATATTATAGCTCCAGTGATTGTTTATATAATAAATAGAATGTTTGAAACTGGCATTTTTTCAGACAGCCTAAAAATAGCGAGAGTATGCCCAGTCTTCAAGAGTGGTGATAAACGGCTATTCACAAACTACAGGCCAATATCCGTTCTTCCTGTTTTATCTAAGGTATTGGAGAATGCAATAAACCTACGCTTGTATAAATTTTTTGACAAGTATAATGTGATCAGTGAGGCTCAGTATGGTTTTCAAAAAAATAAATCTTGTGGAGCAGCTTTGCTTGGTATTAAACATGAACTGATCACAAACATCGAACATAGACTGTACTCACTAGGTTTGTTCATAGAGTTTAAAAAGGTGTTTGATTCGGTATGTCATGAAGTACTAACGGCTAAACTTAGCAAGTGTGGTGTACGTGGTGTGGTTCTTGAGTTAATGAAAGACTATTTAACAAACTGCCATCAATATGTTTGCATAAACAAAAGTGCATCCACTTACTTACATAACAAGAGGAGTACCACAAGGGTCAATTCTTGGTCCTCTATTGTTCATAATTTATATAAATGACCTGTGTGATATCCCATGTTCTCCCAAATTAATAATGTATGCAGATGACACTGACATATTCTTTAGCGGCACATCCATTTTAGAGCTTGAACACCAGGTGAATAACTACCTACGAAAGTTGTCCACGTATCTTAGTTTGAATAAACTACAACTAAATGTTAGTAAAACGAAATACATTGTCTTTGCCCCACCTAATAAGCCGCGTAACTATAGTTCAACTGTTTTATTTGAGGGCAAAGAGATAGAGCAAGTCACCAGCCAGAAGTTCCTAGGTGTATGGTTTTCTGAAGGCTTGACATGGAACACACATATAGAAAAACTAACGGTAGAACTCAGTAAAACCGTTGGATTTTTATATAAGCTCAGCCCAGTCTTATCAAAATGGTTACAAATAGAATTATATTATGCCCTTTTCTACTCTAAAATGACATACGGTATCTTGGTATGAGGTACTACTTCACAAACAAACTACCAAAAATTACTAATTTTTCAAAAAAGAGTTTTGCGAGCATTCGAGCAATATCATGGTATTATCAGGGACTTGAAAACCAAACCACTCTTTGAAAAATACGCATTACTAACGGTAACAAAACTGTATCATTTCAAACTTCTGCAGTGGATTAAACAAAACAGGCCACAGTGTCTTCAGAACCCGCCTGACAACACTCATTTTACCATGCGTCAGCTACGCCAGAAAGTCCCAGCAATAAGGACAAGTTATGGCAAGCAACATGTTCAGTATCAAATACCCACAATGTTAAATCGTTAACACAGTCTCATAGATTTCGATTCCGTACCTTCGAACACCATTATCAAGTCCATCCTAATGTACCATGATATTGAGTATGCTTATTAAAGTTTCTGTACTTGATTTGTTACATCCTATCAATCAATTTGAGTTATGTGTTGTAGTTTCTTTTCTTATGCTTTATTTTACATTCTGTATTGATGAAGTTTCTTTTCAGATGACGCTTACGTGATGAAGTGATTTTCTAATGTTTTCCCTGAAATTGTGTAACAAGACCATGCTAAATTTTGTTGTGTTATGGTTTACTTGTTGTGTTATTTATTTATTTCTGTGTGTTATTTGTTGTGTTATATATTTATTTCTGAAAACATATGCGACAGATTGAGCGGCCTGCATGCCAAACTGTATTTAGGAGCAGAGGCCCCATGTCAGGCTATATAGCCTTTAGCCTCTGCTCCCAATCCTGTAAGACTTTCAGGACAAAGAAACTTCAATTCAATTCAATTAAAACTTAGAAGTTAGAGCTTATTAGCCTGCACTAGCAATTGGCTGCATTAATACCCTCAGGCAGCTTGTATATGCCACGGGCCTCGAAAGAGAGCACGCTGCTGCTTCGAATAAGCTCGAGAACATCCTTATCGCTTTTGGTATTCAAAATATGTGCATCACGCACTTTTTAGGGGGAAAAAATTGTATTCGCACTTGCAACTTCTTATAAAAGCTGTGTTTCATTTACTACAAACTTCTGGTTACAGCGAAAGGATGCCACATCACGCTCAGGTTCATTATAAGTAGGCTTGACTGCATTAAAGGCATGTGTGAAAAATTGTAAAATGTCGTCCCAGTTTCTATGCAACATACATTGAATGCCTGTTCACCAGTCTTCGTACTGTCTGCTTGGTGAGGCCATTTGTCTGCGGATGATAAGGTGCCGAATGTCTGGCTTCCGAGCAACACATACGGAGGAGTTTCTCGACGTCTGTTGTAAATTTATGTTGACGATGATGACGTGAGGAGGTCCATTACACGGTATGATGGAATGTAGGGCAAGGACGACATTTGATAGCAGTCGTGGATGGCAGGGCGGCCATTTTTCTTGCAATACTATGTAAGATGGTCAGCACACACCACAATCCATGAGTTGCCCTTCGATGAGCACGGAAAAGGGCCCACCAGGTCAATGCCAATTTGCTCAAATGGAGAACTGGGAGTCATCACGGGCTGTAGATATATGACTGGAGATGCTGAGAGAGATTTGTGCGCCTGGCATTGGGTAAAACTGGCCATGTTCAACTCAACCAATTGGCACATGCACGGCCAGTGTAAGCGTTCCCGTGTACAATGAAGGGTGCGCGTTGTTCCCAAGTGACCTGAAGTGGCATCATCGTGCAATGCATGCAAAACAGATGAACCTAGTTATTGTGGCAACACCTGTACCAAAAACAAAGGGCCCAGCACCCGGAGCACCGACCATAAAAAAAGGAAGAGCAGGAGCCGAGACCCAAATGGAACTCTCTTTATTTGCAAGGGCATCTAATATATACAGCTGTACAGCACCCCCTAAGGGCAGAATTCCTATGTGTGTGAAACCATAACTGAAACTCGCCCTGGCACCGCATCATGCCGCCTTGATTGAGAGAGGCATCATGCGGGAGTTCTACATCATTATACAATGCTTAATGAGCATCATCATAACAGACATGAGTAATTTGTACAACCTTATATAATTCTCGATGAGCACCAGTATAATAGGCGTAATTTGTACACTCTTATATAATTCCTAATGAACACGATCATAACATCTCCCACTCGTTTCTTAAGTAATGTATTCAATAAAAAGAGAGAACGTCCATACCAAAAAAACAGTACGACAGCCATGAGAAGGTAAAATAGTACATGGAACTGGTGCACATACACTGCATACATAGCTGTAAGGCACTTATCATCCACATTTAAAAATTTTTAAAAATCCACACCATACCACTGTATTGGAGGGCAACAAAATGAAATTCACAAGACGATGACCTCCTGCCAAGGTTTTTTATGCTGCCTTTTGAACCGTTGAGGCACCTGTTGTGGTGACGCACTTCCTTGCGGAGCAGCAAGTGATATAGATGCAAATGTTGAGCCTTCTGACTCGCTTAAGCACTGCTCAGGGAGATCTGAGAGCGAGGTCGAATACTGAGTCTGAATACTCGCTTAAGCACCTCTCAGCATTGGCTGGAGATGCAGAATCATCATGCGACGCATTGGAGCAGGCAACGGCTCTGAATCATGTCCGTTGTTCGATGCTTTATCTGCATGGGGACAGGGCATGGCAGTCGAGCATTCATAATATGCCTTTGAAGAGTCTGACGACTCTGAAACTTGCTCAGGGGACAGTGGAAATTCATGGGGGCTGGACACCATAGCCCAACATTGTCAAGGTGTTGCTGAGGAGCCTTGTGGCTCAAGTACAAACATGTTAGAAGAAAAAGAATCAGTTACACTGGCCAGCACAGCAGGGCAATTAACAAGTGCTGATACAGAGAGAGCCCTGTGGCTCTATTACGCACTCGGGTAAGTGCTCTACAGTCGACTCAACAAGCAAAGCATTCGTACAAAGGAAGTCAGAACGAGTATGACAATTGACTAATTTAGTAGCATAATGTATGTATCAACAGCTGTAAAGCAGTTGCTTGGCTATGAATACTATAGCATTAATGAAACTATACTATAGCATTAGCAATGAAACTATACTATAGCATTATGAATACTATAGCATTAATGAAAGGGTGGTAGGTATCGTAATTAAACTAAATAAAAGATACAAGATGAAGGTAGTACAGGCTTATGCGCCTACATCCAGCCATGATGACTCTTCAGTTGAAAGCTTCTATGAAGACGTGGAATCGGCAATGAGTAAGGTAAAAACACAGTATACTATACTGATGGGTGACTTCAATGCCAAGGTAGGGAAAAAGTGGGCTGGAGACCAGGCAGTCGGGGATTATGGCATCAGTACTAGAAATGCCAGACAGGAGTTATTAGTAGAATTTGCAGATTGCAATAATTTGGGGATCTTGAATACCTTCTAACAAAAAAGAGTGAACCGTTAGTGGACATATAGGAGCCCTAATGGCGAAAGTAAGAATGAAATAGACTTTATACTGAGTGCAAATCCAGGCATCGTGCAGGATGTGGAAATGCTTGGCAAGGTACAATCCAGGGACCATAGAATAGTACAGTCTCGAATTCGCCTAGACTTGAAGAAGGAACGACAGAAACTGACATGCAACAAGCTAATCAATGACCTACAACTGAGAAGGAAAGTACAGGAATTCTGAGTCTTGCTTTGGAAGAGATACTTGGCTCTTATCGAGAAAACCGGCCTTAGTGTTGATGCAATGAATGATAATCTGAGGAGTATCATGAAGTAGGCAGTGGAAGTTGGTGGTACGGCAGTTAGACAGGACACTAGTTGTCCCACAAAACGGAGAAGCTCATTAAGAAATGTCAAAGCATGAAAGTCTGGAACACAACAGACAAAATAGAGCTGGCAGAGCTTTCGAATTTGATTAGTAAGCATAAGGTATTCTATGTAAGAAGGTATTCAATAAAGAAGAATGTAAGACAAGGGGATACGACCTCCCCAATGCTATATACTGCGTGCTTACAGAATGTTTTCAGAGGCCTAGAATGTAGAAAATTGAACACACTCTAAAGAACGAAGGAAGCGTCGAAGCGGTGAAGAGGAAACTTGGGATAGGCAAAAACCAGATGTATGCACTATGGGACAAGGGAGGCAATGTAACTACCAATATGGATAGGATAGCTAAATAGCAGAGGAGTTTTAAAGAGATCTGTACAGTAGTTGGGAGAGCCACAACCTAATGTAAAAACTAGCAGTAACCCAGATGACATCCCACCATTAAGGACAGAAAAAGTCAGGAAAGCTTTGGAGGGAATGCAAAGAAGCAAAGCTGCTGGTGAGGATCAGGTAACTACAGATAACAGACGTGTTAGAAAAGCTAGCCACCTTGTTTACGAAGTGATTCTTGAAGAGGGGGGTACCAGAATCTAGGAAGAATGCTAAGATCATCTTAATACATAAGAAAGGGCACGACAAGGACTTGAAGAATTACAGACTGATCAGCTTGCTCCCCGTCATATGCAAGCTATTTATAATGTACTTGTTAACAGAATAAAGACATTATAATTCAATCAACCAAGAAACAAGCAGGATTTTGTACAGGCTATTCACCAATCGAGCACGTTCGTACTATCAATCAGGTGATAGAGAAATTCTCAGAATACACTCAACTAGTATACATAGCCTTCATAGATTATGATAAGGCATTTGATTCAGTAGAGATATCAGCAGTCATGCAGACACTGCGAAATCAGGGCGTCGACGAAGCATGTATAAACATCCTGAAAGAAATCTACAGAGGATCAATTGCCACCATACTGCACCATAAAGAAAGGGACAGAACACCAATAAAGAAGAATGTAAGACAAGGGGATACGACCTCCTTTTCAGTGGCCTAGAACAGAAAAAGTTAGGGATAAGAGTTAATGGAGAGTACTTTAGTAATCTGCACTTCACCGACGACATTGCAATGCTGAATAACTCAGGGGAAGAATTGCAATACATGATTATTGAATTAGACAAGGAGAGAACAAAGGCAGGTCTTGCAATTAATCTGCAAAAAATGAAAGTAATGTACAACAACCTCGCAAGAGATTGTTGTACGCGCTTCGAGATAGGTAATAGTGCACTTAAAGTTGTAAGAGACTACGTCTACTTAGGGCTGCTAGTAACCGCATAGCGGAATTATGAGGTTGAAGTAACTAGAAGAATAAGAATGGGGTGGAGCACATTTGGCAAGCACTCTCAAAGCATGAATGGTAGGTATATAGCAGCTGCATCTTACCGGTACATACCTACAGGCTCGAAACTTGGAGGATTACAAAGAGGGTTCAACATAAGTTGATGCTGCAGTGAGCAATGGAAAGGAAAATGATATGTGTAACCCTAAGGGACAAGAAAAGAAGAGAGCAGAGTATGTCAGGGAACAGACGGGTGTTAAGGACATCATAGTCAAAATAAGGAAGAAATGGTCATGGACAGGGCACGTAATGTGAATGCAAGATAAACGCTGGTCATTAAGGGTAACTGACCGGATTCCCAGAGAAGGCAAGCGGGCGAGGAGGATACAGAAAGTTCGGCAGGCAGATCAGATTAGGAAGTTTGTGGGTATAACGTGGCAGCAGGAAGTACAAAACCCAGTTGAGTGGTGGAACATGGCAGAGGCCTTTGTCCTGCAGAGGGCGTAGTCAGGCTGGTGATGATGATGATGAAGTCCTTATGGCCTACTCCAAGTAATTCTGAATTGCAAGTTGAGACTGAATCAACTTGGTGTCAGAGAATAACTTGTAATCTTGTAGACCCAGTAAGGAAACAATAGCCCCTGTGTCTATGAGCATACTGAGGATGCAGCCGTCAATGTGTATGGGAAGCCATCCATAGAAGACCATTTGTATTAATTCATATTAATATTATTGTCCACTTGAAGTATTGTAACTGTATTGGTCTTTGTTGAAGTACTCGGTCTGTCAGCAGATGGAATCTCATTTAATCGTTAGACCCTTTTGAAGTGGCTGCGTTTCCTACATCTCGAACTAGTATGGCTCCTGGCAGGGCAAGCGACGAAGTTGGCCCAATGCTGCAATGAGCCGCAGTGACAGCAGGCACCCGTGCGAGCCGACGGCAATGTTGGAGTGTAGGCAGGAGAGGAGGCGGGCGCACCAGCAGCAGAAGAGCAGCAGGCGGAATCTTGGATTGATCGAGACGCACTGGTGTCGATTTGCGCGCCGAAGAAATGCTGGAACGCACGGTCATTGCGTTCCTCTTCTTTTGCTAGGTCAAAAGCTTTCTGGATAGTGAAACTGTTTTCTATCTTTATGAATTTTCTCTAATTTTTGAGATGCAATGCCAGCTACAATCTAAACGAAGGCCAGTACATTAATGGTTGCACCAAAATCGCATAGCCAGTTGAGCCGTCTTGCCTTCTGAATAAAGTGCGCGGCGGTCTTGTCAGGGCCTTGCCGCTGCATCTTGAAAGTGCTGCGAAGGCACACCAGATCGACCTGGGTGTCGAAGATAGCATCTAATTGCAGAAGCGTCGTGGTATATGCATATTGAGTAGCGTCTGTAGGTGACCGGTTGGTTTCTGGCTTATAGTGTATGGTGAGGTAGCGCACTTTTTACAGGGACAATGGGTCCCTGTAAAAAGTGCGCCACTTCGGCATACGGTATTACGATCAGTCACCAATTTGCCCAGCTCTCAACTTTATTGTTTTCTGGCTGCGGTGCGTCCTCCATGGCATGTAGGCAACAATTCAGTCCCTTAATCTCTGAGGCATTCAAGAGGAGCGCCGTCTTATGCATCGGTGTGGTGACGCGCATAGCAGCGTTGATGTATACTTGTAAAATATGATGGCACTGTCGCGACGAGACTGGTAGTTCGCCGGGGCATTGGAGAAATAAAGGAGGGGGAATAGCCGCGTTCCAGGTAATTGAAAACCTGGCTGGGCACCTGCACCCTGCGAAGATTTCACAAAAAAACATGTGCAAGTTTCATGTGAGGGATGAGTGGTGAGAGCGGTGTTTGCATATGGTGTGTCAGAGATTTTATGTTCCTGTTTCTCATCCTCGCCTATGTCACTTCATAACAGGGTCATGACGGCACGGAGAACTTGCTGATTCCAATCGAGGCTGCAGCGCTGGCACTCTTTCTTGACCAACAAGAAGAGGCCACCTCCTAAGTGGAGCACACTTTTCTGGGTTGCTTATGTAAATCTTGCAAGTTGTACATAGTAATTTGTAAGATAAATATTAGATCATACTGCAATTTATTCTATCTGCATTTAAAGCCAATAAATTGTATCAATAAATTATTTTGTTGCTTTTTTCAACTGAGTCTTAGGGGAATCACTTAAATTTTTTCAACACACGAGGAATGAATTTTTAGAAACAAGCATTGCGTCTACAGGAACTTGCTATTTGGCAAAAAAGACATGAAGCATGCTCAAACAAGTATCTGTTTAGAAATATTTTTAGCATCTTTCTCTCTCACTTTTGACAATCAATAATATTCCACTCTTCAGCAAATCACAGTGTTGTGCTGTGAATGTGCAGAAGTCACAACATTCTGAGCAGGCCAACTAATATAAGGAGCTGGCATGCAGTTTCGAAGAACGCAGTTCTGTGCTTAATCAGTGAAGTTTTCGTGCTCCATCTGCATTGTAGTTTTACTACGCAATCGCAAGCAGTATTAAGTGCGACAGCCATTGCATTGGAATCTACTTCCCAGTTTTATACACCAAGGAGGTCTCGCTGCTTGTTATATTTAACTGATGCTTCTTCTTGACTGCTTCTAGACTACTAGTCATGAACAGTTGGTTGTTTGATTGACTGTAGACCTCAATGCTTTTTGTATAAGTATTTAATCCAGAACTATCGGGTATTTCAAGAAGGGACAGTGCAAACCATATGTAGCCAAGACACTTCTTAATCTAGAACCTTTTTTTTTTTTCAAACGAGCATGATGAATAAGTCCTGAATATGCATTGGATGTTGTTATTTAACTTGCACATGAGTTTTATAGTTAAGAAGGAAAAACGGTGTGGAAAAAATTACGAGGTGCCCACATAGGACCGGTGAGTACATTCAGGTGAGATTTAGTGACGAAGTGCAATGCTTCATGTAGTTATCATGTACACATTTTTACTACATTTATTTTTCCTTTTCACTGATGGACTAACTCACCAAAAAAACATTTCTCACAGTTTCTGTACCTCTTACTGGAATGTTCTCCTTCTCTGACAAAAAAGATTCAGGGTATAGGGAGTGAATGGTTGATGTTATATTGGCATTCTTTCAGACCTTTACGTTTGAAAGCACACTACAGAGAAACAATAAATTAGTTCAAACTGATAAATTATGCTCTGTAAACTCCAGTGTCTATAATTTCGCCTCCGTAGCTTTGTTCATAGATGAAAAAATCAATGTCAAAAGTTTTATCTTCAAATTTTCTGCTGAAATGGCTGATAATGCTGTAATGATTTTCAAGGTGTTTTTCTGTATTTTGGCCCACTTTCGTCAACTCTCTCCCTAGATGTCCTAAAAGACAGGGTGCACAAATGCTGACACAAGAAAGAGGACTGTGTCCGTGTTTGCCTTTTGGGATGAACCAACTACATGAGCTCTCTGTTAATGTACTTCATTTTACTGATTAAGAATGAGGTAGGCCGTAGTAAGTGCCTCCAAAGTGGTGCCGTCATTTCGCATTTTCCTCATGTGTGTTTTGTCACGGACCACGTATCATCTCGCAGCAAGCATGGTCTTCTTGCTGCCATGAAAGAGTGATAGACCGATGCAAGATTAAGAGGGCCATTCATTCATAAAGTGAACATGGCTCAGCGTGGCCACACTTCGTCACCGTCACTACTGCACACTGCACAGCCGCTCATCGAAGTGTTCCTGCGCATGTGCACAGGAGCCCACTGAAGATATTGATACGTGTATGAAGTTACAGTTGCAGACATCGTAGGCAAGTGCAACACAATCAGTTCTGAGCCCAAGACACCTCAACCTCTTCTATATCTAGAAGCGTCCTGTAGTTGGCACTGGCACCAACACGTACGTAACATTAACTTCCGGCGGCAAAAGCACCGTCTTGGTGCATTGGATCAGTGAATGTGACAAAGGGCTTTAGACGGGAAACATGCACAGTCTCAGCAGCTAGTGAGGTGGACGAAGTCTTGGGAGTTAGCGGCGAGATCTCGTATGTGACTTCGGTAACTCGGCGAAAAACTCTAAGGCCTGATGTAGCACGGCAGGAGTTTTTCACTCAAGCTAACACGACGGGAAGGCAGCCAGAGCAAGACCAGAGAACCAGGGCTGAAACTCACGTCACGATGGTGACTGTCGTAATGGCGCTTTTGGTTGGCGTGAGATGCCAGGAGTCGATCACGGGCAACGCGACGTGCCATTGCCGCGTGAACGATGGTGTCGAGAGCGTAAAACGTAGTAGAGTTTGCCTCAAAAGGAAGTAGTGAGTCGAGAGGCAAGAGCGGGTGACGGCCATACAACAGATAAAACGGAGAATAACCAGTAATGTCGTGATGGGACCAATTATAAGCAAGTGTGATAAATGGTTATGTGCAGTCTCAATCCAGGTGGCCCTCAGACACGTACATGAATAACATGTCCATGAGTGTACGGTTCAAGCGCTCAGTAAGTCCATTTGTTTGCAGATGGTAAGCCGTGCTGAACTTGTGAGACGTTGCACAAGAGCAGACAAGGTCATCGACAGCTTTCAAAAGGAAACATCAACCTCAATCGATCAGCAGCTGACGCGGGGCACCATGGTGTAAGATGACTTGATGGAGAAAAAAGTCACCGACATCGGTTGCACAGCTGCTAGGAAGGGCTCGCGTAATGGCATAACGTTTCGTATAATCAGTCGCTACGGCCACCCACTTGTTACTTGCAGACGACGTCGGGAAAGGACCAAGGAGGTCCACGCCGACACGAAAGAATGGTTCGCTGGGAATAGCTATGGGCTGAAAGTAGCCAGTATGAGAGAGAGAAGGCTTTTTCTGGTGTTGGCAAAGTTCGCAGGAAGGGATGTAGCGCCGAACCTAGTGGTATAGGCCAGGACACAAGAAACGTCTGCCCACATGATCGTAAGTTCGGTAAACACCCAAATGTCCACCGGTGGGAGCATCATGTAATTGCAAAAAGATAGTTGGACGCAAATGCACAGGAACAATGAGGAGCAGTTCCGCACCATGTGGTATTGCGTCGATATAAAGTACCGTCATGCAAATCAAGCATACGGAGGGAGCCGTCCTGTGGTGTTGAAGTGAGGCGTTGTATAAGAGATTGCAAAAATGGGTCGTGGCGCTGCTCATCTGTGACGTGTACGAAATCGCTGTGCGACAAAACACAGATATTTGAATCAGTTTCGGTGGTGTCAGGTGAGTCCATGGGATAACGGGAGAGGCAGTCGGCGTCCTTGTATTGCCGTCCAGACTTGTAGGACACTGAAAATGTGTATTCTTGGTGGTGTAAAGCCCAGCAACCGAGGCGTCCTGTAGGATATTTGAGTGAGGAAAGCCAACATAAGACATGATGGTCTGTTACCACAGTGAAATTCCGTCCAAACAAATATGGGCGAAACTTAGAAATGGCTCAAACAAGGGTTAGGCATTCACGTTCTGTGATTGAGTAGTTGCGCTCTGAGGCTGAAAGAAGGTGACTAGCATAAGCGATTACACGATTGAGCTCTCCCTGTCGCTGGGACAAAATAGCGCCAATATCATGGCCACTTGCATTCATACAGACTTCTGTGTGAGCAGATGGTTCAAAGTGACCCAGAATGGGCGGATTCACAAGGCGACTCGTAAGCTTGGAAAATGCCTGAGCTTGCTCAGGTCCCCAACTGAAAGGGCTGTTTTTTTTAAAATACCAGTGAGAGGATGAGCGATTTCTGCGAAGTTCTCAATAAAGCGTCTGAAATATGAACACAGCCCCAGGAAACTTCGGACATCAGAAGGGGTACGAGGAGTTGGAAACTCGCGGACTGCATGCACTTTGTCGAGATCAGGCTGTATGCCGGTAGCGTCCACCTAGTCACTGAGTACACGTAATTGATGACGACCGAAATGACATTTCACAGAATTCAGCTGTAGGCCCACTTGTCGGAAGACGTCAAGGATAGCCGAGAGCCAGTGGAGGTGGCTGTCGAAAGTCTGTGAAAGAACAATAACATCGTCGAGATAACACAAGCATGTGAACCATTCAAAACCACAAAGAAGAAAGTCCATCATGCATTCGAAGGTTGCCGGGGCATTACGTAGTCCGAAAGGCATCACTTTGAATTGGTAGAGACCGTCTGCAGTGACGAATGCCGTTTTCTCACGGTCTCTGTCATCGACTGCAATTTTTCAGTAGCCAGAACGTAAATCGATCGAAGAGAAATAACTGGCACGGTGTAAGCGGTCTAGTGCGTCATCAATACGCGGAAGCGGGTAAACGTCCTTTTTGGTGATCTTGTTCAGATTACGATAATTAATACAGAACCTCCAAGTATTGTCCTTCTTTTTTACTAAAACGACTGGGGATGCCCATCCACTGGAGAAGGGCTCTATAATATCATTAGACAGCATTCTCTCGACCTCTGTTCGTATGACGTGACGTTCTGCCGCCGACACACGATAGAGACGCCTATGGATGGGCGAAGCGTCACCAGTGTGGATCGGATAAGTAAGGATGTGTGCTCGGCCTAGCGGGCGGTTGTCGAAATCAAATATGTCTTTGTAGGACATCAAAACTCAACGGACCGCGTCAGCGTAAGAAGGTCGTAGGTCAGGCGCTATCATTTTGTTGAACTTCTCGTTAGATGGCGTCGTTGGAGCCGAAGGCTGAGCAAACGTAGATGGTTGTTCATAGCTTAGTTACATACTCCGGAGTCGTTCAAAGGAGACAAAACACAGCAAGATATGCACCCTCAGGAAGAGCTTGTGGTGACGAGCCAAAGTTCAGGAGAGTAAGCCACGCGTGGTTGTTGGTGAGCGTAATGACGGAGCTGCATATTCTGCATCGCCTGCTTAAGCACTGGGTGGTCTGTGTCATAGTGAGTACCATAATTTTTAAAGAAATATACTTTCTGTGTGTGCAGGGAATGTTTACAAAAGAAGACAGACAGGACAGAGCGCACATTCACACCCACTTCATTGCACAGATGGTGGCAATATATATATACAGTCAAGAGTGCGGGAAGACGATGCACAGAAAAAAGAAACAAATTATGGCGCATGCGCCAGAGCATATTATTCATATCGTAAAATGAAAATTTAACTGAAAAGATACTGGTATTCATTGTCCAACAGATTGACGGACGGGGAATTTACACACTCAGTTCCTGCTTTGCAAATCAAAAACGCCTCATGTATTTCACGTGCCCTCTTGTCCTTATATCTTGCTATTACTTGGCATTCATCAAACTTCGGGATGTGCCCATGATCGGCACAGTGACTTCGCATGATATTTGCGTGCTCCCTAAGGCGATCATTCAGACAGTGCCCGTCTGGCCGATGTAGTATCGACCACATGATAAAGAAATGAGATACACAACACCTATAATACATTCTGTGAACATTTTTGCATGCTTCTTGATGCGCTCGACACTTGAAAGTCCTTCGTAGTTAACTCTATTATATATAAAGCATAGCTTGTTTTTTGCTGCAAAGACAACCTTCACTCCAGTTTTTTCTAGATTCTTTTTAAGCAGCGCGAAACTTTGTGCACATAAGAAATGGCAGACACTTTCAGCTTTGGCTTGTCCTGTAATGCATGCTGTGCGTTCTTCCCCCGCTTCAATATATTCAGAAGTGACTCTGCTAAGCCTGAGAACAATTGATCAGAAAAGCCCGCTTTCTTAAATCTCTTAACATGGTTGCCAAAACTGCTCTGAACCTGGTGATCACAAGACCTTGACAATGATGCCATCATGCATGCTTTTGCAATTCCTCGCTTAACAAGCTTGGAGTACTCTGAACTAAAAGGTAACAGGGCTTTCTGGGAATAGGGAGCGTATTGCCAGCATACGTGTTCTGGCAGAAACATAAGCTCCAGGTATAAAAATCTAAGTTCGTTATTCTCATAAAACTCTGTCATCAGCTGCAGCTGCAGATTAGTCGTGTTTGCAGAAAAAATTCTAGAAATATTGTCAGTGTGCTGCCTTGTGTCACACTTCTGCACTATAAAGGACTAAAAAAATCACAGCATATCCACGGAGTGAATGATGATTGGCGGGGCGAAGCGTCCGTCAGTCCGTTTGTGCTTTTGTCGGCCCATTCGTTCTTGCTTTCGCCCATACATGCGTCCGTCCGTCCGTGTGACCATCGGTGCATCCGTTTGTTCATGCGTCTCTCCATGCAAACGTCTGTTCTTCCGTCTGTCCATCCGTCTGTTCGTGTGGCCGTTTCTCTGTCTGTCCATGCGTCCACCCTTCAGTCTGTCTGTGCTCCGTCAGTCAGCGAACACTCCAAAGTACAGCCATTTCACATCTTTTCATTATGTATTCATCATGCACAACTGCCGCCATCCAGCGGACATTCTAAGGACCGCTCTTTCGGGTATGGGCCATCGGTGGCTATATACACCATCGGAGGACGGACAGACCCACACCTTAAGGAGCTTTGCCCCTAAAAATCATCAATGTAGCGGAATACCTCAACGGTATGTGTCACAGCAAGGCTCACTTCTATGCGTTCGTCATAATGAGCTAATAAAATATCACGAGGACTGGAGCTGAACATGATCCAATACACACGCCCTGTGTTTGAATGTACCATTTGTCATTTCTCTTGACGAACATCGACTGCAAATAAATGTTCAAAAGTGCAAGAGAGCTATCTACGTCAGTTCCACAAAGCTTACAAAATTTATTCTCACCATAGCGTTGAATACACTCTTTCACCTCCTCGCACAAAATGTCCCGCGGTAGGGAATAAAATAAGTCCTTAACGTCCACAGGAAAAGCACAAGCACTTAGGGCACACCCATCACATAGAAAGTCTGAGATGTCCTGTTTTTTTTTTACGATGAACGGATCTTCAATGGTCGAGGCTGTAATATGCATATGCAGGAAACCCCAGAACGTCTCAGACTTTCTCAGACATCTGAAGCTGCAGGCTTGAGAAGGGCTCTAGTGGGAGAAACGCCGAATATCGACGGCACAAATAGTAAATAAATAACATAAAAAACAATATATGTACACAATGTTAAACAAAAGACAGAGCGCTATGTAAGCATAAGCTGCTGCTGTCAATCTGGTCTATTGATTCAAAAACATTTTACACGGCCGTTGCAGCTGGAGATTTCCATGCTCTGTCATTCATTAGGTCCTTTCTTTGTTCAGATCACTTACTGTTTCCTTTCCTTGTGCCCTGCTTCTGACACCAGCTGCAGCCTCGAAAATTTCAATTGTCAATAATTTTTGTAGTCTTACATCTACGTAGCAACTTAACTCCTATCATAGTCATTGGGATGTGATCAGGAGCAGTCTTCACGTTCACAGCAATCTGTGTGGACATCTTGAAATAGCTTATAGCACACGATGCTGTGCTAGGTGACAACATATGACTGAAGCACGAAAAAACATTTCGTGAAACGGGAAGAGCAGAAGAAAAGAAAGAGTAGTAGCTGTTCTTTTTTGCTCTTTCCGTTTCACGAAATGTTTTTCGTGCCTCAGTCATCTACACAAAGTAAGCACCAACTTGCCCAAAATCAAGTCCTTTTGAAATTTTTAGGTCACATTGCACTGGCTAACTGTAATGCTGTGATCAACGAATTCTGTTAACCTGCTTGATGAACATTGTTTCCACGTACTGCAAGTTTTCATATTTCCAAGACTCCCTTTAGCAAGTGTTGTGATGCATTTCAAACTGTGAATGTTTAATATTATGGTGGGCATAAGAGTGACCAGAATGAGGTCATTTTAACATGCTACTGCAACATTATTGTGCTAATTGGTTCAGAGCCTCTGAAACCTGAATAACAAAAGACAGTGTGGGTAGTCATCTTTCTGTCAGCCTCTTGCTTAAACTCTTTATTTCAGTGAAATTATTTTATTTGCTGTATTGACTTCGTAGTGGTTTCTCTTGTGGGAATTGAGGCTAGCCCGCGGGCTTTGCCGCCTTTTCTGCCGTTCTCATGTCCCGACATGCCTCCCCTCCTCTCCTGTATGCCGCGCTGGGGGAGCGGAGTGACGTTTAGCCCCCTCACTCGATAGCGGATGTTGACTGTGGTGCCGCGCGCGGAGTCTCCCGAGATGTTTTGCGCGCGTGCGTCGAGAGCGGGCGGGAGACCTCTCTGGGGATGACATGGGGTAAGCACCCTTTTCTTTTCCGTCCGTCAGTTCCCTGTGGGGCTCGTTCGGACTTCGCCAACAGCGCCTTGCACCCGCAGCGAACGCTTACCTTATGTCGCTCCCCCCCTTCCGAACACTAGGCCAAAGGGAGGTACGGTGTCCTAGTGCGTGGCCTAGCTACGCCGACCCGTCTCCCTCCGAAGCCAACGCGAGCGCCTTTGCCCTCGCTCGAGCAACCGGGCCTTGGTCCCGGTGTCTCTGTGGATCACCTTTATTGCGGAGACAAAGCTCGTGGCACAATGTGTAGTACTTTTATGCCCGTGGTGTGGATAGGCCTCTTTGCTTTCTCGCCGCGCCTTTGCAACGGGTTGTACTGCATTTGGTGTTGCCACATGCAATAAAGTGTTGTGACTTTGAGCAGTATCGTGTTCTCGCCATGGCAACGGTCAACGCATGCCCTGCGGCTCGCTAAGACCGGACCCACGCTAGTGGCCGTACTCCTTCGGGATACGTGTCACTACACTCTCATTTTGAAAGTCTCACCCAACATTGAATCATTGCTTAAGCTAGATGTGTAGTGTTTATTCGAGGTTTAAGTCTGCAGGAATTTCCTGCACTATATATGTTGCTGCAGCAAGGCCAACAAAGTGAACACGTCAATTAGTGCATTTATTTCATTCTCATCCATGAAATAACAACATCCTCAAGGCTGTCCATTGCCAAAAAAGTCAGGAATTTTCAGCGTCCAAGGTTTGCCACAGTGAGCATCTTCTCCAACCGTTCAGCATTGCTAAAAATAGCTGCCCTCCTTGCCGAGATTTCCTCAAGCTCATCACCAATGCGCTGGTCCAGCTCTTCTAAGCTCTGTCGTAAAGGCTCCAAAATCGAGTCTGTTGCACTTCAAAAAAAAAAAGACCTCATCAGCTTTGCTCAGTTCACTGTGAAACAGTGTAAAGAGAAACCTTTTGCACCACAAAAGCCAACACACTGCTTGGCAATCATGTAATTCAGTCAAAAAGTGACTAATTGCAATGCATGCTCCTTTATATGACTGGCCAAAGTGCATTGACAGAGAACTTGTTAGCTTATCATGCTAATTTTGAACAGTGCGACTGAACGTGGACAGAGTAGAACACACACAAGCACAGCGTCAGCTCGAAATGTTTTGTTTTCATATGCAGGTGCATGTGTGTTTGTGTGTACACACACACACACACACGGCCAAAAAAGACACTTTCAGTGAGAACACTACAGGAATGACATATCTAATTGTGCAGCTGTTCTATTATCCCTAAGGTTTAAGGAATTCTGAAAATAGCCAAAAAATACCACATAGTGAATTCCACTTATCAATAGTGTACGTGTGGGCAGAAAAAAAAAACAGAGCAATGAGTAGTGCATGAGGTTTTGACAATAGTAACTTGGAGTTGTATTGGTTAGTAGCAATTAGGAGACTGTTATTGAAGAGGCACCAACTCATTCTACAACCGTGATTGAAAATGAAATGCATGAATAGTTCATAAAAGCAAAAAATCAAGCTTATCTTGATGATAAATTAATAGGCTTGTGTGAATAGTGAATTTTAGGTTCAATGTGAATTTGAAGTGAAAAGTGATTTGGTCAAATAATTTCAAATAGAATTCAAATAGTACATATCACACATTATAAGGAAAAGGGGCACATTTTTGTCATGGCCCAAGTAACCTGCACAATACATATACTGTATTTCTTCAACTGAAATAAAAACAGTGCAAATATCATTCATCTTGGTTGAAAGGAAGTGGAAACAACAATAATTAGTAACAAGATTTGACTTTCAGTAGAATGAAAGTGATAACCTGTAAAATATAAAATTTGCTATACTTATAGCATATAGACCAGTATATCAAGCTTTTTAACTTATAAAGAAATGATGAATCGGTTTGAGGGTAATATGTCCCTTTAGCCTTGCCAAGAGGCTTCGCGGCAGTGTGGGTTTCTTTTGTGTAGGTGTAGTCATGATGTAGCACCCCTCTTCTGCAGTAAAAAAAGATTTACAGCTTGGAATAAATGCAGGCTAATAGAAATTTTCATGTGTGCTATGCATATTGCACATACTGATAACTTGTTCTGGTTCTTTTTCTCAGTTAACCTATGAATGCCATAAGCTGCACTTCGGCCAAAGACACAAAAGGTCGCCGCTTTCTGCTTCTTACACTGTTCTTATGCCGTGCCTTTTTTTCTCTCTTTTTTTGGGCTTTGTGTCAACGTTTTATCTGGAGCCTTTTGAAAGAATGCCAATTCAGAGCTTTAGTTTCAGTCCTACCTCTGCTCGGAGCTGTAAGCCTGCAGATTCTTGGCGTGCTCCTCCTTCCACAAACTCAACTCAATGTTCATGGAGTCCAGGTCCTCGGAAAGTAAGTCCAGCAGCTTTCCCAGCGGGAGCGCTCCTCGGCTGACTGCTTGGATGTGCTGTCGGAGGGCATTCGTTTTGTCCTGGCCTGGTGCTTTAGAGACAATGCCTGGCATGACCTGTCAGGAAACATTCACTTGATAGCGTGAATATGACAAATCTTCATCGTCAGTCAATGTTATGTGACAAGATGAAGGCCTGTCCCAACATTCTTCAGTTACAGCTTCTCGTGTCTTCTGAACTAAAGAATTGCAGTGGTGCAGAATGTAAAATGTCCCAGTTCTGTAACAACGCACTTTAACCTCAACACATCTTGAGTGTCTTTTTCTACGAAAGGTGCTGAAGATTTCTCCTCGGAACACCTTGAATGCAGCAGCTTTATGTTTTTAAATCTTTCAATGCCTTGCTTTCATTGTGTCAATTGAATCTGACAGTGGCTGCTGTTGGTCTGTTGCGCAGACCACTCTACCTGCAAATATGGAACTGCCACGGTCAGTATGCTGCAATGGTTCTCGGCTATGTGCCCCACGCACGGCTGCGCCCTGCACTTGGTACCCTATCACCTCTGTGAAGAATAATCTGCTTAGTGAAAATAGGTAGATATCAAAGTTATATACATGGAAGTGCAACTCTACACTTGGTGGGGAAGTCATTTTTTGAATTTTTTGGCAGATAATCAAAGCTGGAATAGCAGCGTGTATTTGAAAGTACTCGGTCATGAGAAAGCCACACCTCCAGCTTGGCAGCATAAAATTGAGAAAATTTCCAACAAAATCACGCTCACTAAAAGAATACATCACTGGTTTTTTCGTGAATTCTTGGCGTATGATGTGTTGTGTCATTGGCAATGATTGTGAAAACTAATAATGTGACGAATTTCGAAAATGTCGGACTGCACCGAAAGTGTAGTTCATGATTGTGCTAGCAAATTTAGTGTAAGCAGCAGTAGAAGTGTGATCGAAGCTGAACAGCCAAGTGTGTGGTGTGCGTAAACGAACGAATAAATTTAGCTACAATGTGCAACTACTTCACCCATCACATCTGGCTGCGTTCACGTGTAAACTGAAATGTTTGGTGCACATAGTTGCTTCCCAAGCAATGTGTTCTGCTGTTTATATTTCTTTCAGTGTTGCGAATTTCATCGTGCATACCTACGACTGCTCATATTTTTATTAACTTTTACAGTGTTAACTCATCGTTTACCACAAATAATCTTTTCATTGGCCGAGCATTGTGTTAGTTTGACTTGGGTCTGCATTGCTGTATATATATTGGTGGGTAAACTTGTTGGCTTAGCGATGAGCCTACAGTAGAGAGACGCTACGGAGGACAGGCTACAAAGAACATAGGACACAGTTTGAACTGAATGAGCACAAACTTTAACTGTTTGTATTATTCATGCAGAGTCGATATATAAATAAAAAATAAAGCACATGAAAACAGACTGTGCATACTTGATCCCACCTATGTGACATTCATCACAAAATTGATTTCAGCAGACAATAATTTTACTCATGGTTCAATAACACATATACTAGCACCCAGAGATGCCATGAGAGCAGCTTCATAAACTATTCGCTCCCTGTCATTTTTCAACCAGTTCAAAATAGTTGTTTTTTCTAACTCTGGTACACATGTGCATTGGTTATAGTGGGGAGCTCAATTCTTGAGGTAATCTTTTGACAAGTATACTCATGCTCTCTAAGCCTAGCATTAAAGAGGTACTGACACGAAATTTCTCACTTTTCATTTTTTTGTTTGCATCAAATGATAGGCCAAGCTTCAGACAGCATAGAAAATGTATTGTTAAGTGTGAGTGTGCCCTGAAAAAATTAATTACAGCATGCTTTTAAAATTTAGCTTTGGTTCCTACTGGACCCTGAGGTCAGGACATGGTATGAGCAACGCTACCAGGCGATAGTATGTGCCCGTACACTATTCTAGACTCCGCTCACTTGTTTCGTATGTACGCTGAATGACAGTGACTGCACGACAGCCGGGCACGAACAGACGATCGAGAAGGCGACATGCAAGCTGCCATTTTTTGTGTTTTGGTGCTTGATATCATCACAACAAGCCAGACTGCTGCTGGAAGTCACCCGGATTAGTACTCTAGCCTGACGTCAAGTTAGCGTCTCTCATAATCATATGGTGGTTTTGGGACGTTAAACCCCACATATCAATCAATCAATCATGACGTCAAGTTAGTGTCAATGTCTTTAGAAACGCTACGAGAAAATTTACTTCAATATCAAAGTATAATATTTTGTCGGCGTTTGCCGAGCGTCACACTTGCTCAGAGCCGTCTCTGTACACAAGGGATTTGTATGGCAGAGTAAACTCACCTAGAAAAAAAAAAGTGTCAGTACCCCTTTAACACATCATGAGGTCTGTCCGATACATCTTTTTTTCAGCATGTTAATGGCAAATGGTATACAACACCTACATCACACTGAACAAAGCTTGGTTTGTGGCATATTTTACAAATAATTTAATCTTGCATTATCTATGTACTATTAACATTCTTACACAATCCTAGCAATTTTTTAGGTGCTGCAAATAAAACCGGTGTGCCATGTTTGTGAGCGATCATCATTAGTCAGTGCGATATCTTGTGGATGTAGAGGATAAGCATGAGTCGTTGCCCCTCTTTCTTGGTTTCAACTTTTTTCTTTTTTGCAGACATATCGCGAAGCATTTTTTCAGCGATAGGCACAATTATTGAATCAGGAAAGCGGCTAGATTTTATCCCTTTGTAGATAGGAGTGTGCTCTGTCCTATCTCAGTTTTTTTTTTGTTGAAACAATTTGCACACAAGAAAGGGTTTTCCCTTTCACAACGCTTTGTAGGTTTACCTATATTTTCGAACCAATGATATGAAAAAATCACTGCCCGAGCACTCCGTACAAATGGTTAACCAGCAAAAGCTGAAATGTGCTGCGCCAATGTTTAACAGTGGGTTCAACTCGACGTGGCACTGAAGCCTTCCGCAATTATTGGTTACACATTCGTACTTCTTAATGAGGTTAGACACACGTCTGGCTTGGGTTTACCCCAGTGTTTTTTCACATGCTGCACATTGTGCCTCGCATGATCACGGTCATAGAGGAGCGTAAAGAACGACGAAATGTGTTTCGCAATGTGGTGGTCACAGTGGTTGTTCTCAAAGCACAGGCGGTCACAGACATCGCAGCCAAAGTGCCACTGGAGAAGCTCCCTCCGAAAGCCGGCGTACGTCTCGGCAAACGCGCTCCCGCGATCATCACAATAACGCTGTTGTGGCCACAACACTGCTTGTTTAGCGTGAGTTGTTGCAAGCGTTTGGCATTGCGAGCTAACTAAGCAGCGTGGTTTGCAGGATTTGCCCGCTGCCGGCGCGTGCATTCTCGTTCATAATTAGCGCAGCTTGGAAGGCTGCCGGATCATCGGTACACAGTTGGTGATGGCACTTGGTCTCCCGGGTCTGTTTTTGTGCCCGGACTGCAGCACTGGCCCAGTGAATGCGAGCTCTCTCACATTTTTTCTGTTGGCGCTCTTCTAAACTTGTCCGTGGCTTACCCATGTGGGCGTTCTCAGTAGAAACTAATGCATGTTGCTCGGCGCCACGGCTTCGCCGGAATGGATGACGTCACTCACAGAGCAGCCAATGGCGTGTGCGCTTGGGTACGACGCTGAGAACGACAACTGATAGCACAGCCAAAGGAAACCACTTGTGAACCGATGCCGAGTGGTTTTTGGTTTCTCCTAGCCACATACGGCTTTCACTGTAAAAACCGGCCGTGGTATAGCCTTATATACTACAAATAAATAGTTTGAGACAAATTCGATCAAAATCAAGCCGGTAGTTTACTGAAAAAAAAAACGTGAGAGTGTTTTTGAAAAGTGGGAAAACACTGTCCAACTGTGTCATGAAGGCAACACCTAGCGATTGCATCAACAGGTATTTGGGATGAAACTGCCGAAGCAAGTGTCATTGCTGAGGGCCACTACTGAAGTTGTGAAGAGAAAGGTGTGTGGGCCTCATTTCAACAGAAGAACACCTGCAAGTGCGCCTCTTGTGAGCCATCGTAGGGCTGTGGTCTGCTGCTGTAAAGCTTACTTCACCGCATTAACAGACAATTCTTTTTTTGCCCATTTTGCTGTCCTTGCTTTTGCTGCCAAAATTATTGAGTACAACCGTTGTCTCTGAATACGGGAAAACTTTTCAAGGGGTATACGATATCAAAAGAAATACTATTCGCATCCACCAATATGTGTAATTGCGCTGAGGGATGAGTGGTGCAATTTGGCTGGGTATCCTTCCGCTGTACTTATGGGTAAAGTTATTGCATAATTTTACAAAATCACATGGTGTCTGAAAGCCAAAGTCACCTTTCTCAAAAATTAGAAAAATAAGAAAGTCTCAGGCCTTGGTAAGTTCTTGATTGGTAAGTTCTATCAATCTGAAGAGAAGGAAAAATCAGAAGCTATTATAAAAAGCTTACCAAAGTTCGCTGTCATTGTAACGCTATAATCACCCTTTGAGAGCTTGACAAAAGAATTTTTCTTGAGATTACAAAAACTTGGGTAAAATATGAGTGAGTTAGTGTTGCACTAATTGCAAGGGGATGTGGGAGAACATTTTTTCTGCAGATAGAAAAGTGGGACAATAATTAATATACGAGGTTTGAATGTCTCAAAACCACCATATGGTCATGAGAGACGCCGTAGTGGAGGGCTCCGGAAATTTCGACCACCTGGGGTTCTTTAACGTGCACCGAAATATGAGCACACAGGTTTCCAGCATTTTTGCCTGCACCGAAAATGTAGCCGCTGTAGGTGGGATTTGATCCCACAACCTTTGGGTTACCAGTCGAGTGCCATAACCACTATACCACAGCGGTGGGCTGGAAAAGTGGGAGGTATATGTCCTACGGCTGCACAAGGGGCTAACCTAGCAGCCTGTACTTTCAGATTGTTTGAAGTCATGGAGTCGTATGATTCATTAACAGATTGGGAAAGACATGCGAGTGCAATGCTTCTTTTAGTGAACTTTGAACAACTGCTATGGCAGCTCATGAGGCCTTTGTCACCTTTTTTCATATAAGCCCGACATCTGTGGCGGGCTCTAGGTTTAATTCTAAGTCTATAATTCTGGTTCGCTAAATTTATCCTGAGTTGTAATTCTTTAAATACATCATGAAAGGCATTCAAGACAGAGGCATGGCACTCGGCCACTTCAAGTATAGGGGTTTGTTTCTGTGGCAGCCAGAGGAAAGTAACTATTTCTTTGCTGAAACTCAAGCGGCATCCAAAACATCATATGCACACGACATTTTGTCCAACTTTTCATCACTGTTACTTCTGTGCACGTGCAAAGCACACGCAGCAGTACGCCTTACCAAAATATTACCACTGAGACACTACCGTGTGAGCCAAGTGCAGTTGCGCAAGAACGGCACTATTGAACCACTCGTGCCGTTCCCCATGGTAACGCGAGTGGTTATTTTTTCCATGAATCAAACAAACGGACAAGCAGCATTTTATCACATGTTGTTGTGCACGAAAGGCTCTTTATTTTTTTATTGCAACTAGTCTGATTAGTATACAATTATACAAACTGTACTGGGAACTTCTAAGGCCATTCGAAACATTGCAAAAATGTCCCACTCATGACGCATATTGTCACGGGGTTGTGACGTGAACGAAGGGAGCAGACTCCAGGTCGAAAAAGAAATTGTTCAATCGGGCCGATTTTGTGGCCACGCAAAAGGAAAGTAAGACACTGGCACTGATAGCAGCCAACAGAGCGTCGGCCGTCGATCAATCGACAAGCGGCGAGACGTGTCGGAATTTATACACTTACCGTCGAATATTCTAGCGTTATCGCTAGTGGCAACGTAGGTTCCAGAATAAACTGTACTGTTCACGAAGTGGGCGTAGTCTTAACGAAATGATCTACTGCCATCCTGAAGCTTCTCGAACAGTGTCGGCCTTATCGCTGATGATTACTGACAGTAAAACGAGGTGATAACAAAACATGAGGAGAGAATGTGGCAGTATGGTGTTGTAGATTTACCCTAACTTCTCAATGAGTAGAGTGCTACTCTTGATAATATTGACCTTTTAGACATCCTCTAACATTGATCTTTCACTTTGACATAAACTGTTATATTTGCTTTAGCATTCCTTAAATATACAGTCTCCTTTTGCCACAATCATGTTGCACAGAACAGGAGAGATTCATAGTAGAATTGTTCTTCCTTCTCACTGCACAAATGCAGTTCCATTGTCTTTTACGTAACAACTGCAAATGAATTCGTAACAGTTCTAGAAATTCTTGCACTCCTGTCAGACATTCATTTATAAACTTTTCACTGCCATATGTGTCGATGGCTTGAGCTTCAATGGCTTTTTTTGATGGCTTGAACTGCTTGTACTTGCAGAATGAAATTATTATGTCTTTCACATCCACTGATATGCATGTAAACCATTGATCTTTGTTAAAAAATTCTAGGACTTCCTGAGAGTCATTGATGAGGTACAGGTTGTCGATTGGGAGAGTTAACAGATGTGTTTTTAGATATCTTGCAATTTCGGTTCGCTCAAAATCTTCAACAATAACCCTAAATGGATTTTCCTCTGTGTTTTTTTTTTTACAGCACTCTTTTCTATCCTTGTTTTTTCGCTTCTGTAGTTGCACTGTAATTACTTCTAAGTTGCTTTGTTCATATATTCAGCTTTTTTACCTCGTTGAATGGACCGAGGGTGACTTCCATGCATTCTTTGGTCTTTTTCTGAGTACTGCACAGGCCCATTTTACTGCATGTTATACTAGCTTTTTTGGATAATTCCTCTAGTCCTCATCGGTCTATGTCTATCACCCTGAAATTTCTGCTCAGAGCCTACAATACTTTTCTTTCATAATCTTCATGATTCAAGAACACAAATCACTCTGTCTTGTCTGATAAATGTAGCCATAAATCATTGCGTTTCAGCAGCCAGATCGTAGTATCATTCAAACAGCTCTGCATACATTTTCTTTCTTGATTTTTCTTGAAGCATTCAACACATTGATTTGGTGCTTTTGAAACACATTCGCTTCTGTGTTCATTAGGAGTTCACTTCGCAATACTGTGTACAATTTCTAACAGCTGTACCAGTTTGAGGCGCAGTTGTATTGCAAATTTGGGACCTTTATCGAGCATGTACTGGATCCTTTCTGGAAGCTGGTAGCCAGAGAAGCTCCTACGACCATTTTTGTGAGACCTCACGATGTTTTAACACCAGGATTACAATTTGGGCCTGTTGGTCTGCCATTAGTGTGTGTAACATTGTGCAAAAAGGACACAATAATAGACGATGTAACACGTAGAGCGCAAACTTTCGACAGTTTATATTGGAGCAGAATGACCCTTCTTATACATAAAAACGGCAGAAAAGGGAAGCTTGCAATGAAAAAATCCATAAACAGGAGATGTATGCTCAAGACAGTGTTTCAACAAGTGGACTTATTTTCCTCAAGGCTGTTATGCCAGCGAGTCCTCGTCAAACGACCGTGCCTCTGAAAAAGGCAATCTGGGTCAAGGCCAGCCCGCAGTCGGCCGGGCGCGATCAGCTCGACGGCGTGAACACGCGCGGCGCTTCTCTGGCCCACGTGCATTGAGTCAGCTGCGCGCGTGGCAGCGAGCCGGTGTTCTCGTGTCTGGTGGTCTGACGCATGGCGCGGCGACCCCCCATTGGAGGAATCTGCCCTGACGACCAGCGGCGCTTCTGATTGGACATTTTGGTTGGACCCGGTGCAAATAAAAGAAGCCCTGCGGCGTGTCGCGATCAGCGGTCTTAGGCGAAGGGCTGACCTATGTGTTAGAGAGGAGAGCTCGGCTCTTCGAGTCTCTGTCGGCCCCAGTGCCGAAATTGTAACGCCTCTGTATATATGCTGTACATAAACCTTGTTTAACTCACCGTCGTCTCGTCCGCTCGTCTTATCAGCTCTGCGCAGAAGCAGTCGCGAGCTGATAAACATACGCTACGCAACAGTGGTTGGCAGCTGCGGGATCGGCCGGCGTCAGCGACATCGATGCGGTGAGTGCCTGATGTTTTCCCCTCAGTTCACCAGACTACTCTAGCTCAGGTTGTAGTAGTTTAGAGAAGGGCTGTGTGAAGCATTTGAGTGAGCTTTGATCGTTTCAAGCAAAGTCGAAGTGCTTTGAAACCAAAGTTAATGCGGAGGGGGTAAACACGGGAGAGTGAAAAATTGCTTGCGCGTCTTGCTAGTTGACTTATAGTGGGTACGGCAAGTAAATTGTTAACAGGGGCAAACAGCAAGAGGCTAGTGTGAACGATGGAGAACCTTAAAGTGAAGGAACTCATCGAAATTTGTGAGGAACTCGGCATTACTTTGGGCCGTGCGAAACGAAAGCAAGCGATCCTTGAGATCATGAAGGATGAGGGAGTGTCGGCTGAGGAAGTCGATGAGGCCTGGGTGGATATTAAAGCACGCCGTGAGGAGGCTGAAAGGCGAGAAGTAGAAGCTCGCGAAGAAGCTGAAAGGCGCGAAGCTCGCGAACGTGAAGAAGCTGAAAGGCGCGAAGCTCGCGAAGAAGCTGAAAGGCGCGAAGCTCGCGAACGTGAAGAAGCTGAAAGGCGCGAACGTCGCGAGGAGGCCGAGAGACAGGAGCGCCTTGAGATGAAACGACTAGAATTGGCAATCCTACAGTGTTCGCAGGCGCCTAGCGTAGCTTCTCCGACGATTCAGGTCAGCGGTTTTAGAATTCGTGACCAACTGCCACCGTTCGTAGTAGGCGAGGACATGGCGAAGTATCTCGTCAAGTTTGAACACGTCTGTGAGCGAAATGCTTTGGAGCAGTCTCTTTGGGCGCGTAACCTGCTAGCTCTTCTTCCCGGCGAAGTGTCCGACGCGATAACTTGCTTGTCGAGGGAAGCGTTTGAGAGCTATGACGAGGTTAAAGAAGTGCTCTTGAGACGTTATAAGTTGTCGCCCGAGGCTTTCAGGCAAAGGTTCCGGTATGCTAAAAAGGGGAATGAGTCACACGTTGACTTCGCGTTTCGTCTTAAAGCCGATTTGATTGAATGGCTCAAGGGCGAAGGTGTTTATGACGACCGCGATAAAGTGGTGGAATGCGTTGCATTGGAGCAATTCTACCGCTGCATCGAGGAGGATGTCAAACTTTGGCTGCAGGACAAACTTGGTGAAGTACAGCTAAACAAGGCAGCAGAGTTAGCTGAGGAGTATTATACTCGCCGAAAGTTGCATAGCAGGGCAGTGCGCGTTGAAAAGGATGAAAGAAAAGAGGGCTTTTCAAAGAAACCTGATCAACGGAAACCCGCTCCGCACCGTAATTTCAAAAAGGACCCGTCTCTTACGAAGGACACTGTAGAGGAAGGGAAAACAGAAGCGGAAAAATCGAGTGAGGTTTCTAAACAACGCACTGATACCACACGGGCGTTTGAATCACGGAAGCCACTAATCTGCTACAACTGCAAAAAGGAAGGGCACATCGCGATAAACTGTAAGCAAAAGTTTGCTTTTGCAACAATTAGAGAATCGGAAAAGAACATGCGGTTGTTGGAGCCGTATATCCAAGCAATTAGTGTGAATGGGAAAGCGTGTCGAGCACTTAGAGACTCCGCGGCAACCATGGATGTTGTCCACCCTTCATTGGTGTCTCCGGACGACTTTACAGGAGAATGCGCGTGGATCAGGCAAGTCGCCGAGGAGCAGAGTGCTTGCTTACCAATCGCCACGGTTGTCATTGAAGGCCCGTTCGGTAAGCTTCGCACCGAAGCGGCTGTGTCTGCCGCGCTTCCCGATCGTTTTCCTTATCTCTTCTCCAACAACTCAGAGCAGCTTCTCAAAGAGCAGGGTAAATCGTTCTTCCCCAACTTAGCGTACATGGCCCTCACGCGATCGCAAGCGCGGAAGCTCTCGCAAGAGCTTGACCTTGTTCAAAGCGGTGAACTCTCAAGTGACCTTGTCGGCGGGTCGACGGAACCTCAGAGAGGAAACTTTCCGCGTGAGTCATGTGAGCAGTCGCGCGAGCGGCCCGTCGCCGGACCGACCAGCGCGGTTTCCGTGGAAAGGGGAGACGACATGGCGCCATTGGATCAGAGGGAGAGGGCTGCAACGCTCTCGCCTGTAGCGGAAAGTTGGAGTGAGCTGTCGAGGGTTGATTGAGAAACGCTCATTCGAGAGCAGCGTGAGGACCTCTCGATTAAAGCGCTAATGGAAAGCGTAAACTTAGAAAAAAAGAAAAAGAATGTTTCTTTTTTTGAGAAAGCGGGGCTTTTGTATCGGAGCTACACAAATGCGCAAGGTCGCAAGTATGAGCAGCTCTTAGTGCCACAAAAGTATCGTCGCCAACTATTGGAACTGGCGCATGAAAACGCATGGGCAGGGCATCTCGGCATAAAAAAGAGCAAGGCTAGAGTTTCCCTTCAGTTTTATTGGCCGAAATGCTGGAAGGATATTGAAGACTTTGTGCGCTCATGCGACACTTGTCAGAGAGCGGGGAAATCCACGGACAAGTGGAAGGCACCCATGAAGCTTGTGCCGATTATCACAGAACCTTTTCGGCGCCTAGTAATTGATATAGTCGGGCCATTGCCAGAGTCAAGACAAGGTTGTCGGTACATCCTGACGGCTCTCTGTGTAGCCACAAAATTTCCGGAAGCGATACCCCTTAAGGAGCCCAATTCCCCTCATGTCGTGGATGCGCTGCTATCTATTTTTGCACGCGTCGGATTTCCTTCTGAAATCCAATGCGACAATGGTAGTGTCTTCACCAGCTGCCTTACCTCTGCCTTTATGGATAAATGTGGAATAAAAGTAGTGCACAGCTCGATCCATCACCCGCAATCTAATCCGGTAGAGCGTATGCATTCCGTTCTGAAACGGATACTGAGAGCTCTCTGCTATGAGCACAAATGCGACTGGGAAGCGTGTATTCCTCCCGCTATGTTCGCTTTAAGATCAGCTCCTCATGAGAGCACTGGTTTTAGCCCTGCAGAACTTGTGTATGGCAGGAGTTTGAGAACACCATTGCAAATGCTACGCGAGTCCTGGGAGGGATTCGATGAGGACCCTAATGTAGTTGCGTACGTTCTAGACCTCCTTCAGAGGCTTGGAAAAACGAAAGATCTTGTGGAAAGCCACATGAAGGCTGCACAAGTATTGTCGAAGGAGTACTACGACAAATCGGCGAAGAAGCGCACATTTGAAGTTGGTAGTCAAGTAATGCTGCTGCGGCCGTCCAAAAAGAACAAGCTTGAGGTTCATTGGGAAGGGCCTGCCAAAGTAATATCGAAGCTTTCTGATACCAATTATGAAGTGAAATCAGGAAGGCGGCCGAACAAAATTTACCACAGTAACTTGATGAAACCGTACGTTCAACGTCAAGCGGTCGTAAATCTGCTGTTGAATGTTGCAGAGGAAGAGGGAGAAGAAATTTTGAATTCTAGGGATGTAATCGAAGGGGGATCGGAGGTAATCTTGGAGCAGTTGAACCTAGAGCCTAGGTTAAGTGAAGCCCAGAAGGAGGACCTGAGAAGGATTGTTTCCGAGTTTCAAGACATGTTTTCGGACCGTCCCGGAAACACGTCGGTGATCGAGCACGATATCGAGCTAACTTGTGAGGAGCCAATCCGTAGCAAGCCGTATCGTTGTTCCCCCGTGCAAAAGCAGATCATGAAAGAGGAGATCGATAAAATGCTGGAGTTGGGAGTCATAGTACCGGGCGAGAGTGACTATACATCCCCTCTAATATTGGTTCAGGTGCCAGGAAAAGATCCGAGGCCATGCATCGATTACCGGCGTCTTAACGCAATAACTCGAGACCAAACTTACCCGATACCCAACCTAGAGGAGAGGGTGGAAACTGTGTCACAGTCCAGCTATATTTCCACGTTAGACCTCGTGCGAGGGTATTGGCAAGTCCCCCTTACAGAGCGTGCCAGCCGCTATGCCACATTTGTTTCTCCATTTGGAACGTATCGCCCACTTAAGCTGAGCTTTGGATTGAAAAATGCACCCGTTTGTTTTTCAGGCTTAATGGACCGCGTTCTAAAGGGCCTCTCCGAGTTCGCTCTGCCGTATATTGACGATGTCGCCATCTTCTCCAACAACTGGGAAGAACATGTCGAGCATCTACGCGTCGTGCTGAACAGGTTGAGAAAGGCTGGCCTTACCGTGAAACCTACTAAATGTCACCTAGGGTGTGGCGAGGTGTCTTACCTGGGGCACGTTGTGGGGCGTGGCCGGCGTAGACCTTCAGAAATTAAGGTAGCCGCTGTCGTGAACTATCCACGACCAACCACAAAATCAGAGATAAGGGCATTTTTGGGCCTGGCTGGATACTATCAGCATTACGTGCAAAATTACTCTAGCATTGCCAGCCCCCTCACTGACGCGCTTCGAAAGTCCGAGCCGGTTAAAGTAGTATGGGACTCAGAAAAGGAGACTGCGTTTTGCCAGCTAAAACAGGCCCTAAGCGAAAAGCCTGTTCTCATGGCACCCGATTTCTCTAAGAGATTTGTGATTCAATGCGACGCGAGTGATCGCGGCATGGGAGCTGTACTGTGCCAGGAGGACAGTGCTGGTAACGAAAGGCCAGTTTTGTATTTAAGTCGAAAACTCAGCGGCAGGGAAGAGGCGTACAGTACCTCTGAAAAGGAATGCGCTTGCCTCGTGTGGGCCGTTCAAAAGCTAGCTTGTTATGTCTCCGGTTCGAGGTTTGTGGTTGAAACGGACCACTGTCCTCTAACCTGGTTAAATAACATGTCGCCTAAAAGTGGCCGGTTACTGAGGTGGAGCATGATACTCCAACAGCACAACTTTGACGTTCGCTACAAAAAAGGAAGGCTAAACGCTAATGCAGACGCCTTGAGCCGTGCGTTTAGTTAGTACCTTCTCAACCTTTCGGTTTCTGGCTGGCGATTCGGGGCAAAATTTTGACCTCATCACGACCTGGGCTGAGCGCTCTCGTTCAGAGTGATCTCAAGGGGCCAACTTTATGTGGTATTCTAATCCGTTACGTTGTTGTACGTGGGAAAAAAAAAATTGAGTTGTCATTTTAGGGGTCTTTTGTCCCACATGTGCCTCTTGACGTAGAGGGAACAAAATTCCGATAAACACGTAGATAGGTATATGTTGTACTATATTTTGTCTGGTGTTCTGTCGGGTGACCGAGGGCACTTGCTTGTGTCGTGTGTTGTCTGTTGTCGAACCGTTCTTAGCAAGTTGCAGAACCATCGACAAGTGCTGAAACCGAAGATGGTCAGAAGAGACGAGCGAAGTTGGCCAGCAAGTTGTGGCGACAAGCCAGTGGAGCTGGGATCCGTCGTCAAAAGTGGAATGTGTTCCCGGACCAGTCTGGAGCTGTATTCTCCCCATGGCCCTGGAGGCGAACCTGGAGGGACCTGGCGAACGAGCGCACCTGACATTCGAGCCCCGTGGAAGCAGCTCGTCTTTCCGGTGCATTGTCTGGCGGCGGGGGTGCTGTTATGCCAGCGAGTCCTCGTCAAACGACCGTGCCTCTGAAAAAGGCAATCTGGGTCAAGGCCAGCCCGCAGTCGGCCGGGCGCGATCAGCTCGACGGCGTGAACACGCGCGGCGCTTCTCTGGCCCACGTGCATTGAGTCAGCTGCGCGCGTGGCAGCGAGCCGGTGTTCTCGTGTCTGGTGGTCTGACGCATGGCGCGGCGACCCCCCATTGGAGGAATCTGCCCTGACGACCAGCGGCGCTTCTGATTGGACATTTTGGTTGGACCCGGTGCAAATAAAAGAAGCCCTGCGGCGTGTCGCGATCAGCGGTCTTAGGCGAAGGGCTGACCTATGTGTTAGAGAGGAGAGCTCGGCTCTTCGAGTCTCTGTCGGCCCCAGTGCCGAAATTGTAACGCCTCTGTATATATGCTGTACATAAACCTTGTTTAACTCACCGTCGTCTCGTCCGCTCGTCTTATCAGCTCTGCGCAGAAGCAGTCGCGAGCTGATAAACATACGCTACGCAACAAGGCTAGCCTCAAGTTCTAGCCTTGAAGAAGAAAAGGCAACTTGTCAAAGGGTCAGCTTGAGAACACATTCCCTTTTTATTCTTGACTGACATAAATGCGCATGTCCCAAAAAACATCATAAAACACGTGCACAGCCACTAAAATATACTATTTCTTTTGCTGACGATGCTATAAAAGCCGCATTGACGCACTTATCTTTCAGGTGCAAGATGTTGTGTGCTTCTATAATCAATCATGTTGGGTAATTTCTACTTCAGACGATTATGATGCACTCTTTGAACTCAGGTTTACATCTACAATTTCCGCAATTAGATAGCAAACCAACCACCTAGGAGATTTTTAGTGTAACTCACGTGCTTGCGCAGCCTGCTAGTAATGCAACAAGCTTATTGCCAAACATAATAGCACTTACAAGTTAAAGGTGTGCGGTACATAATACCTTCATTGCATGCAACAAGCTTGTTGCTATGAGGCTTACTGCAACACTTTTTTCTCTGCTTTTCTTATTGGTCATAAGAAAGTTTAGCAAGTTTATTTGGGGTGAAAAATAACACTCTAAAATCAGCCTTTTTGGCTCATAAGTAGAACAACCAGGTCATTGCATTAATGACAGGCTTCACGAGCACACAAATTACGTTAAAAATCAGTCAGGTGGTTGGTTAGCCATCCACTGCAGAGATTGCAGATCTAAACCTGTGTTCGAAGAGTGCATCATAATTAAACAACATGGTTGATTATGGAAGCACATAATATCTCGCAATCGAAAGGTAGATGTGTCAGTGAGGCTTCTGTAGACATTGCTAGCAAAATAAATAACATTTCTTAGTGGCTGTGCATTTGTTTGATGATGTTCCTTGGAACATGCAGATATGCACGTCTAGTATAAAAAGGGTCATACGGCTCAGTAATGAATTGTTGAAAGTTTGCAGTCCGTGTGTAATGGAACATCTTCTTGTGCCCGCGTTCTTTATGCACAACATTATACCCACTATTGTTAACACTATGCTTAGAAAGCAGAGGTATAATTGCCAACAGATTACCCACCCTAGAATTTAGCTACCCATTATAGTTAATGAACATGCATACAAAAGTCTGAAAAAAATGACAATTATGAAACAGGCTTGAAAGACGACAGGGAGAGAACAGTTGACGAAGCTGCTCTCATGGCATATCTGGGTGCCGAAACATGCGTCAGCGAGCCATCAATGAAACTGTCTCCTGATGAAATCTATTTCGTGATGGACTTCACATAGGCCGGGTCAAACGTACTAACTCTTTCAACGTGCTTTTGTGAACTTGTATTGACTATTCATGAATAATAAAACCAGTTCGAGTTTGCACTTGTTCGGTTGAATTGTGTTAAATGTTTTTTGTAGTCCGTCCTTCGTAGCATCTCCCTACCGTAAACGCATCGCCAAGCCAACACGAATCAACTAGCCCCTTTTGTCGCATTACTGAACTTGTTAAATTGAAAGTGGTACAATTTGATCTGAAGCAGCAAACAATTTACAAATGTATTGTTAAAGCTGCCCTTGACGAAATCTCTCTGTGAATACAGTGAAAGCATCTTTGCAGAGCAGCAGCAATAGGTAGCACAAGTTACTTTGAAGAAACATGTAACAAAATATCATTTTCTTCAATGTTGAAATGTTTTTGTTAATCTGAGATTGATTGTAGTGGCAAGAGTGGCTTGCTTACTTTCTGGACTCAGATCTTGATGAAAATTATTCTTCAAACACCTTGGAGCTCTAATATACCAACCCAGCAACCTTTCAAAGGAAAATGAAGCTGTGTTAACATTTACCGGTTCAGCTGCTGTGAAGCCCGTCGATGGCCGCTGGCTTCCTTGTTCCAACTCCTTCTTTGCTTCAAGGATCTGCTTTACCAGGCTTCCTGCAAGCAAGAGGCAGTATGCTGCCCGATTGGTTCTGGAGCACATTACTTTATGCTGACAAGTCTGTTTGACCAAAGTTATGGAACAGCAACATGATTTCCAAATACTACATATGACATTTCATTGCTCTGAAACCTTACCATTCATAGGAGACACTATGGAATTTTCAAATATAATTGAATTCTAATATATTTGTGCAGCAAGCATTAGGTATTCTTATAGTAAATATTGAATATGCAACTTGTTTGTAATGAAGTTGAAGGGTACTGAGGACAGCCACAGCATTTCCTGCACATATTGGGAACCTGGTGCTGAAGTGTCTTGACAGTGTGGTACATGTCTAAACTGAGTATTTTTCCCAACACTCTAGTGTTGGGGCCTTAATGTTCAGAATTAAGTAGTCATTGTGCAAATAGTAAATTTCAGGTTGTAAGCGAATTCAAAGTCAATTCAAATAGTATATATATATATATATATATATATATATATATATATATATATATATATATATATATATAGAAATTGGCTTGAGCGGACAAACGTGCGAAAACTTTTATTGCTCCTACATTTCGGCCGGGGTCCGGCCTTCATCAGGGAAGAAGACACTCGCTTGATATATATATATATATATATATATATATATATATATATTGCTATGGTATGAGCCGGGCTGTAGTATGTGCCGGGTAGGTAGAAGAGGAAGACAACGTTGTCTGATGGGGCCTGAGGACTCCATCTTGACCATGACTGCCGAAGTTCATCCTCACCCTGTAAATAAATCCACCTATCCTTTTATTCAACCGTAACAGTTTTGTGGTGGAGGCGCTGGGTAATCAACCAAGCAATACGACGCTTCAAGCGCCTGATCTATGACGAAGCCGCCGCCTTGCTGGACTGCCCCCGTTACCACTGGCAGCTGAGATGTCTCACGGCGAAGAAGGAAACTGGATGCCCGCAGCTGCAGACCTTCTACCAGTCCCAGCAGCACCGCTAGTGCCAGGTTCGCGTGCGGCTGGTCCCTGGTTGCGTCAGGATCTGATAGTGCCTCGCACATTCGGTGGCAAATCTGGCGAGGACGTGGACGCCTGGCTCACACACTACAAACGGGTGAGCAAATACTACCAGTGGGACGCGGCGACTCAGCTGACCAATGTAGTATTTTTCTTAACGAACGCAGCACTCGTGTGGTACTAGAACCACGAAGATGCCCTCACGTCATGGGATCGCTTCATTTCCGAAATAAGAGCGTGCTTCGGAGACTCCGTAGCTAAGACAAAGTAGGCCGAAGAAACGTTACTGCAGAAAGCTCAGATCCTAGGAGAGACGTGCATGACCTAGGTCGAGGCAATCTTGAAGCTCTGCAAGATTGTCAACCCTTCTATGTCAAAGGAAGACAAAGTTGGCCACCTATTGAAGGGCATTGCCGAGGACGTGTATCAGTTCCTCATCAGCAAAGACAGCCTTGCTACAGTAACCGACGTCATAAGCCACTGTCGCACGTTCGAGACCCTGAAGATGCGACGTATCACCCCCAAGTTCGGTCGCCTACCGAATGTAACCACTGTGGCAAGTGTTGACGAATACATGCCGCTTGATCTCGCGTCGACAATACGCCAGATCGTTCGAGAAGAGCTCACTCGACACGCTCGCCCGACGCCGTACGAACCTACACCCGCATCGCCTCCCTCTCGCCCTCCCGTGTATATTGCCGCAGCAGGCATCGATGACTGCAACTACAGGCCACCCTCACCACCGAGGTCACAGCACAATAACTACCCGCTGCCGAGGTACGAAGACCGCTTCAGTTACCCCCATCAGCCAGCCAACACCTATTACGACCCGAAGGAAGATGTACCTGTACCACCACCACATCAGCGCAATGCATACCGCCGAGCCCCTGTGTGCTACCGTTGCGGTATTGCCGGGCATATAGCTCGGTTCTGTCGTCGGCAGAGAGAGCCGACATCCCTATATCATTCCCCATCAGAGTTTCCGCCAGCGGGCACTGGTCACAACAACGGCCATTGGCCCGCCTATTCCAGGAGTACCTCACGGCGGGGAAATCACCGTGGCAGTTCTGAGCGTAGTTTGACGCCTCCATCTGGCCGACTGCATCGTTCCCCTTCGCCGGGACAACACCTGTCATCACCGCCGCCGCCGGGAAACTAGCCAGCGCGACCGATGGAGGTGAGGTCGCACAACAGGATTTGCCTCAGATGCCTCCTCCAGTTATAATGTCCAAGAACAAGATACGTGTGGAAATAGATGGCTTTTGTACAAGTGCTTTGGTGGACACTGGTGCTACGATATCAGCTATGAGTCTTTCTTTCAAAAGTCGCATTGGCCGCAAAGTTATGTTTTCTTGGGGCGAATCAACAAGGTTTCGTGGTGTTGGTGGGGAAGTACTTCATCCTGTCCGAGTTTGTGCCGTTAATGTCTTATTGGCAGGAAAGGTGTTCCCAAGAGAGTTTCTTGTACTGCAACGTTGTACCCACAATGTGATTCTCGGTCTTGACTTTCTCCAAGGATGTGGAGCTTTGGTTGACTGTGGAAGCGGTGAACTTTCCATCAGCGGTGAAATTGTTCCTGCCCTCGTCGATGAGGCGCCGCAGGCCGCGAAGGACGCTCTGATTGTTTCCGATGAGCTGACAGTGCCGCCATGGTCAATGAGGTCAGTTGCAGTGTTCGCCCCAGAATCTGCCACATCTTTTGATGCCATCATTGAACCTGCCATCGTTCAATGTGCTAAGAAAGGCATCGTCCCTCGTTGTTTGGTATCTGTTGATGAAGGAGCAACCTATCTGTGAGCACTGAACTGTTCGCCAATGCCGGTTGTGCTCCCTCGAGGAATGAAGCTTTGCGTCTTCGATGATTCCACTGAAGGTTCTGTAGCAGTCGTTAACAACGATGAAAGCGAGAAAGGTACAGTCTCTGGCAAGCGCAGTTGCTCTTACGAGTTGCAGATCCTAGGCATGATTAGCACCACTTTGCGGTCACACGAGCAGCAGACGTTACGCCATCTCTTGAGGCCAAGAGGAGAAGCCACTACCTTTGCCAAGAGAAGCCACTACCTTTACCATGTTCTCGCGCTCACCATAGGATTGACACCAGCACTGCCCATCCGATCCGACAAAAGCCTTACCGAGTGTTGTCATCAGAACGAAAAGTTATTGCCGACCAGGTTCAGGAAATGCTGAAGAAGGGTGTCATTGAAAAGTCGTGTAGCCCGTGGGCAGCACCGGTCATTTTGGTTAAGAAGAAAGATGGTGCCTGGCGGTTCTGCGTTGATTACAGAAGACTCAACGCCGTGACCAAAAAAGATGTATATCCGCTGCCTAGGATTGACGATGTTATTGACTGCTAACACTCGGCTTCGTACTTTTCTTCAATAGACCTACAATCAGGATATTGGCAGATACCTATACACCCTTCAGACAAGGAGAAGACCGCATTTGTAACGCCTGATGGACTGTACCAATTCAATGTGATGCCGTTTGGGCTTTGCAACGCCCCCGCCACTTTTGAAAGGTTTATGGACTCTGTCCTTCGTTGTCTTAAATGGGAGGTGTGCTTATGCTACTTGGATGACATCGTCATTTTTTGACGTACCTTCAAAGAGCACAACGTCCGTTTAAGCCTTGTTTAGGACTGTGTCGGAAAGGCTGACTTGATTTTGAACTCTAAGAAGTGCCGGTTTGGTGAACGACAAGCTTTACTCCTCGGTCACCTAGTTGACAAAGATGGTGTCAGGCCGGATCCCCGCAAAATCGAAGCAGTCGGCACATTCAAACCACCCCAGACACTGAAGGAACTTCGCAGCTTCTTGGGCCTATGTTCCTACTTTCGCCGCTTTGTGCCCCGATTTGCGGACGTAGTACACCCACTGATGAGCTTGTTGCGAAAAGACAGCCCATTCGAATGGACACCTGATTGCGATGCCACATTTTCTGAACTGAACCTTCTACGGACATCTGAGCCTATTCTCCGTCATTTCGATCCTTCTGCTCCTACAGAAGTGCACAGTGATGCAAGTGGAGTTGGCATCGGAGGTGTGCTTGTTCAGCGCCATGATAATGCAGAGCATGTTGTTGCTTATACGAGTCGATCTCTAAGCAAGGCTGAAATGAATTCTACGGTGACAGAGCAAGAATGTTTAGCGGCTGTATTCGCCATTCAGAAGTTTCGATGTTACCTCTACGGTCGTCCATTCACGATTGTGACAGACCATCATTCATTATGTTGGCTTGTTACCCTCCGAGACCCTTCTGGCCGCCTTGCTCGATGGGCTTTACGCCTTCAAGAATTTGACTTCAGCATTTCGTACAGAAGTGGACAACGTCATTCGGACGCTGATTGCCTTTCTCGCCTGCCTATGACCACGACGGAGGACAGTGCAGATACCTTCGACATCTGTTTTGCTGCGGTCTCTCACACGTTTTCTGACGCCAATATCTTCAAACGAGAACAATTGAGTGATTTATCTTTAGACCCTTTGTTCGTTGACGCTCGGAATCTCAAAGGCAGTGGTCGCTTTCGAACTCGTGATGGACTGTTGTGCGAAACGAATTACTCAGCAACCGGCGCACGTTATTTACTGGTCGTACCTCAAAGTCTTCGAAGCGACGTTCCCCGTATTATGCACGATGATCCAACGTCAGGACACCTCTGGTTCATTTGCACCCTGCATCGAGTGCAGCAGCATTCTTACTGGCCTCGAATGCGAGATTTTACGAAACAATACGTCTCGAGCTGCGAGAACTTCCAGCGTCACAAACGACCTACCAGTGCACCGCACAGCCTTCTTCATCCCAAAAAACCGCCTACTACACCTTTCGAGCAAGTGGGCATCGACCTATCGGGCCCGTTTCCGCGATCTTCGAACAACAATCGCTGGATAATAGTGTGCGTCGACCACCTTACCAGATACTTCGAAACCGCTGCGATACCATCTTCTACAGCTGATGGCGTCTCTGCCCTTTTGTTACGCTCCGTTGTTCTTCGCCATGGTCCACCTCAAGTAATCATCAGTGACCGTGGTCGCCAATTCATCGCCGACGCTGTGGAAGAATAGCTTCGCCTCTGCACTTCACAGTTCAGACATTCGACACCATACCATCCCCAGACGAATGGTCTTGTAGAACGCACCAGTCGAACTCTTACTAACATGCTCGCTATGTACGTCGCATCCAATCACAAAAACTGGGATGAGATCTTACCATTTATTACTTACGCATACAATACAGCGAAGCACGAGACCACGAACTTCACGCCCTTCTACCTGCTCTACGCTCGATCACCACGCAACTCCCTTGATACAATCCTCCCAATTAAGCTCCATACAGATGAGTCCGTGGCTGAAACATTGTGCCGGGCTGAAGAAGCCTGCCAAATTGCTCGCTTGTGCACACTGGCATCACAAGATTGCTCCAAGCAACGGTACGATCAACGCCATGATGCCATTTCATTCCACAAAGGTGAATTCGTGTGGTTGTGGACCCCCCAACGAAAACCTGGTTTATGTCAGAAGTTTTTACCACAGTACACAGGCCCCTACGTCATTGTAGATCGCTTGACTGACTTGACGTACGTTGTCGCACACTTGACGACATCTTCTCGTCAGTCAAATCAATTGCAATTGGTGCAAGTGGCTCGCCTCAAGAAGTTTCATCCCTCCAGTGACTTAAACTCGCCCAGCGGGCTTCGTCTGTGAACCGGGGATCGCTACGGTATGAGCCGGGCAGTAGTATGTGCCGGGTAGGTAGAAGAGGTAGACGACGTTGTCTGGTGCGGCCTGAGGACTCCACCTTTACCGCGACTGCCGAACTTCATCCTCACCCTGTAAATAAATCCACCTATCCTTTTATTCAACCGTAACAATATATATATATATATATATCTTCACATTTACATTACAATTGGTCTAATAACATTCCCTATACATTTCTTGGCATTATTGTCTGTTAGATCTCATTAATATTGTGTCAAAACAGGGAAAAACGAGCCCTTAAGTATACACTTCTTTCTCTATTATTCGTTAACGAGGGTCTCGTACTGGCAGACTTGGTGCCGTTATCTTTTATACGAATGACTATTGGTCAGCTGCCAGCTCGTAATAAGTTCGCGTGCTACGTGACGCCAAACAGGCTCATAAAGAGTGTGCCACACTTACCGCCATGGCTACAGGTGGCGCTAACTGACACTCCCTTGCTTAGTTCACATATAAACCCAATAAAGTGGCTGGGGGGATACCTGCCGTAGTAGCTCAGTGGTAGAGCATCGAAAGCGTCATTCGAAGGTCGCAGGTTCCATTCCTGCTCACGGGAAGTTATCTTTTCACCCACTTTTCTTTCTTCACATTTACATTACAATTGGTCTAATAACTTCCCCTATACATTCCTGGGCATTATTGCCTTAGATCTCATTAATATTGTGTTAAAACACGGAAAAAAATGAGCCCTCAAGTATACACTTTTTTCTCTTCCCTTATATATATATATATATATATATTGTAGGCATTCATTAAGCACATCATCTATCTTTACACATATTCATCATCAAGAGTGGTCGTCATCTTCTTCTGCTGTGGGGACTTAGCTTGTCTGAGTTCTGTGCCTTGGGCGTGGTCGCTTCATCGTGTCTTCCGGGCCTAATAAAGGTTGCCTTCACCGTTACATCACAATATATATATATATATATTATATATATAGCCACGTGGGTGAGAAATAATGAAATAAATATATTTACAAAATATACAGAAAGAGTCAGAGGCAGCTGCGGCCAAGATGGAGGTACAACAGCAGCAACAACACGAGCGTGATCGCATTCATTGTCTTCGTCGTCTACCTGATGCTCTCTCGTTGCCGATGTCGTGTAACATATAACCCCCCACCGCCGATAGCACCGTCTCAGTGCCTAAAGGAGAGTAGCATCATATGCGGAGATGTATGGTTTCAGACGGGACACGTGGACGACGTCAGTGGCGGGTGCGGACGACGACGACTGACTGTCCAACGGAGCGATCTCATGTGTGACCTCAGTAAGCCGGGGTAAAACCTTGTAAGGCCCCGAGTAGTGCCAACGTGGCGGCATGGTGTCCAGAGCAGGACTAATGAACTTGGAGAGTAGGAAACTACTTTGTGATGGCTATCGTAGCGGGCCTTCTGAGAGAGCTGCGAGCCAAGAAGACGTTCCCGTGCGATTTGGCGGGCCACTTGAGCCCGAGCAGTGGCATCCCAGGCGTACTCTGTAACCGTTTGTGTAGTTGGTGGGAGAAGAGTGTCGAAGGGTAACGCTGGATTGCGGCCGAACAATAAATAGAAGGGGGAGTAGCCAGCGGTGTCATGGCATGACGAATTGTATGCGAATGTTACATAAGGCAAAGTACTATCCCAATCAAGGTGATCCTTGGAAACGTACATGGTGAGCATTGTGGTCAAGGTTCGATTTAGGCGCTCGGTAAGATTATTTGTTTGCGGGTGGTAGGCCGTAGTGAGCTTGTGACGCGTCGAACACGAGCGAAGGATGTCACTTACTACTTTTAAAAAAAATGAGCGACCACGATCGGTCAGCAGCTGTCGAGGAGGGCCATGGTGAAGAATTACGTCATAAAGCAAGAAGTCTGCGACGTCAATGGCAAAGCTTGTCGGTAGCACTCGTGTGATAGCATATCTTGTGGCGTAGTCAGTGGCCACGGCTATCCACTTGTTTCTAGTGAGAGAAGTAGGAAATGGTCCAACGAGATCAAGACCAACGCGGTAGAAGGGGACGATGGGTATGTCTACTGGTTGGAGCGGACCAGCTGGTGGCAAGGTGGAATGTTTGGAGCGCTGGCAGGACTCACATGCAGCAACGTACCGGCGCACAGAACGGCAAAGGCCTGGCCAGAAGAATCTACGCCGCACACGATCGTACGTGCGCGTGACCCCGAGATGTCCAGTGCTTGGGGCATCGTGAAGCTGTTTAAGAACAGCGCAACGAAGTGTCATAGTAACTATGAGTAGTAGCTCTGGTCCCTCGGTGCTGGTGTTGCGTCGGTAAAGAATGCCATCGCGTAGAACAATTAAGTGTAGCGACGAGTATATGTGGAACAAATGTAGACTCTGCATGATAGACCGCAAGTGGATGTCGCTGAGCTGTTCCTTGCGTATGTTGGGTGAAAGCAGACATGGTGAAAACACAAGGGTCAGAATCATGTGCTGAAAGGTCGGGTGGGTTCACGGGGTGACGGGATAGATTGTCGGCATCCTGGTGCATTAGGCCAGATTTGTATGCCCTGTCAAAGCTGTATTCTTGGAGTTTTAAGGCCCAACGGCCAAGTCGTTCAGTTGGATCTTTAAGGGACGACAGCCAGCACAAAGCATGCTGATCCGTAATTACCGAAAAAGCGCAACTAAACAAGTATGGTTGAAATTTTCCTACTGCCCAGACTAGTGCGAGACACTCACGCTCTGTGATGGAAAACTTGCTCTCCGAAGGAGAAAGGAAGCGACTGGTATAAACGATGACGCGATCCTGTTCTCGTTGCCGCTGGGTGAGAACAGCATCGATTCTATGTCTGCTGGCATCGGTATGAACTTCAGTACGGGCTGACGGGTCAACATGGGCCAAAATGGGTGGGGAAGTAAGTAATGTTGTAAGGGTGCTGAAGGCAGTCGCTTGGTGAGTACCCCAATAAAAAGGCATGTCCTTCTTCAGTAGTTCAGTAAGTGGTTGGGCAACGACAGCCAAATTCTTCACAAAATGTCGAAAGTAATAAAAGAGGTCGATAAAACTGCGTACATCTTTTGCGGAACCTGGTATGGAAAAATCTTTGACAACTCAAATTTTGTCAGGATCAGGATGAACGCCTCGAGCACTGTCAAGGTGGCCCAGCACAGTGATTTCCCGACGGCCAAAGCGAAATTTGGAAGAGTTGAGCTGAAGTCCTGCTGTCTGTAAAACCTGAAGAACAGCCGACAGGTGGCTAAGATGGCTTTCAAATGTAGGCGAAAATACGATGACGTCATCGAGATAGCACAGGCATGTGGACCATTTGTATCCACACAGGAGAGAGTCCATCATCCTTTCAAATGTAGCTGGGGCATTACACAATCCGAATAGCATAACCTTGAACTGGAAAAGTCCATCCGGTGCAATGAATGCAGTTTTCTTATGGTCTCAATGATCGACAGAAATCTGCCAGTATCCTGATCGTAAGTCGATAAATGAAAAGTAGGCAGACCCATGTAGGCAGTCGAGAGCATCGTCAATCCGCGGCAGTGGATACACGTCCTTACGTGTTACTCTGTTTAAATGACGGTAGTCTACGCAGAAGCGCCAGCTGCCATCCTTCTTCTTAACTAGCACGACCGGCGATGCCCATGGACTGCAGGAAGGTTCGATGATGTCTTTTGTGAGCATTTCTTCAACTTTGTGCTGGATAACTTGTCGCTCAACATTAGACACGCGATAAGGACGTTGTTGGATGTGGCTGGCGTCTCCAGTGTTAATCCTACGAGTTACGGAAGATGTCTGACCCAAAGGGCGGTCATCAAAATAAAAGATGTCATGGTAGGATTTCAGCAGGTGTCGGATATAAGTTGTCTGTGCTGCCAAAAGATCAGGGGTGATCATCTTGTCGATGGTGGCATCCGCTGCACTCTTCGATGAGGAGAATGGGGCAGATGACCAAGAAGATTCGGCAACGAACACCGAAATGGCAGCATCTATAGAAGAAACTTTTTCCAAAGTGATACCATCTGGGATAACTTGAGTGCACCAGCTGAAGTTTAGGATCGGAAGAGATGCTGTATTTCCCGTGACTGTCAAAAGTGTGTGAGGCACGGCAACATTTTCGGCCAGCAGAACGTCAGCAATAAATGTCAACATGTAGGCACCGTCAGGAACGGAAGGGACAGATCTCAGGTAACGGCTTAAGGTGCTAGGCGAACGTGATCTACAGAACACAGACGTGATTGAGCTGGTGTTGGGTCGTCATGGTAACACGGTAAATCAAGTTGAAGCAAGCCGGTTCCACAATCAATAAGGGCAGAGTGGGCGGATAAAAAGTTCATGCTGAGGATAAGTTCATGAGAACATTTCTCGAGCACAGCAAATAGCACTGTAGTGGAGCGATCGGCAACACTTATACGCGCGGAGCACATTCCAAGCACAGGAAATGTGCCACCGCCGGAGACCTGAACGAGTGGTACTGTGGGTGGCATTAAAACTTTGCTTAGGCGGCAACGAAGCTCCGAATTCAACACTGATATGTGAGCTCCTGTGTACACAAGTGCAACAACGGGTGTGTCCTCTACTTCAACGTCAATAAGGTTGCATCGAGTTGGCAGCATGGTCAGAGGGTTTGGCGGGCAAGTGATCGATGCAGCATCACCTCCAGGAGCTGCATCATCTAGTTTTCCCACGGCAGGTGGTCAGTCGGCGATGTTGGTCGGCGAAATTGGGGCGAGCGAGACGACGGGCAACGGGAGAGCGGTGAACGGAACTGGTGAGCATGCGGAGATGGAGAACGACGATGATATGGGGGCATAGAAGGAACGTCTTTACTGGTGGCCTGAAATGATTCCCGGTAAAGTTGAAAACGTCCATGATCCCTCTCTGGGCAATGGGTGTACCCATAGGATGTCTGATGCCAATATCACCGAGTGTTACAATAGCGGGCCACGTGCCCGATACGGCAGCAGTTGAAACTAATCGGACGATCATCAGCAGTCCTCCACTCGGCTGGATTGCGAGGGCGCACCGGAAGGTTTTGGCTTTGGGCATACAAAACAGGGGTCGACGACAGTCGATCGGCTGAGAGGGAGCTGTAGTGCACTCGGAGGCCAGTCCAGCATGGGAAAGCTCTTGTCGCACAATGACATGTACCAGTGGCACTATCTGAGGGATAGAGTCACAGGCATGGGAGCACGTGGACACAAGAGACGCAGCTTCATGTTCACGTCTGATGATCTTAGTCACGTGCTCTGCAGTTAACGGCGTCTGTAGTGCAAGCTCATCTTCGCACGACCAGGTTGCTGCTGTGTTTGGTAGTCGAGTGAAAAGGTGGGCGATACGTCGACTTTTTGCGGCCTCAAAACGCTGGCACTCCTTAATGATGGCATCGACCGTGTTGCAGTCCATGCATATGAGAAGGTTGAACGCATCATCTGTAATGCCTTTCAATATGTGTGCTACTTTCTCGGTTTCTTGCATGCCATCGTCTGCTTTCCGGCAAAGGGCGAGCACGTCCTGTATGTAAGTCACGTAGGACTCTACTGATGTTTGCGCACGAGATGCCAACTCCTTCATGGCCTCTGCCTTTCTACCCGCAGACGTGCTGAAAAGGTCGCGCACCTTTTCCTTACATGCATCCCAGCTTTCGATTTCATCTCCATGGTTCTCGAACCACACTTTTGCTGTTCTTTTCAAGTAGAACAGGATATTGGCCAACATAATAGTTTGATCCCAGCGGTAATTCTTACTTGTACATTCGTACAACGGCAAGCATTCTTCAATGTCAACATCATCAGTGCCACAGAATGTGCCGGGATCTTTTAGCTGCGGAAGGACAGCAGTTGTTGTTGTAGTCGCCTTGGCAGGAGCGAGTCCCTGGTTTGCCATGGTGGAGAAATCCAAACGTCGGCCACTGCGGAGCACCGTTATATCATGTTGTACCCCGCACCACCACCAAATGTCACGGGGTGAGAGAATGAATGAAATAAATATATTTATAAAATATACAGGGAGAGTCAGAGGCAGCTGCGGCCAAGATGGAGGTACAACAGCAACAACAACACGAGCGCAATCGCATTCATCGTCTTCGTCGTCTACCTGATACTCTCTTGTTGCCGATGTCATGTAACTATATATTTATTTATTTAGAATACCCTCAGGGCCAATGGCATTACAGAGGGGGTGAGGCAAAAATACAGAAAATTGGAGGTATAGTTCAAAAAAAAGTCTCAAGACAAACGAACAAAAAATGCAGAAAAAGAACCCACAACAACTCCCAAGCACATTTCTAAAAGATTACAAGTAGTTACACAAATTATAACGACACAAAAAACAAAACAAAATACAATATACGTTAAGTATAAACGTGAGTCAAAATTCGGTGTATCAATGAAGATAGATGCATGATATAACTATAAATGGCAGTGCCTAGTTTAAAAGAAAAAGAAAACTTGTAGAAATATATCGCGTACAGCTACTTTCAATTGGTAGTATCCTTGATGGTTACAACATCTGGAGGAAGGTGATTCCACTCATCACTTGTGTGTGGCACTAATGAGTGAAGGAAAGAGGGAGACCTACAAGATGGAATGCCGACTTTTTGTTGGTGATCAATGCGAGATGACATGTGATGCAGTGCTGAAAGGAGTTGGGGTCGTAAAGAGGGGTGGTGATATATCCTATGAGAGAGAGAGAGGCGCGCGATTCTATGTCGTAAAGCTAGAGGTGATAATTCTAGATTAGCTTTCAATAAACTGATGCTAGCGGTCCTATTATAGTTAGATGAAATGAATCGTGTGGAATTGTTCTGAACTTTTTCTACTAAATGAATTAATTTATGCTGACTGAGGTCATATATATGGGCATATTTTTCATGACCCAATGAACCTCGGCAGTATTTTTTTAAATTGAATTAAGGCCTGTGTAAATGCCATTTGTTTTTGTTCGAAGGAAATGGAAATAACTTTGAATAGAAGAAGATTGACTTTCGCTAGAATGCAAGTGATAACCTGTAAAATATGTCATGTTTAAAAATTTACTATTCCTAGAGCGTATGAGCCGGTATAACAAGCTTTTAAACTTAAGAAATGATGAATTAATGTGAAGCTAATATGTTCATTTAAAGAAGCAGTGACATCAACTTTATGCATGTCTCATTTTTTACGTTAACACGCAGTTATGGATCCCCTAGTAACAATTGATAAAGAGGTGGAAAAGGAAGAAATAGCAATAAAAACAGAAAGGGCAAGGGAAATAAACAAAAACAGAGGAGAAATAACAGAGAAAAACTGAAAAGGAGAAAAAAGAAAGAGAAAAGGAAAGGAAGCTCAAGAGAAGCAAAGCAGACTTCCCAGCCCCGCACTTCCTTTAGGCCTGCTGCATGTTCATGTGCTAGAGACCTGTGCTCCCACTGCAGTCTGGCTCTTAGCTAGCTGGTGAGCTATACTTATAGAAAGCATCAACACAGTGAGGCTGGCCTTAAATTTGTCGTCTGACAGCAATCCGGCCAGCCTCGCCCCGCCACAGTGGCCTAGCTAGTTGTACTCGGCGGCTAGACCTGCAGGTTGCGGGATCAAATCCCAGCTGTGGCGGCTGCATTTTTTATGTAAGCAAAAATGCTGCAGGCCTGTGTGCTCATATTTGGGTGCACGTTAAAGAACCCCAGGTGGTCGAAATTTCCGGAGCTCTCCACTACTGCATCTCTCATAATCATGTGGTGGTTTTGGGACGTTAAATGCCACATATCAATTTATGCAGCTAGAATCACGCCTTTTATGCTTTCTATAAAGCACAGCCGAGCGGAAATGAGCAGGACTCCCATGGGACCGCAGGTCTAACACACCAACTACATGCGGTAAGTCTGCAAAGTGCATGAAGATAGCCTTTATTTACTAAACGACAATGTCTATGTATATCTGTTAAATGTCCATTCAGTGTCCATGTGCAACATACCTGCGGCCTTACTCGGTCGAGCTTTTCATAGTTGCGGGTACATCTAATCTTCGTAATTTAGATTTCTGAAACATACCATGGATGTCTGCACAATATTTATGGTTCAGCTTTGCATAGAGTTTTTTTATGTTTGTGTGCCACTGCCTATCTAACTTAAACAATTGTGATTGATAGGCTAACTATCTCCAATTAAGACAACCTTTTGTTTTACATACTGTGAAACATATCGGCCAACTTTGACGCTAAAATGGTATGTCGTGCTGTTGATGATTGTGCTTGTTGATAGCCTAATTGTGTAAGTCAAAGCTGAGGTCTGCCTGCGAGTGCAGCTTTGAAAGTTTTCATAAAATGGCAAGGATGTGCCTAACATCACTTAAGGGGGGAGGTGGCGATCGAAAAAAACTTTTTTGTTTGTTGAGCTAGAGTAATGAAATTTGGCAGGCATACTGAAGAGTGTCTCGTATAGCTATATATGAAGTTTCATTGCGATATCTCGAGTAGTTTTCAAATTACACTATGTTACATAATCTGATGACATAGTCTGCTGGTGAAAAGCCTAGCATTGTAACAAAACATGCCAGGAAGGTCCAAGTGGTTTTGATCTTTACTCAAAAGAACACTACACAGGATGACATTATCAAAAATTGTCTATTCCTTTTAGTTTTGTTACAAATAACATCCCCATCAGCTTCATGTATTGCATCAGAACTTCTCATGCACTAGTTAGCACATGCAAAAAAAAACTAGGCCCTAAGCAAGGTAAAGAATAATGTCATCCTGTCAACAAGACTTCAAGGATTAAAAAAAAAAAAGACAGCATCAAAATCGGTCCAGTCACTGCCACGCTACACTTTTCACAAGCAACACTAAGTGCCCAAAACACACTTCCGAGAAAATGGCTTTCAAAGTTTTTGTAGCACTTCTCCTTTATCAAAATGCACCAGAACAGTAGTCTTTGGTGTCCATGCCTGCAGGTGGCCTTTTGGTCCTCTGTTTCTTCATCTGGTGCATGTTTGATGATTTTTTAACCCGCTGGCTGTTCTTTTCTGCAGCCCTCTGGAGGGCAACGGCCCCAGGTTTTACGCCTAGTGCACTGCAAATCTCGGTGTAAGCTCGCAAGCTGCCTGCATTGTACTTTGCAACAGCTTCATGCACTGCTGCTTCCACAGTGAAGAGGGAGGCATGCTGCTGCTTGGATATCAGTGACCAAATCACCGAGTGGAGGCTCTCGGCAGCATTTTGAGTCTTGTTGCCGCTACATTGAGCCTGTCGAAGTTTTCGACAGGCTTTTTTTCAATTAACTTTTTTGTTTCTCGTTGAATATTAATGAAAATTGGCACAGACACTAAGAATAACCTCACAGTGCTTCCATAAAAATTTTGAAGCGATACCACGAATACTTTACGAGAAACAAATTATTTCTTCATTGAACCATGTGGAGGGGCTGAGCATAATGTCAAAAAAAAAAAAAACAGTATTGAGAAAGCTGCGTTAAAAGTTTCAACTTTTCTTTACGTCTCTAAGACACCTAAAAATTGTGATCTCAGGTTTGTCTTGTGATATTTGACTTCTTTTCATGATTTACTCCTTTTCATGAGTTACAAAGAACAAGTATGAATTTCAAACCAAGTTCTTTGTATGAAGCAGTGGTGTGATAGGTATGACAGAAAAGATTGTAATTGAATAAAACCATATACTGAAATTATTAAACATACTTTTTTGTGCTGAAGTTGTAATTAGCATAATTAAGTATTTGATTACAAATATTCACTGAACTTATTTTTTTTTTGGAGAGAAGTTTATTGCATCAGAAAAATGGATCACACCATGACGGCCTATGCCTTCTTTCTAAATAACAAAGTTATGGGCAGAAGACTGGTGGCACGGGAATTTCTAGCAGTATAATTAATGACACGAAACGGGCATATAAAAATTCGTGCCCCTGATTCACACATGCTCTTTCGCCACTCTAGCCGTGAAACGCATCATCATACAGCCGGTCGCGGAAACTCTAATCTACAGCAATTCATTAACCTCGGAACATTCATAGACGTTCGTGGCGATATCAAGCACGGCTCCAAGCACGTCTGAATCGCATCACAAAAGCTTATTGACAGCACTCCATATGACCGTGGGGTGCGCGGCCGCATGGACAGTGCAGCCGGCGCGTAATGCACTTGCCGGCGGCGTTCGATGACAATGCGCGAAATGTGTAACTACGAAGACAAAAAATCGGCACGCACTGCACTTGGCATCGCATTTTCGAATGACGACGCGCGAAACTGCTAGCCGCTGTTCCGAGCGATCCTTGGCAGTGAAGGGGGGGGGGGGGGGGGTGACGAGCTTGACTGTGTTGTCCGCTGCCGATGCATAAAATGCCCGTACAATATTCAAAGGAGCTAGCGAGTGATGTGGTACATTCCTTGCGAAGAAGCACGTCACCAAGAGTGCGCTTGCGCGTCGTTCCTGCCCGCAATCTCGCTGTCAGCGGAGTTAGGCCTAAAGCCGACTCCGATGACGCGCCGCACTCGTAGACCGCCGCGCGCCCGCTCGTAGTAATCTGATCGTGCATCCGGTGCGGCCACTCGTAGTAATCAGATCGTGCCGCCGCTTACAGCTTCGTTGCTTGCGAAGAAGCACGTCGCCACAAATGCGCTAGCGCGTCGTTCCTGCCCGCAGTCGGCGGAGTTAGGGCTAAAGACGACTTCAATGACGCGCGGCGCTCGTAGACCGCGCTGACGCTCGTAGTAACCTGATCGCGCATCCGCTTACTGCTCGTAACTAAAGCGTAGTTATGTCTTAAGTGATTATCAAGCCGTGAACACGTCACGAAGTGGCGATTTTCGAGAGCCATGTCCTCGCGACGCACAAGCAGCAGACGACGATCTCCCGGAGCGAACATCGGGCCAATGGCGAGGCGAGCTGAGGCAACATGGCGGCCACGGCCAATCAAGGACTTCAAAACGACCTTCCAACATTTGCTTTTTGCTCGCTTGTTGTTAAAGGGAGGAGCCAGCTGAGGCGGGAAAGTTAAACACGGAGAAGTGCTCTTTCCGATGAGCCCAAGAAGCCGGCTCCCGGCCCAAGCATAGCGAAGGTATTATTTTTTGAAAATCGCCGTTTTCTCGCCATTTCCAGAAAAATTTTTGCTGCCTAGGTGGGTGCAACGAATTTTCCGAATCACTTCTGCGCGGTTTTCAGTGTAGATATTTTGGAACCAGATAGAAAAAGGGTTCCAGAAACTGAAAACTTGAGTTTCAAAAAATCGATTTTTTTGCTATTTTTCGCGATCCCAAAGCCGCGTCCCCCCTTAAGCAATTAACATTGCACAATAATTGTGATTGGAATAACTTGCATGCTGAAGCTGTAACCCAAAAATCTTCGGTATCCTTTGAAGAGGACTTGATCTAGATGTCAAACTCTGGAGTTTCTTGGACACGCAGTTCAACCTGTCGACGTAGTTTTGAGTTGTGCAAAGCCCAGCTCTTGCACAGTTTGCTGAGCAGCCAGGTGCAGCTACAGCGTACGAAACAAGGACTGAGCTAAATATTAGGTGTATTTGCACATTGAACACTTAGAAAAAGAGCTACGAATTTCTCTCCGCTAGTCAGTAGCGTCCCTGAACTGCCATGAAGTGCTTACTGGTTCACTCGCCAGAACGACGACTAAAACAAGAGCAGACGCAACAGCTCTCACACTCAGACCCTAGCCGACGCTACTGTTGTGTTGTGAATTGCCACGGACGTAAAAAAGACTTCAGTACGACTGATTTCCGCAGCTTTCACAAAGCATAACGGTGAGAGCGCAGGATATGGGCAGTCGCGAACGCGTTGGGTAAGCGAATTATTTGCGTTCTCCACAGCCGGTCGCTTGAGAAAGTGTGATAATGTAGGTTTCCTGTTATTGTTCTGAGTAGCCTTGACGAAGAACCATGGCAACTTTGATTATGAAGCTTCTGATCGCGGTGCGCGCCGTGCAACAGTAGACAGGTGACACGAGCGATAAACATTGCACACGCCACGACTACTGATGATCTGAAGTTGTCGCCACCACACAGTATTACACATGTATGGCTTTGAAGGCTCTAAGTTCCAGCTTTAACTAGGAAATAAGAGCACGTACGTTATACAGGTAAATTGCAAAATGATCACGACCACAATCGGGTTTTTCTTGCCTTTGGTCTGCGTGATTGCCAGGGCTATCTCAAAGGCCTTAGTTTTGTGCCTTTCATTGTTCACTGAGAAAGTGAACACGCATGTATCCCCATTTGCGCTATATACAAACGCTAGACAACTGTCAACAGAACATTCTAGCAACAGTTCAATCCACAGGAGTGAGATATCGATAGAGAATGCAACTGCAAGGACGAAAATCGTCAGGGACATTTGTGCTGGATAAAGCGAGCTTTGTACCACTGATAGTAAGATACATTGCTCGTGTATGTACTTCATCGCTTTGGCATCATGTGTGTGCCCAAGTTTAACGCACTTAGGCGTTAAAGATCGCATGACGGTCGGAGTGCTTGCCTCAAACTTGATATCATGCGATGCTCGCTTGCACTTGAAGCACACCAAAATAAATGAAACATCTTTAAAGTTGTACCAGCAGTCGCTTTGATGAGCTTCCTACTTTTCTGAAGTGAGGTTGGATTTATGGAAAAAGCTTGCCAGGTCCTTGATTTTCAAAAACCGCACTTCAAGACTAACGAAACAGGAGGGCTATATGCATGTTCACTTGCAGACGGCTCTCTTTGCACTACTCATTTAAGGCTGGCACGGCGATTGGGGCGCTAATGGCAGCGTTTTTCACAGCACCCTGGGCAGAGTCCGACGTTTCGAAGTATTCTGTAACCTGTTCAGACTGAGTTGCCATTGTTAGTTGGTCTTTTTTTTTCCCGAAAAGCATGTTTATTATGTTTATGTACCACTCTGCTATAGTCGAAGTTAAATCATAGCAGTACTATAAATAAATAAATAAATAAAAGCATTTATTGCATGTTTTCACGAAACTTAATAACCATCTAATTTTTCACTGCATTAGCACAGAGATGTATTCTGAAATCCGAAATGCCATCTCTGATGGAAGCCTTCCCCCGTAGTCACAATGTTTATAACGTACCCCAGTATAATAAAGAACATTGTTGAAAAGTCAGAATTCAGAGAAGGATGTTTGTGAAGGCAGTCTAAAGTGAAATATTGACACACCAAAAGGACAAAGATGGTCGTCCTGAGGTGTACTCAGAACAAAGAATGACACGCATGCCATTGAAAAGGCCCAGCGCAGGTGTTGGACCTGGAGCGTGCTAGTGATGCATCAAATATTCATCGCATAACACATCTTATTCATAAAAGCTAACCATTGATAAGCACTGACAATGAAAGTTGGTACGTACATATTGAATTTCAATATGCAAAGCTAATGCAAAGTTAAGGTAATTGAACACTGGCAGCTGTGATGTGTTTTTGAACATAAAAGTGTGGCATAACCTCTTTTGCTCTTTGGAAAGTGTTGCTGGATGACTACAGAGCTTTTGAAATCCATGAAGACCCCCTTGACGTGGAGAAGTACGTTCTGAACGTCCTGTACTTATTATTCCCCTACGAAAATCCTTTAATTTTAAAGTGATCCAAAGTAGTTTCTATGGCAGATCAGTGTGAACCCAGCGTACTCTCAATTTCATTTACACTCAAATGTATAACATCTGGGAATTACAGTGTATTTTGACACATGAGAGTTGCCGCATTTCATGGCTGTTTTTACTATTTATATGCTCCATCACTCTGTATGTCTATGTTGCTTTGGGGCATGCCAAAGCAAATTATCATTGTGCAGTGCCAATAAGGCTCGTGCTTCTGTATTTCGATACGTGCAACTAGCCCAATTTGCCTCACGGTGATATGTAATTCACTTTTTATTTGATTTATTTCTCAACAGTACATATAAAACCACCACATTTTTGTCGCATTAATGTTTAGAGTGACATTGTAAGCGATTGAAAACTGTTTAGAGAAACACTATTGCAAGAACTTTTCAATGGAATTTCACTTGTGGGGGCACCTTGGGCTTCACTTGTGAGGGCATATCGAAAGTGGAATTTGTATCACACGCATAGCAAAATATATGAGACTCCCAAGGGGTATCACTACTGTGCTGTTTAGAAAACATCTCTACAAACCTGTGTTCAATACATTTTAGTACACCTGTATGCGAACTTAAAGCCTTTGCAAATGCGTGTGAAGTCCAAGAACTCCTTGGTCAGAAAGAGGTACTACCACTGTGTGGGACTGGTTTTTCTGGTTGGTTTACATTGTTCTTCTTGGGTCTCATCCCATTGTTCATTTGACTTTACCACCGGCTGTCTCCTGCTTTTCTTGCGGGAGCCAAGAGCTTCTGCACTGTCCTTTTGTCGCCAAGCAAGTGGTGCGTGAAGGTGAAGTCCATTTGACTCGTGCCAAAGAGTAAAGTGGAGAAACTCTTAAACACCACTCAATCACAAGAATGTCCCATTGTTGAAAAGTGTTGTAGTAAAGATCTGCTACGTGAGATACTGTTATTGCTTCGAAAATCCAGGAATACCTCTTATTCTCTGAAAGCTGTACCAATCACCCTGGAACGTCACCACTTGTTGCATTATACTTTCAGTGCCATTGGCGAGTCTATAGAGTCCAGTCCTCCAAACATGTGTTGCTGCTTTGCACAGTATCATGTCTGATATATCTTGCAAACCTAAATAAATTATCTTGCTTTGTGGCTGCTCCACAAAGATTTTGCAAAAATAGATGTTTATCAGGCCAAAAGTGGGAGACAAACAGCACCATTGCTTATTGCCTGATCCCGAATATCAAGGTCCACTGTGGCTTTTGAATATTGAATATGTGATTTGGTGATGTTTGTGGTCCAATGCAAATACAGGAGGTGACATGCTTGTACATGTACAATTATAAACAGTCATGCGTTAATTATACAATCACCAGCCTTCGTAGCTTTGCAGAGCACATATTACTCGATCATAACCAGTGTAGGCTGAGAGAAATGAAAGTGTTGTCTATTTTTGATAATTCGCAGCGCAAAAAGGACACAGACGAAGTATAGGACAACCTGAGCACTTCGTCTGTGACCTTCTTGTGCTGTGAGTTATCGAAAATGAACTATCACCAACTAGCCCAGATTTTCCTTTTCTTGTAAGTGCTGTAAGCATTAAACAACTCAGCCCCCCAAGAAGAACGTGCAAGCTAATTTCGCAAAGTGAACTGATCGACTTGCCTTGCTCAGACTCTGGAAGCTGTTCTGCTGTGGCGGTGTCCAGCTTGGTCTGCGTAAGTGCGATCATCAATGTCTCATTTCAGCTTTTGGTTCATGTTCAGCCGAGGACACAAGCATGACCATAATTGCAGTCAAGTGTCAATATATTGTTAGTAAATGTAGCGCAACTTGGAAATCTCTTGAAATACTCACATAGCCGCACACTTTTCTACTAAAAAAACACATGCACAGCGTTCACTGCCAACTGTTTATTGTGCGTCACTAATATGAGCAAAACAAATGATCGACAAGAGTGCGCATAAGCAAAGATTCAACAAGTGAGGCAAGAACCAGCCACCCCTCCCAACAAAGTAACAAATAAAGAAAGAGAAACACAAATAAACCAGCTAGGAGCGCTAATACCTTGCCTCGGAAAAAGATATTTCCTCTTGATACAACACCATGGACAGCTCGCTAAGACAACAATCTTTATTTTTTCTATATACTAGTATACTCCCAATGACAGACGTGCGAATGATTTCACGCTCCTTTTGAGAATGTGTGTGTCTGTAAATCTTGGTTTACAGACAGGCAGGTTCCCAGAAGGAGGGTGAAATCACCTGTATTTCTCTTATTGGAAGCACATGCTTCATAGAAAAAAAAAGAATTGTTGTGTTTGCAAGCTGTACGGCCATGGCCACGTCTGTGTAGAGCACACAAGCAGCTAGTTTTTGCTCCATGGCACGAAACCTTGAGGCAGAATCGGGCTCTGATGTGGCCAGCCTCACAACTAGGACACAAATGCTCCTAGCACACCACTTCAGAGCTCGAAACTGTCACAAGGTTTTGCGTCGCAGAGCAAAAAGTGGCTGCTCGTGTGTTCTACACAAACGTGGCCACCGCTGTACACGGTATTGTATCGAAAGAAAATATATTTTCTCAAGTCAAGGTGTTAGTGCTCCTAACTGGTCCATCTGTGTTTCCTTTTTTTATTTGTTACTTTGTTGCATTGGGTGGCTGCTTTTTACATCACTTGTTTACCACATGCACATTATTGTTGATTATTGCTTTCGCACATAATCCTGTATATAAGATGGTCAGTCAGGCACAATAAACAGCTGGTAGCTGGGTGGTTTTTGAGTGGAAGCGAGTGTGAATGTGTGAGTGTTTCGATGGAGTTGCGCTAAATTTGCACAGTATGATGAGTGACCAAGTAGCCCAGCAAGTTTTAATAAATGCCAATATAATTAACATAGATAACAACTTATATGTGGTAGTATACAAACCAAAGAAAACCTCACTTCATTGATACTAGTATTTAATAAATACATGCTTACAACAATTACACAATATGATGAACCCGTCCTTTTTTTTTGTAGCATGGTATGTTACAAGTTTGGTTGTACTTTGGTTGCTTAACATGCTGAAGAAAATCACTGCAAAACATTCTTTTATCTGGACTTTCATGCCAAAGTCTTGGTGTCAGTACGTGAGCATTAGAACATGTACAAAATAATATAATTCCTATGCATGCACCCTTGGCCTCAACTGAATCCAAAGATGAAACATGACAGGGGCATGTACTAAATTCAGTTTGTTTCTGAAAACCTTTTACTCACTAGGACTGGTTCATTTGCAGACTCGGTAATCACAAACTCGTCATCTTTGTCATCTTCATTCTTGTCATCACTTGTGTCCAGAATTACGTTTTCAACTGGCTTAGCAGTCGGAGCCCTATGACATGAGCAGGTTATTATAATTGTTTAATAGAAGCAACCACTGTAGGAAAAAATTAGGTTGTAGAGTGCTGGAAGATGACTACTGGCAAGTAGATTGAAGCTAAGTTGTGTTATACTATGTCTATGACTTCATCCGCACTCTTTAGGTAAAACTGATGCTTGGCTGAATTGGTTTCTACTTAAGAATGGTAAAACAGTAAGAAAAAAGAAAACAGATGCAACCCGTAGAAAAACACACAAATACTGCACTGTCTTTAACTTATTTTTGGAGCTCTTACCAGCAGTTCTGACATCAAGTTTAGGCTTCCAGACAAACTTCACTATAGACTGGCAGATATTTAAAAATTGAGCCCCAGTTCATTAACTTCTGAGCTCTAAAAAAAACAGCCGTTGCAGTTTTCTAAATTGCTTCTTTTTTTTAATTTTGTGCATTAATGCATCACTAAGACACATCTGTTTACACTGTATAAATGTATCTGAATTTTTAATTTAAAATTGACAAACCACAATGCAATAATATATACATGCGGTATGTAAATGGAAAGGTACGAAATGAAACTATGGGTATAAATGAAGATTTCATTCAAAGTATAGACTGTATGTTTAATCAAAATGATCTCATTGATGAATGGGACAAGATATTCTTTGTTCCCAGAATGCCTGTAGCCATGACGAAACCCAGTCCTACACAGCGTCTTTGAGTCCGTGATCAAAGCGCATTCCTTTCATATATTTTTTTGAAGTGGACTGAACACATGGAAATCGTAAGCGTTCAATAGTGGCTTGTTCGACACCTTCCACTGTCACAAATCACATAACGCCTCAGATGTTGAATTTGGCTACGTAAATACCATCCTGTCCTCTCACATGCTGTTGTGCGAATTGAATGGCAGTCCTTATGAGAGCTCTTGCTGTGCATGCAGACACCCGCGATCCTGTCCTCGGATATATCTCTACGTTCTGCCATAGCGGAATCTATGTTAACGATAATGTTGCTATGATGTTTTGTACCTTTTCATTTGAACAACCGTTGTAAAGCCATATGTGAAGCTCATATTTGTAGAGCCAAAAAAGCATGAAGAGCAGCTAATCAGCTTTTCCCTTTTGGGACATATCGAATCATGTGGCTGACGTTATTTTGCAGTCTGAATTAAATAAACTGTTAACTTGATGCTGAACTCCTTTTTTCAATTTTTAGTAATACCTATTTAAAGAAAGATGAGTTAAATACTTATAGGATAATTAATAAAACGTGTCTCAGAAATTGGTAGATCCTAGTTTTCTTCTTCGAATACAATAAACTCATTCTCTGAAATTAAGTCAGTTTAGTTCATACCAAACACAAAGGAGTTCCTTCTCCGTCAATAAAATGCCATTCAGAAGGTTGATATTATTGCAATTAAAATTTGTTTTGCTTTTTTGTTTGATGCCTTAGTTGTTTGCTTGAGTGATATGCAAGCAAGTGTATTTAAGTTGCTTAAAACATTTGCCTCTTCAGTGAATAATTTCGTTGAACAACCATTGAGTCACTGAATCACAATCACTATAGAATCACTGAGAAATCAGTGATTCATTTTTCTTCAGTGATTCTTACAAGATTGAGTGGCAATATTATTCAGTGGCCCAAGAACCACCACTATGGAAATTTATGAAGGTGTCATCACTGTGATGGGCACAGCCTATGAAATTGACAACAAGAGTTAATTTTCCTCACAGTCCTAGCTTGGCTGTGACAGTAGTGAACTTAGTGCACTTGTTAGTCTGTATCCATTTAGTTTGTGCCTAGGAGTAGCCACTATTATCAATAAGCAACACATATCTGTTTGCAGGGTACTTAGACTGCCTGAAGAGCACTTAAGCAGATAAAACAAGAGTTGAAATCATGTATTAATTTCACAGCCTGTCCTGACAGGGATATTTTTATACAAGAGACTAATAATAAGACAAAAAAAAAGGTCATTCATGGAGGAAGTAGTCCCACCTCATGGCCGCTGGCGTGCTATCAGCAGAGTTCTCCCTCTTTCGAATTCTTGGTGCAGCTGGTCGGGAACTTCGAGGGCGTGATGACCTCAGTGTCGGCCTAGTGAAATTTATGTAGAAAAAATTAAAATGAAACTGAAATTAACTTTTCAATTTACTACAACTAAAGTGAATTGCAGAAGGGATTTTTTTATGGCCATGCTTAGATTGCTTATGTATGCTCGACTGTGGCGCAAAGCACATTTTGTCAAAAGAGACCAAAGCAGAGCAGTGAAGCGGCAACTGCTATTTACATAAATATTTACATAACATAACGACTGCTATTTACATAATGGCATCTCCATGGAAACGTGCAGAAAAAAAGAAAGACATCTTTGTGCGTTCCGAAACTGGGCAAGTGAAATGTTACATTAGTTACAGACTGAGGAATCGTGCTAAGCATAAGTAAGAGGGATAATGAGCATCTTTTCGCACATTGTGAATCCTGATGTTGTGCACCATGGTTTATGCATGTGCTGATTCCGAGGAAATGAAGAAACAAATTGCTAGAGAGATGTTGAATGCCTTTGTTGTTTGACAAAGCCTAGGGTCTAATTTTGTCAGCGACACAGCTATAACTTAGCATTGTTAAAAAAGATGCACCTTCCTGATAACATGCTATGTTGACCATGTCATTCTATGTGACACCTTAGCTCTTTATGCCAGCGCAGAAGGTGTCCTTATTTTTTCCTATGCGTTTCTGGCAGTGTCATCACACTATTGTCATGGGGTCGAGATGTGGACGAAGGGAGCAGGCAGTATGTCTAAGATAAAACTTTTTATTTGGCCAAACTAGTAGCTGTTAAATGCAAAGTCAGATTACAGGGATACACAATGGCGCTGATAGTGGAAAATTGAGCACTGGCCGTCGATCAACTCATCCACGGCAAGACACTTCGACACATGCAGCATCATACATTTGAGCATCATCACTAGTGGCCGCGTTTCTTCTGCAATCAACTCAGATTTTTGCGCTCAAGCCTATGAATTGATGTCAAGATATTCCCAAATTGTCTCAGACATTCTGGTGTGATTTGCACAAGGCACCAGTATCTACACGGCCCGCATCACGAAACATAGAAAGAAAGTGGCAATTTGGGTTTCACTTTCTTCTCTTTTGTATTCTATCTTCCTTTCCACGAAACCTACTAAGAAGCATCCACAAAACAAGAAACCTATGAAAATAAGCATGGTACACTCCATTAAAATGGTAAGCCAATTTTCACTTCATGAAAAAAATTGCTTTATCGGTAATGAATTGCTTACCGAGACAGTGGCCTCTCGACATCTGGCACAGTCTTGCTTCCAGGCTCGGGAAGTTCCAATGAGTAATCCACCTGTGGAGCCATTTCATGGCTGCTGCTATTTACTGGAGATGAAAAAATTAGATCTCAGGCCTTCTGCCAGGAGCATCTCTGATATAGGTAGCCTGTGTAATTTTGTATCTCAGAAGTACAAAATACGATACATATACAGCTTCTCCAAAACTACAAATTTGTAATTCTCCAACATACTTTGAATAAATAATAAAAATCAGCTTGTCTCACATGTAGGTGGCTTATCCTGATGTCCTTCACCATTGCTTTCCGGAATTTGCTCCTTGTGAGATGACCGCTTTGTACTACGTGGGCGTTTCACTTCATCATCTTGAATATTGTGCTGTAGATTATTGAGGAAACAGTCTACTAATTAGGGATGATAAAACGTCTTTCTTTTTTTAAAATTGACCTTAGTTTAATGTGTAGAAGCACTAAGAGGCGATAGCATCAGGCACAGAAAGCTTTGGCAGGAGATTCCAATATAGTCATCACGCCTTGTCAAAATGTACTCTAGCATCATGCTTGTTAAACCAAAGTTAAAAGAATATGTGTCAATTATTTCCACTGCTTTTCTAGCTGACTCATGAAAAAAGACTAGTATCGAAGCAGATGCACAACACAATGACAGCACAGCCTATGGGCACTCCAACACTAAACAATCTGCATAATCAATTGATCCAAGTTACATCTCTACTTTTCTCCTCATTTCTCAGTTTGTTGAGATAATTCATAATTATCAGAATGCACATACAAAACATCCCTTTTGGCAATTCATTTCTTTAACAAGCATATAGAGCAAAATCCAATTTTAATATTAATAATTGTTATGGTTTAACGTCCCAAAACCACCATATGAGAGATGACATAATAGAGGAATCCGGAAATTTCAACCACCTGGGTTTTTCTGACGTGCACCTAAATCTAAGCAAATGGGACTCAAGCATTTTCGCCTCCATCAGAAATGCAGATACGGCGACCTGTGGGTCAGCAGCGAAGTGCGTTAGCCACTAGCTCACCATAGGGGGTCAGATCCAACTTTTAAATGATATTGTTAAATGATATTATTGAGTGGCAGTTCCATGCACGTATCAATATTATTGGCAAAGCTGATATATCATCATCATCAGCCTGTCTAAGTCCACTGCAGAACAAAGGCCTCTCCCATGTTCCGCCAGTTAACCCGGTCCTGTGCTTGCTGTTGCCAATTTATACCCGCAAACTTCTTAATCTCATCTGCCCACCTAACCTTCTGTCTCCCCCTACCCCGCTTCCCTTCTCTGGGAATCCAGTTGGTGACCCTTAATGACCAGCGGTTATCCTGTCTACGTGCTACATGCCCGGCCCATGTGCATTTCCTCTTCTTTATTGCAGCTATGATATCCTTAACTCCCGTTTGTCCCCTAATCCACTCTGCTCTCTTCTTGTCTCTTAAGGTTACACCTACCATTTTTCTTTCCATTGCTCGCTGCGTCGTCCTCAATTTAAGTTGAACTCTCTTTGTGAGTCTCCAGGTTTCTGCTCCGTAGATAAGTACCGTCAAGATACAGCTGTTATATACCTTCCTCTTGAGGGACAGTGGCAATCTACTTGTCATAATTTGAGAGTGCCTGCCGAATGTGCTCCACCCCATTCTTATTCTTCTGGTTACTTCAATCTCGTGGTTAGGCTCTGCGGTTATTACCTGCCCTAAGTAGACATAGTCTTTTACAACTTCAAGTGCACTATTACCTATCGCAAAGCGCTGCTCCTTTCCGAGGTTGTTGTACATTACTTTCGTTTTCTGCAGATTAATTTTAAGACCCAGCTTTCTGCTCTCCTTGTCTAACTCCGTAATCATGAGTTGCAATTCGTCCCCTGAGTTACTCAGCAATGCAATGTCATCGGCGAAGCGCAGGTTACTGAGGTACTCTCCATTAACTCTTATCCCTAACTGTTCCCATTCTAGGCTTCTGAAAACGTCCTGTAAGCACGCAGTGAATAGCATTGGGGAGATTGTGTCCCCCTGCCTTACACCCTTCTTTATTGGTATTCTGTTGCTTTTTTTATGAAGCACTATGGTAGCAGTTGATCCCCTGTAGATTTCTTCCAGAATGTTTATATATATTTCATCTACGCCCTGATTCCGTAGTGTCTGCATGACGGCTGATATTTCTACTGAATCAAACGCCTTCTCGTAATCTATGAAGGCTATGTATAGTGGTTGGTTATACTCTGAGCATTTCTCTATTACCTGATTGATAGTATGAATGTGGTCAATTGTTGAGTAGCCTGTTCTAAATCCTGCTTGTTCCTTTGGTTGATTGAATTCTAATGTTTTCTTTACTCTGCTAGCAATTACCTTTGTAAATAGCTTGTATACTACAGAGAGCAAGCTGATCGGCCTGTAATTCTTCAAGTCCTTGTCATCTCCTTTCTTATGTATTAAGATGATGTTAGCGTTCTTCCAAGACTCTGGTACTTTTCCCGTCAGGAGACACCTCGTAAATAGAGTGGCTAGTTTTTCTAACACAATCTGTCCTCCATCTTTCAGCAGATCTGGTGTTACTTGATCCTCACCAGCAGCTTTGCCTCTGTGCATGCTCTCCAAAGCTTTTCTGACTTCTTCTATCATTACCGGTGGGGTGTCGTCTGGGTTACTGCTAGTTCTTATAGTATTAAGGTCGTGGTTGTCTCGGCTACTGTACAGATCTCTGTAAAACTCCTCCGCTATTTTAACTATCCTATCCATATTGGTAGTTAATTTGCCTTCTTTGTCCCTTAGTGCATACATCCGCCTTTTGCCTATCCCAAGTTTCCTCTTCACTGCTTTGACGCTTCCTCCGTTTTTCAGAGCGTGCTCAATTCTCTCCATGTTATACCTTCTTACATCGCATACTTTACGTCTATTAATCAGCTTCGAAAGCTCTGCCAGTTCTAATTTGTCTGTTGTACTTGACACTTTCATGATTTGACGCTTCTTAATTAGGTTCTTCGTTTCCTGGGAAAGCTTGCCGGTGTCCTGTCTAGCTACCCTGCCTCCAACTTCCACTGCACACTCCGTGATGATACTCGTCAGATTATCATTCATTGTATCTACGCTAAGGTTGGTTTCCTCGCTAAGAGCAGAGTACCTGTTCTGCAGTGACACTCTGAATTCCTGTACTTTCCCTCTCAGTGCTAGCTCATTGATTGGCTTCTTGCGTATCAGTTTCTGTCGTTCCTTCTTCAAGTCTAGGCGGATTCGAGCCCGTACCATTCTATGGTCACTGCATCTTACCTTGCCAACCACTTCCACATCCTGCACGACTCCTGGGTGTGCAGTCATTATAAAGTCTATTTCGTTCTTATTTACGCCATTAGGGCTCCTCCATGTCCACTTGCGGTTTTCTCGTTTTCGGTAGAAGGTATTCAAAATACGCAGATTATTGCGTTCTGCGAATTCTACTAGTAGCTCTCCTCTGGCGTTTCTAGTGCCGATGCCATAATCTCCTACTGCCTGGTCTCCAGCCTGCTTCTTCCCTACCTTTGCATTAAAGTCGCCCATTACTATAGTATACTGTGTTTTCACCTTACTCATTGCAGATTCCACGTCTTCATAGAAGCTTTCAACTGAAGCGTCATCATGGCTGGATGTAGGCGCGTAAGCCTGTACTACCTTCATTTTGTATCTTTTATTCAGTTTAATTACAATGCCTACCACCCTTTCATTAATGCTATAGAAGCCCTCTATGTTGCCAGCTATGTTTCTGTGAATTAGGAACCCTACTCCCAGTTCTCTTCTGTCTGCCAAGCCCCGATAGCAAATGACGTGCCCATTCTGTAGCACAGTATAGGCCTCATCTGTCCTCCTAACCTCACTCAGCCCTATTATATCCCATTTAATGCCTTCTAGCTCCTCGAATAATACAGCTAGACTTCCCTCACTAGATAACGTTCTAACGTTAAACGTTGCTAAGTTCAAGTTCCAATGGTGGCCTGTCCGTATCCAGAGATTCCTAGCACCCTCTGCTGCTTTGCAGATCTGACCGCCGCCGTGGTCAGTTGCTCCGCAACTGGTGGGGACTGAGGGCCGTGAGTTAATTGACGAATGCCTACGGGAGGGGGTGGCCAGATACTGCACCAGGGTGGCCAATTCTTCTCTGGTGAGATCATCGGTGCGTACCGGCTTTAAGCCGGTACGATCAGACAGTAGTGGGAATGCTCCATGCATGTCTTCCTTATTGTTGTTCAGCAGCGTTGGCGGCCACCCACCACGGAGCCCAACGAGGGGACGCTACAAGGTTACAAATGCTGAAACCTGCAGACGCCAGCCGTACAACGCCACTATAACCCAATGCACCTAGACCAAGGTAGGCTATTTGCACAGGGTTAACCCTAGCCGCCAGGAAGTTTGGAATTAAACGGAAGAGAGTAGAAGACAGGACAGATAAATAGTAAGAGATAAAGACGAAGATGTAGGGAGAGAGAGATAGGAAAAGGCGACTGCCGATTCCCCTGGGTGGGTCAGCTCAGGGGTGCCGTCTACGTGAAGCCGGGGCCAAAGGGGTGTGTTGCCTCTGCCGGGGGGCCTTAACGGTCCAATCACCCAGCGTCGGCTCAACCCCCAGGATCCCCTTTTCCTCGGACACGGCAAAGCCACGCACGGCTAGGCGTGGGAGGGAGTCGCAACTCCCCCGTTAGCTCGGGTTCGTGGTGTCGCTACACACCAAACGCCTACTTACGCAGGCGCCCCTGCGGTAAGGTTGTATAAGAGGGACAAGAGGGATAAAGCTGATATATGATGCTTTTTTTTTTCTTTGGAGTAAACTTAGTACATGTTTTCTTTTAAATACAACATTATGGAGCTTGCTTTAGTATGAGTACAAAATGCTTTATAATTTCTACTGGTTATGTTTTTATTTACGCATACATAAATAAATAAATCATGACGATGCTGGTAAAACTGTTGTTTCAACACGTACATTATCCCTTGCACTATAATCAGTAGACTCTCAGTAAACAGAACCTGAAGGGACCAGAAAATTATGTTCTATTTAGCAGGAGTTCCGTTTACTGAGAGGTGAAAATGGGTGCAGAGATCAAGCTTGAGACCAAGAATTTCAGAGGCAATAGTTTCGTTTAAGCAGTAGTTCGGTTTAACAAATTTTCGTTTACTGAGTCTACTGTATTATGCAGTTTTGTCTTGTATAATGACATTGGTAATACAGTATTTGAATACGAGCAAGTTGGTTCATATCAATAAAGTAAACAGTTGGCATCAAAACACAGACAAGAACACACGAGATTAGTGCTGTTATGACCTGTGCTACATCATAGTGTCCTTTTTCTTTCATCATCTTGCGGCTGTAATATTACAATAAAATTAATAAGAAAAAACATTTAAGTTCTGGTTGAAGTATCAGGCAAAGATACACATCCGATAATCACCATGTTCGTTGCACACGTCGATATTTGCAAAAAAGAAGTTAAGATTTTCTTTAAGACAAAATGTGCATAAATCTTTATGTATGGAGATGCCTGCAGTGAAATGCATTTGCAGAAATAATTGATGTAGTTTAAGCATCAACTCACATTGACTGCATGTGCGTCAGTCTTGTCTACCTTCGCAACAACTTGATCCTGAAATTTGCACATGGAGAGGGGGAACTCTTAATTGCTGACACTTTGGCCATTGTCATGTAGCTCACCTGTTCAAGCTTAGAAGTTTCATTGGGCATTGCTGGTGGAGCTGTACACTCTTTCACCTCCTTGGCTGATTTTTTCTTCGAGCTTGTTTTTGGACGTTCACTGCCCGTCTCATCGCCCTCTGTCTTGCGAGCGTCAGGCTCTCTAGATTTTGACCTGTGCTCTACCTGCTTGTCCAACTTGGATGACTTGCTGCTAGATGAGCTCTTTTGTTTTTGCACCGAGGATGTCGATTTTTTATCTTTACTTGTGTCGGCATCACCTGTTGTTTTTCTTGACTTCCGTTCACCTTCAGCCTTTTTTGACACTTTCACTGGCTGCAAAGTAAAATGACGTGATGATGCTTCATGTAACAGGTGTTGTGCAATCAAAATAATATTGCTTTCACCTCTTTCTTTTTCTCCGCATTTTTTTTCTCAGGTTTGCTTGGCGCAGGAGGTTTTTCACCAGCTAGAACCCTTTTCACAGCCTCACTAGAGTCTACCTGTGTTGTTTTGAGTACAAATATAATAAGTTGTACAATAAACGAACAGCTTAATGCCAATCTTAAAGTGTCATCACATCACCTTTTTGGCTGCTGACTTAGCAAGTACTTGAAGAAACTCGTTGGTTTTATCCGACTCGTGTCCAGCAACTATTTTTGATGGTCGCACGGGCAACGCTGATCCAGTTACTATACCTAGTGCAGAATTCATCGCCAAACCAAATAGAGCATCACAACTAAGCACGAATGGAAGCATGCACACACATATTCTAAACTCATGTTTAGACATTTTTGAGTGTGTGTACTTACCGACAGCATCAATAGCCTTCTGTAAAAATGCTATTTTGCTTTCCTTGTCCTAGAACAATGTGTAGAAAATTACATAAACCGCGTCGAGGAAGAAAAAAGAAACTCATTTTGAACTTGCCTTTATATTATCTGAAGTAAGCTCTTCCTGGGTGTACAATCCATCTAAAAAATTTGTCGCCTTGATGACCTGCAGTGCGCGTGCAAAATAAGAACTTTGCTGAAGCCATCCATGCGCCCAAAATAGCGACATGATGAGTGCTTACGTTATGGATAACGTCGTGCAGAAATCGGAAAGGCGGTTTCTTGAGCAGTTTTTCTTGCAGAGGTGGTCTCTTTATCACAGATCCCAAGAGGTCTTGCGTTTTTTTAATTATCTTAGCGCTTACTTCTTCATCCATCGTGCCTTTGATAGGGTTTTTATTGCCGCTCAGGAAGGCTTGCTTGGCGTTGAGAATCCAATCACATCTTTTGGCAGCAGAGGAACGCGCGGAATCCGGCAACGTAGTTTCAGTTTAGGATTCATCCCCATGGTTACAAAAAGCCTTCCCACGATGTCGTATCTCATCGTAGTAAACAATGTCAAACTAATAGTGCTTGCTTCAAATATAATATATATATACAATTTAGGTTGATTTATTTGCACACTTTAGCAGACTAGAAAAGTTTGCTGCCTAAATTGTTTGTTTTCGAAACTGAGGTTGCTGTTACGCGGCTGCATCGCGAATTGGAAGTGTTTCGGTTCCCCCGGTGGCACGAACCATTTCGAGGCAAAACGGTTCGGTTCACCCAATAGCCGCTTAAAACCGGCTTGATTTGGCTTAAAGTGTATGAATAGATGGCGTAAGAATCGGTGTGTTAAAAAACACTTTTCAGGCGATTTGGGCGTTCTTTATTCTGTGGTTCAGGTAGAGTTCCTCACTAGCTTGTGACACACAGTCTGTGGCGGGTTCATCGTATTCTAGTCGTGATGTTTTTTTCTCCGATGTTGGTGTTGGATTGGACTGTAATCTGTTTGAAATGGCGAGAACCGCCTCTGCCCGTGGGGTCGTGGTCGCTTTCTGTTGTTAAAAAGTGATTCATACGCAAGTCGCTGCCACTTTTCTTAATTCCTGTGATGTCGCCGTGCTTATCGAGTAGTTAACGTCATTCGCCCGGAGCACAGAATTAACACCTACCAGCCCGAAGTGTTTGCCACCAAATCTACAAGCAATTACAACGAGCATAAAATAAAGGCCTTTGGAACGCGATTTGTGAATATTGGTCTGATGCATGTACTACGCGGTTGTATGGTAGGTGCATGCGTGTTGCTTGAGGACCGATCAAACAGCTGGTGTCACTTGGGAGGAAGTATATACTGTGCCAACGCTTTCATTGAAGCTTGTTCTTGCGTAAGTGCGCGAGATAGATACGGAATGCACAAGTTGGAATTAGAGAACGTTCTTGTCCGAGTGGCTTTATTAAGCAGTCGCAAATGATGGCAATTTGTTTGCTTAGCAGTGTATGTTTAGATTGGGGTAACCAACAGTGAAGGTAGTTGTGTGTGGGTGAGGAAATTAGTTTTCTTTGTTGCGGTGCCTTCCAAACAAATCCGTTATTTCTTCTCTTCATTGCGTCGGTCTCTTGATGTGGCACTAAATTTTGCTATGTGCTCTTCGTGACACTTCCTCTCGCTCTAGAATGCTCTAGTAAAAGTTGACGCTAAAGTTCAGCTGAAGTGTTTAAAGTTCCTTGCAGCTAACCACAGCAACATTTCTTTGTCTATGTGATCAGACGGACGCTCGTTACTTGGCATGCCTTTTATAACGCAAAACGTTTCTTTTTTTTTTCATTTACTGAACAGTCCGGAAAAAATCGGGGACATTTGTCCCGACTGGGACAGCGCGGGCAAAGTCTTGGACAGTCCAGCGAAATTCGGGACGGCTGGTAACACTAGTTTAGGCAAGTGTATAACAATGAAAAAAATGTAATAAAATAGAAATTTCATTGCTGGGAGCATTGTCGAGCTTCAATTGCTAACCCGAAAAGGTCTTTTTAAATGTTAACATTGCCGCAATACACCAGTGTCATGGGGTGAAGTGCTTGCAGTGTATTGCAGTAAAGCATACATTATGCGCGCGTGTGTGTGAGTAAAATGGAAGCGTAGCACTGCTATTAGGCCTAATGCGATGCGCCGTGCTTTGTCTCATTACTGGTCATGCGACAGACGGCATCAGCACCAACTTCAACTTTTGTAAAGAGTCCATATGTTCCCCCTATAATTGTTTTTTTTTAATTGTGGCAAGTGATTCACACTGCGGTAAACTTCTAGTATATCGCATGAATAATTTAAAATTGTTGCATGACCCCTAATAAAGAAGTGAAAGATACCTGTGACAGACTCCTTGGTACTCCAGATTTTGTGCCATCAGATATGTGCTCTAAAATGAAAATGATCATTATTAGTGAAATATATACTCAGGCTAGGTATTGAAGACGATTGTGCATGTTTTGCAAATTTCCTTTTAAAAGCTCATGCTTCACTTTATCGGGCTTTCTTTAGTTACTAAAAAAAATAGCTCCCCAATAATGGTCTAAAATTAAACACACAGTTTGTCATGGGGCAAGTTGAGCTTAGCAAGAAAATGATTTATGAAAACCATTCTGTCGCATAACTAAGAGCAAGCTGGTTTCAGGAAACATGTTGACCTGAGATGATGGCACGTGTTCACGCATCTTACAAAGGCTGCTTGTTGTTATAATGTGGCTGTAATTGGACAAATGTCTGTCATCAGGTGTGGAGATACATCGCATCTCTGATGATCAAATTTTTAAAGAATAGGTTTTCTGGGGATGCTAAAAACTTTTTTTGAAAGGTTGAGCATTAGAGAGCATTACTTTATTAAAGTCTCCATATTCATTAGGTTAGCACTGAGGCTTGCAGGTATGTTAAATGAGCATGGTCACTTGAGTAACACTAAGAGGTCAATAATTATAGGGTGAACAGCAAGGTATGTATGAAACAGGATTATGCAAATTGCAGAAATAGACATAATGAAGTTGTCGAGAAGACTTTGTTAACAGTACATTTACAGGCTTCATGCAGAATTTGCTTTCCAGCAGGGTGCATTTACTTTCGCTGATGCTTTCGATGGCATCATTGCAGTTCATAAGCACTGGTTTTACGAACTGCACGTGATGATCTTGTTTTTTCAAGGTTCATGTACTGATTAAAAAGTATAGGATCTAGAAACTTACATGCTGTCTTAAGGCATAATCAGGCTCACCATAGAGGTAAGTGGTGAGATTTTAGTTAGTTGTATGTGGGAGGTCTGTGTACATAACATCATAGTAATCTTGCAATGCTGTAGCTTTATTTGTGTAACGAGTGAAGCTTCTTTTCCTGTTAAAAATTTCTGCCAAGCAAACAAGTTCCAACAGCAGGATTGGCCCTTCGACAAAACAGGTGGTAAGAGTGAGCTCATTCCCAAGCCCTTCGAGAGTACCCACTGAAGGAACTAGTACCTATAGGGCAAAAATTCCAGTGCACCAAGAAGGGCAAGGGAGGACGGTGCAGGTTAACATTTCAGGAGGGCATCTTCTGGACATCATCCTTCTCTAGCCACAAGCTTGTATGGCCAATGTTTAGCAGACTCCTACTAACATTAACTAGGTATAAATGTTGCTTCTCTATTGCAAGATGACACACCATATACCTTTTGAGAGTCTCCTCACCACAAGCCCTTACATTAGCCTAAAAATATTTTTTTCTACGGTGCCCTTTTTTTTTGTCCTAAACAGTTGTCTGAAGCAACAATGTGCACATTGTGACAGTCTAGCTGGTGACCACAGATATGGCTCCCGCCATCACGATGTATACTCCACTCAAAATGTAAGACACTGCAAAATCCTAGTCCGGTGTGTGTGCATACGATTTTGAACATGCAAGCAGTGACCACTTCTCTTGTGTTCTCTGCACTGGCGCATGCTTGTTGCACACCTGTTCAAGATTGTGACAGTGAAATTAGTTCTGGCAATGCTGTCTCAGAGGTAAGACTGTGTACGCCCTTAGGAACACTATGGTGGAGCAAGCAGAGATTCATATCAAATGTAGTAATAAACTGGCAACACCATGGTGATATAAGCACACTTGCATTAATTTATTACATTTTTATTGAGGCAGACATCACACAGCTAAGCCTAGTTGTGATCTCTTTTCATTATTGTCTACATAGTTTTCCCGTTGGTCACAGCACAGGAAGAAAAATTTCTCTGTGGGAGCACCATATTTTAAGCTTGCATGACTCCAATGAAGCACTGTGCGAACAGATATATTGAAAATGTCAATACTTCGGGTCCTATAAATGGTGAACTGGTTGTCACATTCAGCCGGTGATCCTGCAGGAGCTTTAGCATATACTCTAAGGTCATTTTGCATCAACAATGCCACATACAATAGTTTAACAATGATTGTTAATGGGCAAGATGATGCATAGCTTCAGGAAGGTAATTAAGCTAAGGGGGAAAATTATAGATGCCTAAGCACCACTGGAAAAATGAAAAAGCACAGAAAAAGAGCATCGGTCGCAGCTGAACTACAGAAAATATTTACACTGCACCACACATTCGCATCGTCTAGAATTTTCCCTAATAATGTTATACCAACCTGCCTAGCAGCAAGTACTTCTAAGGTAATAAAGTGCAGAATGACACTTGCATAAGACAGGGAACAGGACGCGAGTTAACTGTCATCTATCTTTGTTTGTGGCTTTGGTAGAAAATATATAAGGAAACAGACACATGTGAAGAGTGACAGTGTGCAATGTCACAGTCATCAAAAACATCACTTAACATTGCCTGCTCGAGAAATTTTCCTGGTTTTCAAAGTTTCAACAAATGTGTCACAATTAAATACACCACTTCTTTTCCAGCTTGAACTGCTTCCAACAGTTCACATCTATCAGGACTGCTGCCTGTAATCTTTGTCTGGTATTTAATCTGAACTGACATGCCCTAATGCTTACACACAATCAGCCATATTTGTCTATCTACCCTTAACAGCCTGTAAGTTCACGTGTAACAACACACGCTCCATCCTTCCAGTGGTCATAGTCCATACGGGTCATTATATCATTCAGTTAGCTGCCTAACTATACTTTCATTCATTCACTTCATATTTCTTGAAAATAGAGATATGTGAACCCTACAACTGCTTTGCAAAAAACAAATGAAGTACCACACTTGCTATGATGGCTTAACTAAAAAAATTATTTCACGATGATGGCCCAGAAGCTTTCTCTAGAAAACATGTAAAGCCCATATGAAGAAGTATGCGTCCCAGGGAAATTCTGCAACTGCCAAATTCGAAGAGTGTGCAAAATATTCTACGATTTCACATACCAAGTCGAATACTGTTCTATTTGATTCAGTCGCCATTATTTGTAGAACTAAACATTTTTTACTAGTTTAATAAAATTTAAAATGTTAAGTGCACTGAAATAAAGCGAAAATGTGTAAAAGTATCATATGTTTCATCCCTGGCAGGTTATACGCATTAAACATGACAGCTTATCTAGTGCAGATGGCTGCTTCGCTCTAGAAAAGTAATTTTGCTACCTATACAATTGTCACTTACCCTTTCTTAACACTTCTGTAGATTTTAAGGGCTTGATTTTTTCGCCAAATACTCGATTCCTACTTTTAAGATTTCTAGGAGTCCTTATCATAGCTGCAAAGGGAGATACAGCCAGTATTTGATGTACTTGTTTTTATATTGCAATGGAAATAATACATCAACTGGGAAATAGCAATGAAACATTTTGTGCTAAATTTTATTTCAAATTCGTTTTGCTGCGCAACTTGTGTACCAAACAGTGGCTGACAACCATTGGGTGTATTTGCACCATGCTCTGCCATGACGAAGCACATGCATGAAACTTGAGAGCAAAAGCTCATGCATGCAGGTGCAATTATTATGTAGTCATCCTTTGAAACATCCTTGGTAATTTTAAATACTTGGCTGGGCAGATGTCTGTTAAATTATTCTCGAATGTCCAGGCTGGCTACAAAATGAGCAATGCTAATAATGTTCTTGGCTTGTGCCACAAATTTTTTACCACTCATTCTTTAAAAATATTTCCTAACGCTGTTGTTGTACAACCAAACAAGAATATGTACATGCTCTTTAGCATACTGCTATTCACAAACTAAATGCCAGTTCATTAAAACTCAAGATAGTTAAACATTCATATTCCATAATTACGATCAAACTGTAGGTGAGTTACCACAACAACCAATCTTCCACTGATGTCATTATGTTTTCATTATGAATTTAGTAATTTGAATGCTTGCTTCTTTTTTTAAGAGTATGCATATTATTATACAAGACACCACAACTAACTCATTTATCAACTTCAGTATTTTATCACTTTCAATTAACCATCATATTGCAAAGTCTTGAAACAAGTCACTTTTAAGACCCACAAGTTTTCTTGTGCCCTTACAGTGCATCGAAGGCCCTGAAGTGTCAAACAGGCCAAAAGGCATTGGTAAGGCTTGTTCATAGGCATTGGACAAATCTGTTTACAAAATGTGTTAAAGGCACATGCGTGCACATGTTTTGGTTTGATTGTACGTTAACATAAAGAAAGGAAGGAGTGGTGTGACATTTCTTGCACAAGCCAAGCATGTGGTTAGCATTGCTAACTTTCACTTCACTTCACTTTATTATCTTAAAGACCCCGGTGAGGGGGTATTACATAAGGGGTAGGTTAACAAATGGAGGTTACAGAGAGTGATCTTCTGACAAGCAATATGTATTTATGTTTTGCGCAAACGTTGATGAACACGTGATGGCTGCAATGTCACGGGGAAGGCCATTCTAGTCCACTGCTGTGCGAAGAAAAAATGAGGCAGCAAAAGTAGTAGTGCCAGCGCGTGCGCATGCGATTGAATAAGAATGGGTTGTGCGGTGAGATATGCGCGTTGGTGGGATAATGTAAGGTGCTTGATTGAGGAAACTGTGAAAGAACTTGTGAAACAAACAGAGGCTGGCGATGCGGTGATGCACAGAAAGATTATCAATATCAATGTCATGTTTTAGGGATGATATGCTTATTTCGTATGAATATGAAGAGTGAATGAACCTAGTGGCACGATTTTGTACAGATTCTATTTCGTTTATTAGGTACATCTGGTGCGGGCTCCAGATGGGCGCTGCATATTCTAGTTTAGGTCTGATGAGCGATTTGTAAGCCAGAAGTTTTATGTCTAGTGGTGCGTGACGCAAATGACGCTTTAGGAAACCGAAGGGTCTGTTCGCGGATGATATGATGTTGTTTATGTGAGTGTTCCAGGAAAGGTCAGATGTTAAGGTGACGCCTAGGTATTTATGACTGAACTTGTTCGATAGCGGAATTAGAGATTAGGTATGAGAATGATAAAGGATTACGCTGGCGTTGAAATGAGGCGAGTTTGCATTTAGTAGAGTTAAGCTTCATTAACTAAAGATCACACCACTGTTGCACGAGATCCAGATCCTGTTGGAGTGTAGTTTGATCAGAAATGTTAGTAACTGTGCGATAGATGAGACAGTCGTTGGCAAATAAACGGATATGGGAAGATACATGAACAGGAAGATCATTAATATATATTAGGAACAAGAGGGGTGCGAGTACAAATCCTTGGGGGATGCCGGATGTTACTGGGAGGGAGCTAGAACGGGTATTTTTAATGGAGATGAACTGAGAGCGGTTAGTAAGAAATTGTGTGGTCCATGCAAGAATGTTGGGGTGCAGGTTCAGCTGGGAAAGTTTTAACAGTAGGCGTTTGTGCGGTACCTTATCAAAGGCTTTTGCGAAGTCGAGAAAGATTGAATCGGTCTGAAAGTGATGGTCGAGAGAAGAGTGTATATCATGAATAAATATAGCAAGTTGGGATTCACTGGATAATGATTTACGAAATCCGTGCTGGGAAAAATGAAAAAAATTGTTGGTGTCAAGAAAGTTCATGATGTGTAATTATATGATATGTTCCATGATTTTGCAGGGGACGCTTGTTAGAGAGATGGGTCAATAATTTAGGGGGGACTGTCTGTTACCTGATTTGTGGACTGGAATGACTTTTCCCTCCATCCAGTCGTCTGGTAAAATTCCTGTTTCGAGTGACAATCAGAACATCATCGAAAAGTACACTGCAATAATTTCCTTAGTATTTTTTAACAATTTAGAGTTAATATTGTCTACGCCAGCTGATGATGAAAGTTTTAATTTGTCAATGAGTGATGAAATGCCACTAACGGATAACACAATAGGGTCCATCGCTGGTAATGTCGTAGTAGGTGGCGTAAGAAACGGTACGTTGGCTTCTTTAGTGAACACTGATGAGAACGCGGTGTTAAAGATATTGGCACAAACAGTGTCGCTTACGTCTTCATTTTTATCGTTTGTAAGTGTGATGTCTCGTGTTAGTTGCAGGTTTATGATTTCCGAGAATTTTCTAGGGTTAGATTTCAGAATTTTAGTTAAATCATTGTGATAGAATGTCTGTTTCGCTTTTCTAATTTCAGCATAATAAGCATCTTCCGCAGCATAGTACTTGCCCCATGCGCACGGCATTACCATTAAAATTCGCAGCTCGGAAGAGGCGCTTTTTTTATTTTCAAATGTTTTCAAACTTGTGGAAAACCATGGTTTATTTTTATTGGCAGTAAAGCTCACTGTGGGAATGAATTTATTAGTCAAGTCAGTTATCTTGTCCTTAAGCATTAGCCAGCTGTCATTGAGAGAACAGGAACCGAGATTGAGTTCGAAGTATGGTAGGAAATCTCGTAATTCACGATTAATTAATTCATAATTATTATTATACAAGTGAATCGTTTTGCAGAAAATGGAGCGTATTTTTGGGGTGAAGTTAAATATGGTATAGATGACTTTGTGATCGCTGATTTCACGTAAGTATCCAATAGATTTTAAGCTCTCGGGGCTATTTGTTAATACCAGGTCTAAAATGTTTGAGGATTCACTAGTGACGTGTGTTAGTTCGGTTACCTGTTGGATGAGGTTAAAGTTGAGGCAAACATCGACGAATTCTCTTGCTTCAGTATTTCCCGAGGTTGGTGAAACCTGATTGAGCCATTTAATGGAGGGAAAGTTAAAATCTCCATAAAGCAGAACACGTGCGTTAGGGTGTTTATTAGTTAGCTGGGATAAGATTTCGTTAAGTTTGCGGGGGAAGTCTGGGTCAGTTCGAGGGGGCCTATAGCATACGCCAAGTATTATTGCTTCGGGAGGGGCACGGCATATTACCCATAATGATTCTAGTTGTGAAGATGTGTTGATTAGAGAGCATAATAGTTCTTTTTTAGTGGCGATGAGTATGCCTCCGCCGCGTGAATTTTTACGATCGTGACGAAAGAATATGGTATTTATCCCGCACTAACTTTATAGTTAGTGCTGGAGTTTAAGATTAATTCCAGCCTATTTTTTAGCAATATATCTATAACATGTGGTACAAATAGTTTCTGTTAGTAATTTCACAAATGACAACACTATTATCAGCAGATCATGACAAAATTTAGATGATAGCAAGGAAGGGGCATTGGCAGTTAAAATGAGAAATAAGCTGGGCTTAGCTGAGCACAAAGTGAGTTCAATTTCATGCGAAGCATTCAAAGTACTAAACTTTGTTCGGTAGTGCCAAGGTCCAGATGACTTAATTTCAAAGCAAATGTTTATGACTGACCTTGTCAAATGTGTTAAAAAATTCTAAAATAATTCAGTCTATGAATCACTCCATCAAGAAAATGACACAATTTATGAGTAAATAAGTGGAGTCTAACTTTGAAGCGTAGTTTTAAATTCATACTGTGTAGTGTTGTATGAAATGTAGGGTGATATAGAGGTACTTAGCTGCTGAATAAGCTTTGTTAGAATATAATATTAGTAGTAGTATTACAACATATGTGCAAGTTAAAATGAGAAAAAATAATAATAAATTTTTAAATTCCAGAAGAAAAAAAGAAAATTAAAAAAATTACAGCATATTCATGGAGTGATTGATGATGAGTGGGGTGAAGCGTCCGTCCATGCATGCGTCTATGCGTTCGATCGCTTTTGAGAATGCAGATGACGCATGGGTAACACCGATGGGACGCGTGCCAAAGGAGCCGAGCGCAAGCGTCTTTAACGTGCCCGCCACTCTGCTTCGTTCATGCCCCACCAACGATCCACTACGTATGGTGACTATAAAGGACACTGAGAGATCCGCTCATTCTATGCATATCCAGGCACAGCCCCCCATGCAGCCAATCTGAGAGTAGGGGTACAGCGCCATCTAGTTATCTTTACCCAACTGCAGTTTCTATGTATTTCTTAAGAAAGCGCTGTCTAATATACTGTTCGGCAAATACTGCCTTCCTTTCTTTGTTTTCTCTCCTCTCGGTTATGCGTGATCCTTGTACCATATCTAAGGACACAGTGAAAGATGAGGCATCAGTACCCAAAGGACTTATTTGGTTTACATTCTTTTATGGTTTGGGGGAAGTATGAATATGTATAGCAACTTGATTTAAAAGTGTATTTATTATGTGTTTGTGAGTGCCTGTAAGGTGTTAACTTAAAATGACAGAAAAAAATTACTTTTGACGTGTCGATGTTTATGTCACTATGAATTAATTGAAACAAAATCTTTAGTTTTGCTATTTTTGCCCTACCTTGTAGTGTTAATAGACCAGCTTTAGTTTGCAACTCAGTAGGAGAATTCGTTAGATTGAATTTGTTATAAATATACCTCATTGCCTTCCTGTGCACCCCCTTTTAATCCTTGCAATTAGTTTGTATGTGGAAACCCCACAATACTATTATAATCATGTTAGTAATAAATTGATTATTATTATTATTATTATTATTGCATTGATAACATTGCACTTGATTTGCAGTTTACTCATTAAATCTGTATTTCACTGTTACACTGTTCAAGGCAGTATTTATAATGTCCTTACAAAGACCTACATATTTTAACTGCTTTTAATGGACTCAGATATATCAGCCAGTCTTGTGGCACACCCTACAGGACAAAAATATTTTCGTCATTTCAGGACATCCCGGGGATGTTTTGAATTTTTGAAGGAGGTACGTATTAGGGAATGACTGATGCACGGCTACCTGTTTTTCATGCAACCTTACCTTATCTCCAAATGATCAGGTGATGGCAGTATGAGGCAAAGCAGTTAGACCTTTTCAGAGTAGCTTTATGCCTTTCTATAAATTGCAGTGCCATGTCCTCCTCTGGCAGAGAGGTGCTAGGCAATAGGAGGTAAGGGAGTGCCAGCCCATTTGAACTTCGATGCAGCACACAGCAATATTTGGTTGTGCATATGTCCTGTGCTTTACACAAACTGTTTTTTAGTTGTTTGCACTGCTTGAAATACCCTGTGTCTTTTTGAAATTAAACTTGTACTGGCCTACAGTGAACTGTAAATGTTGTCAGCATTAGATGTACAAAAAAAGAACCATCATGAAGGCAATGAGCCCTTATCACTTATTTGCCTTGCACTACAGCTATTCTTGGATGAAGAGAATGGCCATAAGGAAGATAATAATAATAATAATAATAATAATAATAATAATAATAATAATAATAATAATTCACACCAACTGGTTTCATTATAAGAAATGAGTCCAACTGATTCCATTTCTAGGCCAGCTGGTTTCATTTTAAGTCTCGAGTGGTTCATGCTGGGACCAACTGGAACATGTTGCTAATGTGTTGGCTTGTATTTAGTCCCAGCTGTATACAGCCATGGTTTCAGTTAAAGTGAACTGAAACCATGGAGTGTTTTCACCTGGAAAGAATGTAGAAAGTGATACATCCAAAGGCAGAAAAGAAAACAAAGAGGAAAGATAAAACAGGGAACAGAGCAAGAAAAAAAAGGCGAGCTCTCAAAGAGAAAGAGAGAAGAAAAGAGAGAAAGAAGGAGGCACACGCACACTGAACTTCTCTCGCCTTCATTTTTGAGGGCTCCTCGTTTTTTCCCTATGCGTCACTTTTTTACCGTTACCTGGCTAAATTTTCGCTCCTATACACAGATCGACTGAATTGACGGCGCACTCAGATTTAGCGTACATGCTCGTTGTCACATCCTCTCCCAAAATTCTCATGCCTGTCGTGCCAGAAAACAGCTTTGCAATGAAAATCACTATCGTGCAGCTGAGGAGCTGTATCATGCACAGATCATAATGTCAGCCTGATCGCACGAAGTAACGGTAATAACTTAGTAGTACACCATGCATAACACAAACGTTCAGTGGGCCCTTAAGTTATGTCGTCTCGACTGCAAAAGTGAAAGTTGTGCTTTCCCAGCATTTTCCTCAACTATGAGCCATACACTACAGCTGTGTTTTGTATGAATATAAAAGAGAGTACTGCTTGAAATGTTGAGTACACTGACTATACAATTAAAAATATGGTAATCAGCATTTCTAAGAGTTACATTTTCTTGTAAAAAAACTGACCACATACTTATGTCAAGATTCATGCCGAAAGTACGTCTTGCCCAAGAATATTTCTGAAAAATTCAGCATATTCCACATAGCTCCGGAATCGACATTATGCGAAGCATGCGGAGGCATGCTTAGCATGACCATGTTGTGATTTTTTTATAGCGGCACGTCATGAAATTATGCCAAATATACGTCCAAATGTTCCACACACAGACATACATTGAAGAACTCCAAGTGTTTATATAACCAGTTGTTTGCACTTGTGCAATGATGCAAACATGAACTTGAGCATTAGGAACACCAGAATCAATAAGCTGGTATGAAGTGCTGGTGCTAGTGAGGATGGTAGCCCTGGACGCTGCTGCATAAATCAACTTTCAGTGCATGGCACCTAGCAACAATTGACGTCAACCCCGATATCACCGCCTGCAATAGGAGTACATATGTAATGTTTATAAAGCTGGATTGCCACCACTGCAACCACTATTTACGTTTCATGACCATATGAAGGTATTAAGCTATTTGAAAAGTAGGTCCGAGATCTGGCGTGGCTTTGTTGTAGAATATGCTTGAGTGCCGCGCAGAATGCTTGGGTTCGATTCCTGATGGGACCGCGACATTTATTCTTTGCATTCGTCGGGTCAGCACTGCCGATGTAAGGCTTTTTAGATGCGAAGCATCTCTGACTCACGTGTTTAACGCCGTACGTACGTCCGTGCGAACGGACCGCAGTGCGTTTTTTCTCTCGCCGCAGGTATTGGAGCACTGCCAAGTAGGTCAAGTCGCAGATGCACGTTGACGTCTCACCCGCAGGCAGCTGCCGGCTCCTCACCCGCTCATAACACACATCTCTCCCACTTCACACT